>CAXKVW010000658.1:600000-976614 GCA_964058825.1 Carex arenaria
ACCAAATAAGAATGTGTAGCAGACAATTTTGCACTTGAATACATTAAATATAAGAAAGGGGCATAGGCTCCTAATGGTCTATCAAAGGCAAGCCTTGGATTCTTTCTTTCTGAACAGACAACTTAGTTGAAAGAGTCCGTGTCCCCCCAGATACCTGAGGTGCTAAAAAACGGACAGCCCAGATTAATCCCAGCCGGGCCCCACTCAATCCGGTGCCTATTGAAACTATAGGGGGGTCTGCTTTGAGATTCGTACCAAGTTAAAAGAACGGTCCGGATTTATCACTTGCACCACAGGTACCTGGGGTGATACGGATTCCTAGTTGAAAACATCTAAAGACAAGGAAACAAAACAAATGGTCCCAAGGAAGAGATATCTTATTTATTGTAAGCAATGAAACATAAATTTATATCTGAGAACAAAAACACTCTAAAATCCAGCAATTTGCCCATTAGATAATTTAAAATGGAAATAAGCATATTCGATGTGTATAATTAAAGCTTGTTGTGGGCAAAGAGGACCAATTATTAAACCCCTTGAGTGACGAGAGAATATAAATCTTAGGGGACAATGTTAGCCTTTACTTTGAGAAATGATTGTTAGGTCTATTTTAGGTAGGCGTGCATGGCTCCATAGATATCTAACTTCAGGCTACTTTGTTTGAAGTGCTACAGTACTGTATCTAAACTTCAGGCTTTCAGCCTCGTATTATTGGCCAACGAAAATAGTCCTAGATCAAAGTAATACTGTATAGAGGCTAGATAGTTGGTTTTAAGGTAGATCAGTAAACAGTAAGCAAAAGTATGATGACAAATGGTAGTTATTATCAAATAGCACTAACATCCAATTGAACTATTTAGTACTCTTAAGTACTTGTTGATGAGAGTACATTGGGGGTCAAGAAAAAAATGAAGTCAAATTTGTATCATCTCAATTCGAACCACAAGCAAACGGATCTATTATTGTATGGATTAGTGATCAAAAGATATAGATAGTGTTTCAAATCAAATGCAATTGAATCCAGTGTAGCATGACTTGGCAATCAAAGATATATATACATAGAGCTTCTAAGAAAATATCAAAAGATAACTTTTTCCTATCTTTCATTCTTCTTTTAGGTACAGTTAGATTCTTATAGGAACTGTTAAGCTACCTAGAAACAAACATAAACACAGACCAGATCTGAGAGCAGCACAACTAAGGACCAAACAAAGAAAAGAGATTCTTAAAGAGTTATTTTCTTAAATCTCACATTTATGCCCTGAATGGACTACACAAGACATACAGTCTAGTCTCAAGTCCAGCATTTGCATAAATCTGATGCTGTAAACTTTGCTATCTTAAGTTTGCAATTAGAACCATTTTCTGACAAAAGGTTTAAACTTCACAAAAGCAACAACTTGTTCTTACCCACAGGGATGTTTATTATGATTAATATAATATCACTTCTTTTTCTGCTATATATATAAGAAACATAAACAGAACATTGCAAACAGTAACCTTGCACTGATAACATTGCTGTTTCTCCTTGATGTGCAACTACACACTTCATTTCCTCTCAACTGTGCAAAGAAAAGACGTAAGTTTCATATTTCCAATCTTGAGATAAAAAGGGAAAACAGGAAAATTACAATGCTAGCAAGAAGCAATAACAATCATACCAAAAAACTTCCAGAACATAAGCACAGCTTCAATACAAGCACATAGATAATGCTCTAATTCATTGATCCTCGGCATCTACACAAACCACAAAAAAATATTCAATAAAGAAACACAAAAGTAATAAGACATGACAAACAATTTCCATTGCTTCATCCTGGAAGGTCAAATTTTACTTAATAAAATGAATAAAACTGTACCTTCTAGCACCACAATTGCAAGGAATCTTTTTCTCCTCCAAGGGGAACTTGTAATTGTAAGTGAGCTCTTCACCAGCCTTTATGTGTCTTTTGGCATAAATAAATATTTTCTTCTGGCCATCTACTGGAATTATCTTTGTGTAGCAATTCGGCTAAGAAATAAATGTCATTAAAACTAATATTAGTTACATAACTAGCTAATTTTCAAAGTAATAATTAAGTTCCAGTTTCCAAAGCAATTTACCTCACAAGAATGGTTAATGAATCTTGCCAAACCACCGCTTTTAGTTGCATCAACCTGCACATGAGAAATAATATTACTATTGTTCCCTAAAATAATTCTAACAAAAAAAATATTTTTTATATATTTTCACTCACAACATAATCATCATCTAGCCTAAATAGGTAGCTGCTTCCGATGCCGATCTTCTCATACTGCTGCTCTCGGATGTCAGCTATCTGCGCAAAGCAACAGTTTTGCCCTTCACAAAAACATAATAGAGTACCAATTTCATAAAAGTAACTAAAATAATTGAAAATTTTACCCGTCCGCGGATGACTTCTCCCACATATTCAATAACAAAATCCTCCGCATCAATAGGCTCAAGTGCTACAAGCCCCCACTCATGTATCTTGCTTCTTTGAAATCTCAGCCTCTTTCTCCTCGACTATAGAAGAATAATAAAATGAAACTCAAACCCTCAGTAGTTACAATTGTCAACTTCCATAACAAGAGTCAAATTTTCAATTAATCAGAATGCTGGATATCCATAACATTCCACTAAGCTCCTGATAATGTTCCCATCACCAGCATGGGCATGATGGATAAAGGTAACTTCACCAGATTAAGTCAACTTATTAGTACCGTTTTAAATTTAGTTTTTTTTTTTATTCTGGTGTTAATAACAGCCTTAATTGTAAAATGAGGACAGCTAAAAGTTATCTTGCTAACTTAATTTAATTGACAATTTAAGATTTGACTGAGTATTGCCACAATTTAATAGTTCAGTAATGCTAAATTGGGCATCATTGCACAATCTGCAGAGCCATCATCACATAAAAATTCAGTTACTGCAACCATCAAATTCTGTAAAATTATTTACCTAAATTCTTTACAAAAAAAAAAAAAAATTCTTACACTGAGTTGACTGATCTTTAACAGATCAGTTCCTTCTATAGCTGCCAGAAGGTGCCTCATTTTTGCCCGGTTTGTTCTCGCTGAAGGACCCTTCAGTAAATGTGGGCTCAATTTGGAATCAGCCTTTTCATTTCGCAGATATCCAGTCTGCCCACGAGGCCCTCTCACACGGGCCCGTTCAGCAGGAGTTGCATTTCTAGACCAGTTGCGCCACTCCCACCCATCAATTGAGACCCGAGCACAACCTTCTGAGACGGGGCAAGGCAGAATAGGTTTTGTCTTCTTTTCTGGCAATCGCTTACCCTTCTTTTCCTTCCTGCCAGTTGACCCCTTTTGTTTGACTTGAGGTACTTTCTTTTCTGCAAAATATAATAAATAAAATCATAAGAGTAATGAAGAATAGAAATGATAGAGAGAACAGTAGTCACAGTAGTCATAGTAATAATGGTAGCAGGTTAACCCAAGCAATTAGAGTATGATAAATGCACAGACAAGTTAACTTTGGTGTTCTTCAAAACTAACAAAATTTGAAAACTTATTCGGACTGTTAATAACCAGAACACTTTGAAATTGTTTCTAGACAAGTTTCTAGTAATTGTCATTATAAATGTAGCATTTGAAATATCTGCTCAATTTGAATGAATATTGTTAAAGCACATTATTTAGATAGATCCTTCATAAGAAACAATAATGTAAGATTGGATAGTACTCTCAATCTCTTTCCTTCTCTAGTTGTATAAACCCCAATTTGAGTTCTGAGTTCTGACAGCATAAATGGTAATCTGGGGGAAATTGGTGGGTCTTTTGTATAGAACATCTAATGATTTTTTTCTTGTCAGTCTTAACATATCCAATCAAGAAATAAGAAATTTCAATTTCAAATCACTCTTTTCAAACATTTCTACTTAATTGAGTTCAAATCTGATGACTTTGTTCTGATCAGAGTGTAATAGAAAATGAATGGCAGTTCTGATTCACGAGGCAAAGTTGGTATAAGGACCTGAAATCATATAGACATAAGTACCACCGAGCACAAGATAATTACTTCATTAACTTACCTTTTTGAACGTTCTTACTTAGACTTGAAGTCATTTTCTTCACCACAGCCTGGGTTCGATCATCTTGACTTGGTGCCTTTATAGCGGAAATCTCCTTCACTTTAACAAGGGAAGCTTTTCTTTTCTTGTTGATTGGGACATCCTTTCGAGATTTCTTAGCATGAGATGAACTCTGAACTTCTAATTTCTTTCTCTTTGTAGTCTTTTTAGGTGGCGTTGGCTGGGAAATAGGTTGAGAGTCAGCCTTTGTTTCACCAACTCTTGAGTCAACCAATCTATTTAGAGATTTTGTGGAAGTCCGATCTGCTGTCAAACTCGACACCGCATTAGAGATCTTTCTCCTCCTTTTGTATCGTACCACTGTCTTGTCATCAATCAAATTCGAGCTATCCTTCTGCTTTGAAGATTGCCATGAGGTGAAGCATGTGTCAAGGGAATCAGAGAAGAGAGACCTCAGCTCTTTCATAACCTCATCGTGCACCTTTTGTCGGCAAACAGCAAGAGTGATGTTTTTAGTAATGACCGATTCACCCCCGCCAAACCTTGAGGGATGGAATTTGGTGATACCAAATAATGATGCTTCAGAGGGAGAGATTTCTTCAAAACCAGGTGGCTGCTCTTCAGTTGTAATCTCCCTGACTGATGTATTAATAGTAGAAATACCCAGTCTTTCAAAGGCACTGGCATAGCAAATATATGGAGAAATCTTTTCTTCTTCTTCATTGTGTTCTTCTTCTGCATGAAGGAGTGAACAACTAAGCAAATTTCTTTCAAACGATTTAGGGTTCTCAAAATTAAGAAAGGAGAATAATTTGAATTTACCAGGACAAAATGCAGGCTCTGGTTCTTCAAAAAGATTGCTGTCACTTCTATTAGGAGTAGATGATGTGTCCTTTTCTTTCTCTTGCTGATGTGACTCATCAGGTACCTGAATATAATCAATACCAGAAAATGAAACAGAAAATTACACCAAGAACAAAAGTAACCATAAAAAGAGATGCTATATTTATATAATCTATGTTTTCTATATTACCTCAGCATGGTGAGTATGAGATATAGCACCAGGACACAATAAGTTTTTCAATTCGTCAGATATGACTTCTTGAAAGTGCTTAAATATAGATTCCTTGGCTGCCACAAACAGCGCATTCTTCAGGCCCCCCTTGATCTCCTCGTATACACCAATAGATGATGACGCAGCATGAGAAGCCCTGTGCGATTCAAAACCCGGGGGAATCTCAATGTCTTCTGTTGAAAGGTTATGCTCAGCCTAAAAAGAAAAAAGACTTATCAGTTAAGGACGTCTCATTTTAAACTATTACTCAGTTCATACACAATTATGTGTCAAGTAATGCACCTCATCATGTTTTTTCTGTTCCATTTACAAAATTTAAGATAACTTCTGATTTTTTTATTCTGGAGAAGCAAATAGTAAAAGTAGTAGATTATCCATTTACAGTTCTACATTGCATAAAGGCCATATTAGAATTAGTTGACAGACAGGAAGGTAAAGGCAACCTCATCCAAACCACGATCAACATTAACCTGACTTGGGCAGCAGTAAAGGTAAAGGTTTATCGTTTAAACCTTAATACAACCCAAACAACAAAAGCCTGGCTCGCGTCAGGTAATCCATGAAGTATCCTTATCCGTGGCAATTAATTACTAATCAGTTTTTACCTGAACATCATCTTGCTTTTGCATGCTTATGGTAGAAGCACGAGATGGCAAAGCAGAGCGCTTTCTCCTTAGCCATTCTTCACAGTGATCAGAAAGAGGATCAGAAAAGACAGAATCCCAGGCGACTCTCATACAATCATAATACAAGTAATAGGAGATAGAAGGTAGAATCTTTTCTTGGATAGGGTTTACTTCTGTCGAGACTGATGCAGGAGCAGTGACCTGCTTGCCAACCGGCTCAAGCTTCTCTTCAGCAACTGCTGCAGGCTGTGAGAAGACAACAGAGAAGGAAATTAATTATTCAAAATTTGCGCAAGCATTGTTTGCGAATTGGAAAAAATGTAATATTCGGAAAGGTCACCAGTTTCTTTCAGGTTACAAGTGGCATCAATCATGTAAAACCAGGTACATGAGAAACAAAAAAAAAGGGCACCCCTTATGTTTGCACTCAAAAGCTTCCTTGTACGTCTATAGACTAAAAAAGAAAATAGCTCATTATGGATGTTGCCAAATTTGTTAACATCTTAATACAACATATATAGCATTTTTGTTTCAACAGTCTACAGTCTGATGCTTTATTAAAAAAAAAATCCAATTGAAATGTCGGATACAAAATTTGCGAGATCTGTAAATACAAGTTGCTGTTGCAAAAAAACAAAAAACAAAAAAGGAAGAAAGCCGTATTAGCCTCAGGCACCTTGCATTTTTGTGCTCTGTCGAGTTCTCTCTGAGCCTTTTTGGTGGCAATTAAGTCAGGGACCACATCACGTATCACTTCATCAATTAGAAACCTTCGAGCCGATTTCATGATGGCTGCATGTAACTGACGGGAGACCTCCTTTCCTACGTCAGACTTGAACTTAGCCAAATAAGTTGCCTCGTCAGGTGCAGCATTTAGTGAGTTAGTCATGCCCCCCTTGCTCCATTTGTCAATCAATGTTACTAGAGTGAACGGGCCGCATTTATGTGCCACATGGTAAACCTGTAATAAAAAATTAAAAAAATAACACTGCATAAATCATTTTATCATTCTATAGTGACGTGAAAACTGGATATATTCATCTTCTTTTCTATTATGGCATGCCCGTGTTCTTGAGAGTAAATATCCTTCTATTTGTAGAGAAGTGCATGTGTAGGCACACGTGTTTGTGTGCATGTAGTGCTTGGGTGTGCGTGCGTGCATCCACGTGCACAATGGAGTTACTAATTAAAAAACATGTCCAACTCTCACTATATGAATACAACAAACCTTTCCAAATATTTTTTGAAGAAATGTTAGACACTCGATAAACTATCAATAACAAACAGACCTACATTAGTACAAAGAAGTTGGACACGGATTGCGTCATTAGTTTCAGGAAGCCTTCAATCATTTATTTCAGGCTGTACCCACTATTAAACTCACCTTTCAGAAGTAGTACATAAAAGGAAACAGCATATTACCATACAAGAACCCTGAAGATGGCTGTTCTCATGCCAATAAGAAAGCTCTGCTATAGAGTGGGGCCCATGCCTCATTCCCTTATCATCCTCATACAACCAACAGGCTTCATTACCAGTGCTGGAGCTTGCTTGGCCGTTAAGAAACTGAGTCAAATACATAAGATGAAAGGGGTTCCCCGGCTTTCCTTCAAGGATGGGATACACTGCAAGTTGAGGCGGCAAGAATCCCATAGACAAACCTTCTAGAAGCTGATTTGGCATGTACGGTCCACATAACTGCCCTGTCTGGTTCACGTACATGAATCCACCACCATCTGAAGTAGAAGGAGCCTGACATCAAAACAATTGGTTAAATAAACTATATTTCCATACAAACTCATAGTTACTTCTCTGAAAAAATAAATGTCTCTTATTCTACAATTTCACAGAAAGTAAAACTCCTAAAATATGCAATAGCGTGCCAAGCGTTGGTTTAGTTTTGACAGATCTAGGTCAGAATATCTTCTATTACTGTCATCTTTTTTTTTAGTCATCTACTCGTTCTGAAGTTTGATAGTTGTTGATTTCAACTACTGATCAATTCATATATGTGCTACATAAGAGGAAAAGGTATCACGCTAACTAAAGGTGGAATGCTAATCCTGTACAGAAGAGAAAAAGAGAGAAACCATGGAATCGACGGGAGCGGAGCAGATCGGAGCTGAAACGCGGGGTAGAGAGAAGCCGACATGAGCCATTAGGCGATCGATCGAAGAAGGCTTATCCTTCGACGAATTTCATAAAGGAAGAAGAAAGGAGAGATTGAGGCTAAAGGCTAGGCGTAAGCGATCGAGAGAAGCGACAACAAAGAAAATAGGTCTCAAAGGCGCTGGGTCCGGATACCTAAAGTAAGTTTAGTAACCAAATTTTGAGTTTATATCCGGACCGTCCGATCAGAACTCGATCCAGGCCGATCCGAGGTGGAATGCAAGGGTCCGTTTATTATTTGTGCATAAAAGATCGGACGGACCGGATCCAGTCTAAAAAATTAAGTTAAATCCGAATTCACCGAAATTTTTATAAATAGAAAAATAAATAAAAAATATTGGCAATGGAAAGGTTTTTGCTGGAAATTTAAAAAGTAGGAAAACATGATGGCCTATAACGTCCTAAACCACCATAATCTTATTAGTAAAATTAGATTACCGTTAATTAACGAGAAAAAATATGTACCTAGACGTTCTGGTCTATAACGGTCATATTTTTTTTAACGTTGTTGACAACAACAAAAAATAGAATGTTGTACTTGGACGTTCTGGTCTATAAAGTCCAGACTTCTTTTTTTTTAACGTTGTTTCGCTAATCAGGTTGTTGTAGTTTCTAACATCCAGAGGACATTACAGATTATCACGTTTTTTCTACTTTTCAAATTTCTAGCAAAATCTTCCTCATTACCAATATTTTTTTATTTTTTTTCTATTAATAAAAATTTCTGCCGAATTCAGTCCAAAAGGCGCACGCCACCAAACAAAGTCAGGATAAGGTTTGGTCCAAATGGCTTTGGACCGGACACCGTCCAAATCCTCTAAAATTTGTACGATTAAAGTCGAACAGTCGATTCAAACCGCTCAACATAATTTTCATATTAAAATGTGCTCAAAGACCAAATTTTTTACTATTTTTTTAGATACGTACAAAATTATTATTTTTGGACCATTCAGAAATAGTCCAAAAATAATAATATATATATTCATAGAGGAGGGTTCCAATGCACCCAAAATTTCATGCTCTCATTTGCTTCTAATCCTTTATCTTCATTTTTAAAGTCCGAACAGTCGATCCGAAGCCGATCAACATGACCTTCATAATAAAATATGCTTGGAGACCAAAATTTCTATTTTTTTTGAATTTTTTTACTATTTTTTAAGATAGGTACAAAATCACTTTATCGGATGGTCCATAATCTCCTTAAAACAATAATTTTGTACCCATCTTAAAAAATAGTAAAAAAATTCCAAAAAATATAAAACTTGGTCTCCATGCATATTTTATTATGATGATCATGTTGAACAGTTCGGATCGACTATTTAGACTTTGAAAATGAAGGTAAAAGAGATAAAGGATTGGGAGCAAATGGAAGCATAGAAATTTGGGTGCATTTGAACCCTCCTCATATTCATAACAAGTTACGTCGATATGTCATGTTATATGAAATGAAACTCATATTTTTTTCAGCCGTTTAATTTAGAAAAAATGTCAAATAATAAAAAAGATTCGAACATTTGCAAGATGTTAAGACAACGATCAAGGACATACATCTCCAATTTTTTTATTAATACTCTCTCAAAAAAAATACCAAATATGCCCCCGACCACAAAAAAAATTTATAGACACTCTAACCGCCTCACGTTTGGGCGATTTGACCCCCATACCTTACCGCCTCCTAGCGGAGTGGTCTGCTAAAAACCCTATAAAATAGTATTTTCTCTCTTATGTCCACTCAAAATTCATTTTACCATCTCCAACAAATAAGAAGACAAGAGAAGACAATTCATTCTACCATCTCACAATAAAAGTAGATTTATTTGTTTATTAATTTTAAAAAATAGAAAGAACAACTTATAATTTAAATACGTTAGAAGAAACATCAACCAAAATAGATAAAGTATCTCATAATTTAGATATACTAGAAGCACTACGAAACATCTTTCAGGTATGATTTTTCTTGGCTATAAACAAAATTAAATTGTTTCTTGGTCTGTTATTTGAAAAAATTAAAAATATTTTGGATCTGAGTTATTTATCCCAGTTCAAAAGTCACTTTTAGGTAAATAAAGAAATTATCGTAATCCTTCAAGTACATTCAAATTCTAAAGTACTCCATCTATTTCACATCGTGATCTTTCTAGTACATTCAAATTCTAAAGTACTCCAACTATTTTAATATATTCCTAAATTCCCTTCTAGAGATATAGATAGAGTACCTTAGAATTTAAATGTATTGGAAGGATCATGATAATTTCTTTATTTACCTATAAGTGACTTCTGAACCGGAATCAATAATTCATATTCAAAATATATTTATTTTTTCCAGTAACACACCAAGAAAATATTTACTTTCTTTATAGCCGGAAAAATCCTACATACAAAATATTTCATAGTGTTACTAGTATATCTAAATTATAAGATATTCTGTCTTTTTTGTTTGAAGTTCCTTCTAACATATTTACAATATAAGTTGTTTTTTTTCTATTTTTTAAAATTAATAAACAAATAAATCCATTCGGCCGCTGAATTCCAATTTTTGTTTAGTATTTTGGTTGTCCGCCGTTTGAAATGGCGGACACTCTTTTGATATCCGCAACCTCAAATGACAGACGTTCTAAATTTGAAATTTTCATAATTCACTAGTTTTTTCGTTTATCTTTTCTTTAACAGGGTGTATTTATAATTTTCGGCTAATCTGACTACTAAACAAAAATAAAAAGCTCAAGTTATGAGACAGAAATTGACAGTTCCACCTAAATCGTCACAATTGATTTAATGATTCAAGTAAAAGAAAACAAATATGGGTTTAGGTTAAGATGCCCATTCATTTACCTATAAATATACAAGCATGATGTGAAAATACGCAGAGGGTATTGTTCAATTGTCGTATAGATATAATTATAGGAAATTTGGCAACGCGTGCTATAAGATAGGGGAAACTTTCGTTAGATAAAATCAATAAATGATTGAAACTAAAATAAAATAAAATGATCAAAAACTACAAACTAAGCAATGGATTTTTTTAGAAATATTAAATACACAGCAAAGTCTAACAAAATGAAGCAAGTTTACTAAATTAGAAAGATTAAATATATAGTAAAATCTAACAAATAACCAATGAAACAGTAAATCAACGACTCATACGCAAAAATTATGAATTCAACTTAACCTAATAATTTAAGAATCAATCTCGAATTTAAAGAAAGACGGCACTTTTTGTGTGAGAATCACGGGTTAAAATATTAAAATTTTAAAAGTTAGACCTTTATTTTTTATTGAAAAAAAACAAACACAGTCATTGACTCTCCACTTAAAAATGTCGAGCACTTGAACTTCAATTAGAGGGTTATAAATGGGAATTAAAATCTATCTAAAATTCTTACTGAACGGAGATGGTTATAATCTCCCATTGGTTCAAGCGAGTAATTATATTTAAATCCACCAAATCTCACAAATTGAAAAGAAACTTGAATCGAACAAATAATAATTTGCAGGGTGTTTGACTATCTTTTTTTTTTTTTGGTTGAAAGCCCGTAGGCGATATTTTATTAATCATGACAAAATCAGTTACATATTATTTTGTATCAGTACATACATAATTTGTACTAGTACTTTCACTATTACAACTGAAATCCCTTTACAAAAGTAGATAAGAAAAATCGGAAAAAAAACATAAACCAAGAGTTACTGCGCTCAAATCAGTAGATAGTGAGCATGTAGGATTTCTGTGCTCACGCTCAGATTGGTATATTGTGAGCCTGCATAATTTTTTATTGTTAGCACAAAGTAGTGTTGTTGTAATCGAGACGAGGCAGGGTATTCAGGAGAACCTTCGTGCTCAAATGAAGTTTGTACCTGAATTATTAAAAAGAACTACTGATAAAGGAGATAGAAAGAAAGGAGGAGGAGGAGGAAGAAGAAGAGGGTCATCATCATCATCATTAACCATAACCATACCTTATTCATACGTAGATATAATAGATACTAGAGTAAAGGTGTAGCAAATTTACAACACCCACATCCAAACCCATTGAATCGAGACAAACCCTAAGGAAACGAGACGGGACGATGAAGCAAACAAGGCGGAGTGAATGAGCGGTGACTAGATTCGAGGTGGAAGCGCCAGCTCAACAGAAGTAAGGCAGTAAAAGTTGGCTGTCAAATCTGAGACGGAAGCGCCGACTAAATGAAAACGAGATAGCGGAGAGCGGTGATCAGATTCAAAGTTGAAGTGCTGGTTCAACAGAGAGACCTCATCTGTTTTTTAGGTGGGTTGATGAAATGGACAAAGTGGGTGGATGGTGAGAGGAGCGACCGACTCTCAAAACAGTGGTAAACTCTAGCTGCTCTTTTTTTTTTTTTCGCGTGCTCTCGTTTGTCTGATTTTATTACACTGAAGATTACGAACCTAGGTTATATACGAAAACTGTGATTACAATAATCTCAAAAAAGAAGTTACTTTTGTACCCTATTATCAAGTGTGAATTATGTATTAACATGAAAATTTGTACATGATCTGTACTTAATTTGTATAAGGTGCGTTGTTGGACGAATCATCCAGGGCAAAATTTAATCCGGTAATTATCATTAGGACTCAAAATCAAAATCATATTTATCCGTGACGGGTAAATTAAAATGTGAAATTGTACAGATCTAAATATATACGGGCTGTACACTAAATAGAAAAATAGACGATTTGACAGATTTGATTAGATACGCATCTTGTATATTTTTATATTAATTTTAAAATGTTGTAGGGTTGACATTTGAATTTTATATAAAATATAATTAACTCAAGGTTAGTGAACACACACACATATAGAGCAAAGCTAGGGTGTGATGTGCTCACCAAGAGAGTTTGATGAGCACAACTCTAAAAGTAAATCAAATCGACTTCAAATGACGAATCCAAACCGTTGAAATCCATGTACTTCATGAGTGATGCATCTACATGCAAAATTTTGAAAGTTTCGATTTCATTTGTTATGAAGTCAAACGGTAAAAGAAATGATGAAAAATAAATATATAAAACAACTTATAAAATAACTTATTAAAAAATTCATTACTTTGACCGCTTGACCTCGTAGTAAATGAATTTGAAACTTTCAAAATTTTGCATATACATGCATCACTCATAGAGTACATGGATTTCAACGATTTGGATTCATCATTTGAAGTCGATCCGATATACTTTTGGAGTTGTGCTCACTAAATCCCCTTGGTAAGCACATCACACCCTAGATTTACTCATATATATATATATTGAGGAGGGATCAAGTTACACTTTTTTTTTTGACACATTTTGACACCTACCATTTTCAAAGTCCAAATAGTCGATCCAAACCGTTCAACATGATTGATATACTAAAATGTGCTTGGAGATCAAATTTTAAATTTTTTTGAATTTTTTTTTACTATTTATTAAGATGGTTACAAAATCGTTGTTTTCGGACCATTGGAAAACAACGATTTTGTAACCATCTTAATAAATAGTAAAAAATTTCAAAAAAATGTAAAATTTGATCTCCAAGCACATTTTAGTATATCAATCATGTTGAACAGTTTGGATTTTGAAATTGCAAAATTAATCTATAAAAAAACAATGTCATGATGTGTCAAAAAAAAGAGTGTAATTGGATCCTCCTCATGTATATTTATATATATTTTTAATTTGAAACTAAGTATGTCGGCTAATTTGAATAAAACACAAGGTCTTCCAAGTAATTTAAATAAAAACAAAGTCAGGAGAATACTCAAGGACATATCATTTTCCGCCCCCCGCACCTCTCTTATAATCTGGCATCCGTTGAAAATTATTCGTGGTCAAATCTTTGACGAAACTAAAATTTAAATTCAAAGATAGCTCAAAACACCTCAGTTAAGAAGTTCGTTTTTTTATTGTAGCCACCGAACATGATTGGTTCCTAATTTTTTTTTATTTCCTTTTAGAATAAGCCTGAAGACAACAGCGGTTCATGTGGCTTACTTGTAAAAACAAAATCCTTACCCAAGATATACTTAGTCATAGGGTTGGCGTGGTGATACTTCTTGCAGGTTTTGCAATCATATAGAAACTGTCGATCATCTTTTCTTACTTTGTCCACTTACACAACAAGTCTGGCACTGGTTGGGTAACAATCAAGTTTATTATTGTAGTTGGAACTCTATAGCGGACATTTTGACATTTGCCAAAACTCTTGAGGGACATAATAGGCAAGCTTTTTTAATTGTTTTTAGTGGCCTTTGTTGAACTATTTGGAAACATCGAAACGAACTTTGCTTTCACAATAAAACTGTCCATATAGGGCGCCAACTTATCTTACTAATTATGTCTTTGATTGAATATTGGACAGGGAGCGCTCGAACAAAGAAGAAAACCAAAGATGCTATAGGTGCTTGGCTGCCAGATGAGACAACTTTGGAGATTATTCCACTGAGAGTTTGGTTCCCGGGAGACGACCAATTGATACCTTCCTAACCTCCTCCTCCTCCTTCACCATCAACCAATTAGCAACCTCAATGTTTGGCACCTCACTGTTGTTAGTGCAAATGGCGATTTTTACTGCCTGATAGAACTTTTTTTCAGTATCAGTTTAGTATATGAGATATATACAGCGTTTTTGATACTCTCTGGTTAGGCATAGTTGATGCTGACAGGAGAGTTATAGTTTATCTGTGGAGATCTTAGTTCTGTTAGATGATGTGATAGATGCTATCATGGGATTCCTGATTATGCATTTGTGCTAACAGGAAGTTATTTTTGTTGATTGCTTTCTGACTGTGGAGAGTTGTTTGTGGCGCTCTCCATTACATTTCTATTGTTTTGTAATTAACTTGTTTCTTCAATGAAGCAGGGCTTCGGCCTTTTTTACCAACAAAAAAGACAATAGCGGATTCATGTTAATGTTAAGGTAATGTGGTCAAGTGATTTTTTGGTTCATTTTAATTTTTCTTTTGTAGTTATACATAATTTTTATATAGTACAGAGTAAAATACTAATACTGTAAAATTCATTTCAAATAGAGCATGATA
The DNA here is from genome assembly GCA_964058825.1 of Carex arenaria. Classification (NCBI taxonomy): domain Eukaryota; kingdom Viridiplantae; phylum Streptophyta; class Magnoliopsida; order Poales; family Cyperaceae; genus Carex; species Carex arenaria. Next base: position 614,958 of record CAXKVW010000658.1, read on the forward strand.
ATTTTATATGATTGACTTTATTTATGTTTGATTTTTATAGCTCGAAAGTCTAACTCCGTTTCTTCATGAAAAAAAAATTTGTTTGCTTTGCAGATAAAGAAATGTTATCTGTCCTCAATTTTGAGACACAATAGGAGAAAAAACAATCTTTCGAGTTTTCTACTTTTCTATCTCTCAAAATATTTATTTTTTTTTAGTAAATTTAAATAAAAACGTGTGGCATATTGTGACTAACACGCAGTGTCGCATCACGTGATCTAATAAAAACAGTGAAAAATAATAATGTCATGCGAATGATCACGATGTAATTGATCAATCATATTTAATTATATTTTTCGAATTTTAATTAGTTCATTAAAGAAGCAAAAATGATACCAAAAACATATGAAAAAATAAAAAATATTAGAAGACGGGTACATGAAATGATAATACAAGAATGCGTCGTACTATATTATTTTTTATCGAAGAAAAATACATCACAGAAATAGACACGTCATTGAACATGTCACTCATGTTATGTAACCAACATATCTGAAGTGACGTGTCATATCTGAATGATATTCGATGAATGAATATTCTAATATGGTACCACAAAAACAAAATATCATTAGAAGAAGTTGCAATCATTTAGAACGATTCGAAAATAATAAAAAATAAACTCTCTGTTTTGAAAAAAAAAGAGAGCAATATATCCATTCAGACAACGAATTCTGCAACCAGCCTTTCAAAGAGTTCTGGGAATTCTAAAAAGTTACAGGGTCAGTAAAAGGGTAGTGCTGAGGCACCGTGAAAATACTCTGGAAAAAGAACAGTTAACGCGGTCAGTCAGGGACCAATATCCTCCCAGGTACCGTAGAGATGGGCCTCACCGCCTCACTTTACGGTTTGAGATTCGGGTGGAAATAGGAGGCAATATTATTGGGCTTTGAGATTCGTGCTAAGCTAAAAATAACGGCCCGGATCCACTGATTGTAAAACATTCCCTTTTCAGGTAATGTACTGGATGTGAATTCGTCAGCTAGAGAGGTCAAAAAGCCCGCGACGACTATGACAACTACGCTTGACAAAGGCCGATAACAAGCACCTCTATTCTGAACAGATAAATAATAATAATAAAAAAAGGAAAAAGGAAAGAAAAAATAAAACAGGCAACACCCAATAGGCCAATAACCAAATTAGAAACCTCTAAAAACCAATCACCCCCTCTTCTCAGAAGGTTCCTCTTTGACTAAAACCCCAAATTCGTCGACTTCATCTATTCTCCTCTTTCAATCCGATCGATACCAGAGAGAGAGAGAGAGAGAGAGAAGAGAGAGAGAGGCGATAGAAAGATGGGAGGTCGGAGACAGAGCGGTAGCTGGCCTCCAGGGTTTCGATTCAGCCCCACAGACGAGGAGCTTGTTCTCTACTACCTTAAGCGCAAGGTTTGCGGTCGCCGCCTTTCTCCACACATGATCGCCGATGTCGACGTGTACAAATCCGATCCCTGGGATCTTCCTGGTACTTCCTTTCTTCTTCTTTTTTGTCAGGTTTTCCATGGTTTAGTTGCTTGTTTGTTAAGCAATATATAAAACCCTTGTTGCTTTTTAATTGAAACTTGTGCACATCACACCTAAGAAGAAATCTGCTATCTGATGATCAGTGCTACTTTTTTTGCTAGGTAAACCCCTGTATACATTATACTCTCAATCCATGGATGTAGGTAGATTTCTCTATTAGACGAACTCTTGACAATTCTGTTAATTAGTACAGTGTACTCTTTGTTTTGAACTACAGAAAGTTACAATTCATATTTTCATATGGATGTATAACCAGGTTAATCCAGGTCTAATTTATGGTTAATTGTCTAATCCCTTAATCATCTAATTGTTTCATCTCCAGACACTTCTTCCTTAACCACTTCATTTATCTTTCTTAACGAATTATGCAGAGAAGTCGCTGTTGAAGAATGGAGACAAACAATGGTTTTTCTTCAGCCCCAGAGATAGGAAATACCCGAACGGGTCAAGATCGAACAGGACCACAGGTAATGGGTACTGGAAGGCAACAGGCAAAGACAGGAGTATATCTCAGAATTCCAAAGCCGCAGGCAACAAGAAAACTCTGGTGTATTACCAAGGCCGTGCTCCCAAGGGAGAGCGTACTGATTGGGTCATGTATGAGTACACCTTTGAGGACCAGGCCTTGGTTAACTGCGTCAATGTGCGGGCAAGCTTACTCATTATTTATTTTATTTTTTTCCTAATCTGTTGTCCCTTGGTGAGAAAAAAATTGTTCTGTTTCTTGTTTGAAAAGAAGTTTCTATTGTTAAACTGACAAGGGACTTATGAAATAATTTTTTTTTTACTCTACAATGCTTTTGCCTTTGGGGGTGGGGAGGTGAGGTAAAGTTGTCTGTCTCATATCCTTGCACAGGTTGTTGTTTACAGAAATAATTATGGCTAGGTTTTGTAGAAACAAGACAAGGATTGATAGGAAAATGGGACTAACGAGGGAAATCTATTTGGAAGGATAATATCAACTGTGCCATGACAATATGTTCAAGGCAGACTGTTTATTGAATTTAAGGGTAAGTACCCATCTCGTGTTGTGTGGGACTTTTAGTAATGATTTGAAATGATGTGCTTCTTTTTTGCAATAGAAGTTTCTTGCACCAGGACTCTTGTTGTTGACAAAAGAAACTAACCCCTGTATATTACACTATTACAGGACTCTTATGCTCTCTACAAGTTATTCAAGAAGAGTGGGTCCGGCCCAAAAAATGGGGAACAGTATGGAGCTCCCTTCAGAGAAGAGGACTGGGAAGATGAGGCTGATGACAATGCCCTGCCGAGAGATATCATAGTTCAGAATAATGATAGAGCAGTCGATGCTTCTGCTGCTGGCCCGTCACATCAGGTTTCGACCAATCTGCCTCTTGATGACCTGGAAAACCTCCTTTTACAGATTACCAGTGATAAAGATGAAAACCAGCAGTTTTCTGAGGTATGTGTTGAGTTTGCTTGTTTTTATGCTAATTTCAGTTTTAAGTAGAAAATCCTCCTTTTTATTCAATATGGACATAAACCTTCTTTTGATGTTCACTGGATCAGAAAGTTGAACTTGAAACATTTTGATTATAAAAGCCTTTTGCTTACAAACAACCAAGTTGGTGTAATAATGAAAAAAAAAACATTAATCAACACTACTAGATAAACATATCAACTGTTTGGTTTTATTCAGATGTGTGCAAAATTATAATTTGACGCATATTAATTGTTATTTTCAATGTCTGGTGCAGATTGATGTGGTTGGAGATTTCAGAGTCAATCAGCCAATGCCTCCATCTGTTGATGTTTCTTCGTTCTCACAAGGGAGTGCTTGGTGCGGATTTGACAATTTGGAGATGAGTTCACAGTTTGAGAGCGGGTTTAGCATTCTGGAGGCAAATTCGCAGTTTCAGAGTGGTCTTAGCAATGTGGAGACGACTTCAAATTTTGAGCAGTCTGATTTCACTCAATCACAACCTGCTCAAAACCCTGAGGTGTAATCTCTATTCCATGCTGACTGTTGTTGCAGTTTTCTAGTTTGAAATTCAATAAACTTTCTTAGAGATAACAGTTGATTTAGTTTTTCCTCTTCTCACTGTATTCTATAAATACAGGCCTCAGTTTTCAATGAAGCTGATGTACGAGTCCACAACGGGATGCCATCTTGTGTTGATGTCAATGCTTCTCATGTCTCAAAAGAAAGAGCCTGGTCTGGCTATAGCAACAGTGTTGCTACACAGCCTTCCTCCACATCAATAAATGAAGAAGAAGAGTTCTTGGAAATCAATGATTTTCCTGAGCTTGATTCCATTATGCAGAGCATTGGCAATGGGGATGCACCTGGTGCTGTTGAAGGGGCGTTTGACACGGCATATTTTGACGCTCCTCAAATGTTGGCGGAGATACAACAGCAGCAGCAGCCACTTCATGATGGAGGCCTTTCTGAAATAAACATCGAGGATTATTTGGATGCAACTGTTGTGCAGAGTGAGGGCTTTGATCTGAGTAATGAGCTATGGAGGACACTTGAGGATGCTACAACCATGTCAAGTTTTGTGCATGCAAATCAGTCAATTAGGGCGACACCATTGTCAGGTACAATACTAAACTGCACAATATGTAACTATTGGAAGTTGTTCTTTTGTTGCAATTACATTTAAGATTTTAGTACATTTGCAAGGAAAGAATATAGCAACAATATACTCATGTTTGTAATTATCAATTTAACACTTGACATCCTATTTTAGATGTTGTATAACTGAGCTTTGGTTATTATATATATATTGTGCAAATATGAGAAAGCTTGGTGCCACTGAACACAGTTCCCTAGTCTTATTTCATTGTTTTTTTCTCTGGAAATTGTAGGTCTTGTCCATGCTGGTTCTGATCCAAATATTCAGCCTCAAGCAAGTCAATCAGGAGGTGTCCCAGAAACATGGTACAGCTCAACACTTGCTTCATTGTTAGATTCTGTACCAAACAGTCCTGCATTTGCATCTGAAGGTGGTGCGCTTATAACAAAGGCATTTCAACGGGTCTCAAGCTTCAGAAGGGAACCAGTCGGTCCTCAGCAGGGCCAGGTACAGGTACAACACACCACCTCTGTTGTGGTTCAACAGAGAAGAGTAGGGGTAAATGGTGGAAATGGTGCCGGGTTTATGTTTGTTTCATTTCTGGTTGGATTAGTCGCATTTTTGTGGATCTTTATCATTGGCACTGCCCTGAGAATTTTCAAGGGTTTATGGGGACGATTTATTTCCTCCTGAGGTGAAGTTAGGTGTGTTTGCCAATTTTATCATTGGTTCCCTTTCCCTCGTATAGAATTGTTTGGATAGGGAACTCTAAAACGAGATGAATCTGAAAGAAGTAGATTGCATATTCGGATTACTCAAGGTGGTTAATGGAGGGGAGGTGTCGATTTAGATACCCGTGAAATAACAGCCAGGTTGTACTGGTAGTCTGTCAGGTTGGTGTTCTTATGTCTTTTTTTTAATTGGGGGGGATGGGGGGGTTGAATCTCATATATATGATGTACGATATTATAATGAAAATAACCTGTATGCCTCAATGCTAGCCTCTTTAAGAGAATTCCATATGAAAATTTCTGAATTGGCTGTAGCCTGTAGGTCAACAGTTTAGTTATAGATGCATCTTGCTCGTTCTATCACAATGTTGATATTTTGATGAATTAGTCTGTGTTACGTATTTCACTTTAGGTCTTTAGCTATTGATTGTAATTTATGATAATTAACTGAGTGCATTTGTGTTTGATGAATGTAAGTTCCTCTGTATTGCCTCATACATTAAGCTCATGTTCAACAGCTCAATGGTTGAACAACAGCCTTCAAGGCGGTACATGTATCTGGATTGAATAATGTAAAGGTTAGAAGCTTCACAGCAGATCGGTACATGTATCTGGATTGAATAATGTAAAGGTTACAAGCTTCACAGTGGATCGCATGTGAAAATCATGGATGAGTAATTGTTGGAAGCTTTAGTGCCAATGCAGAGCAAATATATGATGATGAAAGAAAGATTTCACAGTTGTATTGTATGGACAGACTAGAGTGTGATTCTTGTCTTACCGGCAATGGGACCTTACCAGTACATCTGTAATAATGATTGTTGTATCAATAATTTGTCATTTTGACCAGTGTTGTAAAATACATCTGTTTATGCCGATTAATTGTTGGCGGTGATCAAACGGCGTCACGGATTTTTTCGATTAATCGGCTGATTAATTCTGATTATGACTGATTATTCCCGATTAATTACTTAGCAGTACCATGTCCGTTCGACAACCGCATACCGTTATTTACAACAATGATTTTGACAATATCCAGAATACATGAAATTCAGATAGGAACAAGACGGTTCATAAAACTTTTACAAATGTAACAAGGAGATATATGTTACTCTGTTCAATCAATTTTACTTCACTAATATGGTGAAAACAAAACTTATAATAACTGGCTGGTTCCTAGCTTCTCATCAAGGCGGAGAAGCAAGGATCTAAATTTCAATCAAATTAAAAATAAATCTTATTTCTCCACAAACCCCTAATTACATGAGCAGTATCCTGTCAGTTAAACCCCAATCTCCACAAAGAGTCACCTAGTATCCTCAATTGGTCGTATCAATAAGGGCTTCAGGTACTGAGTATTAGGATTCTGGCTGGTGGATGTGCTGGAGCAGCAGAGACCTCACCCGATTAACCGAAGCAAAATAGAGGCAGATATGTTCATCCAGGTCTGATAGCTGCTGGAGCACACTACGGTGATTCTTGCGCAGATGCTGCACAACATGCTCGATTGGGTGCCGCTGCCCTCTCCCCCCTTCCACCCCCAGCCTCACCAACTTCTTGTCATCCTCTATTGTGTCATGCAGCCTTGTCACCAGCCTCTGGATCGTGTCGAGATCATTGTTGAGAACATATGTATTCCTCGCCGCCGCATCCAGCCGGTCCATGTCATCACTCAACCCGCGCATTGCTACCAGGTCGCAACAGCTGCCACCTAGGATGCATGCGGAGCCCGTCACCAGGGCAGTCAGAATGTGGCTAGCGAGCACGAGCCCAACCACGGTGATGCCAGTTGTACATGCAATGAGACAAATGCCGGATGCACGCTTGGTACGCCGCAGAAGCCGGGCTTTGTGCCGGGCTTTGTGGAGTCTCGCATCCAATTGTTCTTTCAGTTCCAGAAAGGAGCTTTTCATGCCCATAAATTGGCTATTGCTCCTGTTGCTGCTGCTGCCATTAGCTTCAGCCGAAGAGGAAAAAGAAACGGGAAAGGGGTTCTCAATCCCGTCAAATTGGATGAACACATCAAAGGCCTTGTTACAGATTGCCGGGGTAAGGTCAACCACAAAACTGGTGCTGGTCCCACAAACAGGGATGAGTTCCAAGAGCTCTCCGATCGGGAAATACAGCGTGCGGGCCCGGGCAATGGATTCTTGGAGAGACAAGCACAGCAGGGAGGTGTTCTCACTGTTCTTCAAGTAATTGGAGATGAGACCGGTCATGCGGGAAGCTGGGGCGGCGCGCAGGATCTCCTCAACAGAGGCGCTGTCAGGCTGGAGCACCTGCGCAATGGTGAACCCCTTGCCCTCTCCCTCCCCCTCAGCATCATCAGCCTCAGAACCGCCGTCGCCGCGGTGGTGGATCTTAGCCCAAATTTCCTGGTAAGAGGCGGTCTGGATCGCAAGAGTGTACTCCCTGCTGAGATTGATCGTGGGAGAGGGAGAGGCAGCCGAGGAGGAAGCCGGCGTGCTCGGCCCGGTAATTTCGCACCTTTTCTTCTTCCTGTCGGTGTTCCTCTCTTGCTCCTCTTCGAGCTCGGAGGAGGAGAGAGGAAAGGGAAGAGGAGGTGGAGACGCGGTGCCTGGTTTGTTATTACTTGATGAAGTCATTTGAGAAGGGTTTTGTGAAAGGTTTCTCTGTTACACACTGTTATTTCCTCTTTGTTTGAGTATAAATAACGGAGAGTATGGCGCAGTGTCTGTGTCCACTTATTCACTTAAAACTGGCTTAGTCCGGAAGAAATAGGAAGTGTCCTTTGTGAATAAAGATTTGGGATCTTCTGTTATTAGTTACTTTAGAATGCTATTGAAATCTATCCGTCAGATCTCAAACTGACGATCCTGATTAATCTATCAGAGATTTTAATCTGGACCATTTATAGATGGAACGATGAGTACCGTAGGATTCAAATTTGGACAGTCCAAATGTTGTGTTGTTTATACTATTCGAGACGTTAATAATAGAGGATTTTTTTTTAACTGATAGTAATTTATTGTTCCGCACTAGTAATATGACGTTATTAGTACGACTTAATTTAGTCGCGTGTCGTGATATAAATTTTTTTTAATATAAATACAAATATATCCAAAAATAAATATTGCGTTGCTTGGGTAACACGAAAACACAATTTATTCGATTATTACACTTACTATATCGATTAGGGATAGAGATACAATATAAATGAATTCATACGATAGTAATAAGTTCGATCTTAAACCTTTCTCTCACAAAAAATTTCGATCTTATACCAAATTAACTTAAGAAGTTAATTATCAACAGATATTTGCATTTAGTATATTTATTGCAAATAAATTAAATTGTAAATTTTCATTTGTTGATTGTTAGGTGAAGAAAATGAACCACTATTGTTACATGAACATATAAAGACCGTATGATCGACAAACAATTAAACCTTGATTTAATTTTTTTTGTTTTTGTAATTAATAAAAATATGTTTACTAAATTTGAGATGAAGGGCTCACAAGCCAATCGTTCTGCTCATGTCAAATTTGTATTCATCGCGCATATCTAAAATTATGCTCTACATTTTCCTTTGTAGCGCATGTCAAATTTGTATTCATCGCGAAAGTAACCCGCTACATTAAACACACATAACTCGAATAGCAATGCGTACCCTTTTCTTCTTGTCTTAGATATTCTATGTATCCGACAGTATTAAATTCTGTGTTGCGGGTTTATTATCATCATGCCGCAGGTACCTGCTCCGTGAATGGGCACAAAATCTTCAACTAAAGAAACTAAAAGGAAACTCGAGGCTATTCTGAGAGAAACACGTGTAATATAAAGATGCACTTTCTATTTGATCTTCTTGGCGGGTGAATTTTTTTTTTTTTTTTTTAATTTGTATGTTTAATTCCCATATTAAAATTTTGTTACTTATCATTCCTCATTCAAATTGAGTCATTATGTCCATTTCAATTAAAAAGGCACGTAGAAGTTCCACTTAAATTTGTTCACGAATAAAGCAGTATCTCATGTGATAACTCTGCAGATAAGACCGATATTTGAATTTTTTTTTTTTAATTTCTTAAAGCCACATACATAATCACATAAAAAAACATTTTTTTATGAATTTTTGCTGAAGACATCTTGCTTGACTTAATAGTTTGGACGAGTCCAATATCATGACAAATTAATTTATAAATGAACAAGTATCAACTTAGAACTATCTATATATGACACATCATCGCGAAATTTTTGTTTCATCTAATTATATCAATTCAAATTTAAGAAAGCAATCATCACTAATAAGATTTTGAGTTTATTTGAATGCCCGTGGAATCATTTGACACAATATAAGTGAATACATCGTATCTTACCATTAAAGTATACCTAACCAAACCAATTATATATTGTTTCATAGTTAAAATTATAAGTGGGTCACCCAGCGCCTCACGGGCAAGTGGGGCAAGTGGGGCAAGTGGGGCAAAGGGATGCCCCAACCCTGGGGAGGTGGGTGCGTCGGCTCTTTGGGGGTAGGGGATGGAGGGGACAGTGAAGTTGCAGGGTGAGAATGCTTCAGAACCTCAGGTGGAGTGGGGTGAGGGACACCCCGACTCTCGATTGGGGGGGGGGGGGGGGGGGAGGGGGGGGGGGGGGGCGATTAGAGGTGTCTCGAAATGTATAATATGTGAAAAAATAAAAAAAAATATTGTTAGTGAAAATTGAACCCATAATCTTAAAAATACCAAATAAAACTCTTACCACTAGATTAAAAATATACATTTATCAATTTATGAGGGAGACTAGATAATATAAAATAAAAAAACAAAAATTTAATTGAATTTTAATATACATGATTAAAAAATTTAAAATCATAGAGGTGGCTTAACACCAACTAACATACATATAGATCCATCATTGCCGACTCCTTGACATACATATAGATCCGTCCTTACTGACTCCTTGAGGTAGGGGGCAGTGGAGGTGCGGGGCGGGGGGCAGTGGAGGTGCGGGGTGAGGGACACCCTGAACTCTTGGGGGTAGGATTTTGTATCCTCTGAGATATGAAAATTTTCATTTTATTGGAAGTCGGGTTGAATTTTTTTTTTGGGTGCCTATCTAGGATGCAGGCTCGGTATTATTGTGCTTTGAGATTCGTGCAAATTTTTTTTTGAGGAATCTAAATTTTCCACATATCAATCAAGTTTGAGATATTTTAGAGAATCAACGTTCAAGGAAGAGGTAGCAGAGCGAAAAATGCTTCAGTCCAGAAGAGAGAGTCTAGCGACGCCGGCGTCACCCCTCCCCCTCTAAGAATTGGGATATGTGCTTCCTCCTGTGTCTTTCTCCTCCTCCTCCCCCTCTAAGAATTGGGATATGTGCTTCCTCCTGTGTCTTTCTCCTCCCCCTCCCAAGAGGTGAGAACTCCCTCTTTCTTTCTCCTCGTCTTTCCCCTCCCCCTCCCAAGAGGTGAGAATTCCCTCTTTCTTTCTCCTTGTCTTTCCCCTCCCCCTCCTCATCCTCCAGGACCAGGGTCTCCCCTTTTATTTACTCCTCTTCCCCTCCTACCTCCTGTGGCATCCCTCGCCTGAATCCCACTCACCTACCCCTCCGAGGGGCCGGGCCAACCCTCGCTCCATACTTATCCCCCTCCCCCCTCCCTCTCGAACATGTATCTCTGCATTAACTCAAAAGGGAATCTTTTGAGTTAATACATTTCGACCGTCTGATTTTATACGAAGTCAATCTGACCGTTTAATCTTAACACATGAGTCCTTCAATATTAGTGTGGATCTAGTCCGTATGAATTTTAAAGCGTATCGGATGGTCTAGATGTATTAACTCAAAAGATTTTCTTTTGAGTTAATGCAGAGGATATGACTTCCTCCCTCTCGAGACCTAGCTAGTTAGAATTTGAAACCAGTGACTTACACAGTACAAAGATTAAGAACTGGACAAAAAAAAATTGGCTTCCTAGTAGGTTGATGTTGTACCCTAAAATGTTGCTAAATATGAATTGGCAATATTTTAAGATTTGGAAAATATCAAGATGCATATAAATCCTCTAAACTGGATTGAGAATGATATTTGAAAGTTCATGACATGATTCCCTTTGCAAAATTATGAATTTTGATGTCTCATGTGTTTTATAACTCTAAATTATATAAGAGTTATGAAATTTCTATAAAAAATGCTGATGTGGCATTTTCTGACTGGTGCCACGCAAGCAACAGAGGCTGACAAGTCACCTAAGGCCTCTCTGGGTGCAATATGAAGCTGCACTACGATTCCCTGACAGCATGGACCCACCTGTCATTGAATTAAATCAAATTTCGCTGAAAATGCAATTTGGATAGACCTGGTTCATTCGAATGTAACCTTGTGCACCGAGTTGTCAGTTCCTTGGTTCACGGTATGCCAAGACCAGCCGGAAATGCGACTAAGTCGCTGAGTTTAAACTCAGCGCAATTTGACCCCTTCACTCCCCATGCACGCGGTGTTCATGAACCCTGTTATGCTTGCTATACGGCATACCTTACACCGAGTTCAAATGAAAAAAAGGGATGAAAGAAAGAAGCCGATTGGCTAATGTTTTGAGAGGCTGACAGTGGACCCGACTTATCAGCTCTCTCTTCTCCCTCTCTCCTTCGCCGGATTGTCAAAAATGGAAAATTAATTCGAAAGGAGAGGTTTAGAAAATACATAGGCCATTACTTGTGATTGGTGGATGATCCTACACCCTTCTATTTGCTAGAGCTCCTTCAAGATGCACTCCCTTCACAAGCCTTGATGTTAGCCGAAGTTGAGGTCGATTCAAGAATTGAGATGAACAATTGAGCCCGAATTAAGCTCTGGGACTCGATAAATGCAAATGTTATAATCACACGATGATATTAAATGTGTCAATTGAAAGGAAGGATGCCCAATTGCACTAGCACCATGAAGCCGGTCCGCATAGTATCCGGGATGTGGCAAGGGGTGCATGTCCGGCTGCCAACTGGGTAAATTGTGCTCAGGCACATGATAAAAAGATATATACGATGCTCTCTGTCAGCTTCTCATGCATTGAAGCGTATGAATTAATGTGGAGACACTTTAAGCCGTGACCGGCGCGGTGTAGTATACCAGGACTGAGGAAGCCGTTTCCAGCTCTCTGGTCCCCAGGGACACGTGCCTTGCACTCCTTGGATGATTCCAAACAGGAGAATATTCTCCCTTCAATGCCAGTGATCACGCAATGCATGCATGCTCGATATGGCCGGCTATCAAGGGCCAAGATTGAACCCAGTGCATTGGAGCCCGATTCAAGGGTTGAGATGCATTGAAATCATTAAAATATATGATATCCAACCTTAAAAGCATGATCTTTGCCAGCATGGAACTTGAATGAACATGGAATGGTGTAGACCAATAATCAAACACATAGGTTCACGATGGAACAAGTGCAAATGATAAAAATCCATGCCCTAGCTCCTGGCCTATATAAAGGCTCATGTATTAGATGAAATAGGGAGAATAGAGAGAAGATACAGAAGCATAGGTTTAGTTTACACAAATACTCACTCAATACACCATATTTGAGAGATTTTTAAGAGAAGCTTGTTGCTTTCTTCTTCTTCTTGCAATTCAATAGGTATAGCATAGTTCTTGAGGATCTTTTAGATCATATTATGTAATAATTCCAGAGGTGAATGAAGTTCTTTTGAAATTTTCCATTTATTGTTGATTTTTGTTACATTTCTTGTTGTTTCTTTGATCCTTTCTTTCCAGATCTGTTCTCTACTGATAATTAGCTGTTTTGAAGCTTAGAGGAGAGAGCTTTGTGCCTAAGCACAAAGCTTGATGATCAATTTCTTTTTTTTCCTTTTCTTTTCCCTTTTCTTTTACTGTTTTTTAAATAAAACATGCATATATAGATGCTTATACTAAGGCATTGCATAGGATCTGTATTTTTGTACTTAATAATGACCTTCTTGTTTGATCTTGATTTTATACAAACATATACAAAAATAATGCATATATGCATATATTTTGCTTTCTTTCTTCTTCTTTTCCTTTTCTGCCCTTGGATCCTTTAACAAAGTGATATGTCATGAAGATGGGGAGTAGTTGAGCCTTATGGTATCCTCCCACATCTGATTCTCATGTTACTTTGACTAAAAGATCTAATATGAGGGTTCAAAGTGAATAAAAATCAAAATATAAACACACAAGGGTTGTACCAGTTGAGCCTTATGGTATCCTCTACAATTCCTTAATAAACAAGGGCCTAATTGCAAATGAACCTTCAAGAATGACAAAAGCATACTGTTATGTTGCCAATATTCATAATTTTGTCATTTTTGAAGGACTTAGTTGCAAATAGTGAGAGGCAGAGGGTCTGAATGCAAATAGGCAGTGATTAAGGTCACCTCTTGTCATTTGTACTTCATTCCTAATGAAACCTCAATGATTTGCCTTTTAATCAAGGGAAAAGATCATTAAAACATAATTTTATAACAAACCAGGGGTCTCCCTGCATAAATTCATGCTCTGACAGCTTTAAAATGTTTTAAATATGTTGAATCCTTGAATTTTGGAGCTTTGATCTTCTTTTTATATTGTTTCATGCCAAAACAGTGGCCATATGCCCTTGAAAACCTGTTCTGATGCAAATCAGACCTTGAATCATGTTTAAATCATGTTTATCTGACCTCTGGTATTGTACCAAGTCCAAACTCAGCAGCCCAAGGCAGTGCAATACCAACTGGTACATGTTATGCATTGAAAATCACAGAATTGACCTCTGCTGACAAATCAGCAAGTCTGGACCAAACCAGGGACCAAACTGAAAATGTAAAAGCACAGTTTGATAGAGGACTCAACAACAAACACTTTTCTCACAAATTTTCCATTTATTGGATTTTTCTGCTATTTTTAATAATTTTCCAAAGTTCAGATTTCTGAAAATTCAAACCGCACTATGCACAGTACACTGGTACATGACCCCAGTTCACTGTTTCATCATTTTTCATGTATCAAATAATCTGTAAATATTAAAAAAATATATATTCATGATCTACACTCTATGCCAATGAATTTAGACATAAAATTTGCTCAAATCCAAGTTGTATATTGTTCAGAATAAAATGTTGAATTAAATACAAAAATCTGTCACTGCTAGGACCATTATACCCCTGTCAGTTTTAATAAAATATTTAAATATACAAATAAATTCCTAAAGATTATAAAATGCTCCTGGATACTCTTAATGCATCATATTACATGTCTTTGATCTCACCCAACCTGTTTCTTCATAAAAATCTGAATAAAAAGAATGATTCATAATTGTTTAGTCATACACATCATGCATGCATATATATATATCACACTTCCAAATGCCAAGTCTAGTGTTCTTGAGCTTCTGATAAGTTCCATGATGACTTAAAATAGCAATTCCAAGATTCAATGTTGATGAATAGTCTCTGTACTACTGACTGGTACTGAATTGGTACCAAACCGATAGCCCCAAGCTCAAATCATGCATATATGATGTATAAAAAATCAAATTGACACTCCATTAAGTTTCCATGACTTTAAACGATGTTATACAGCTAATCTATTAAAACAAATCCCATAGAAATCGTGAGAATTCAAAATATGTTTCAATCGGTACCGAGATCTCTGGGTTTGGCTGAGAATGACATCTCCGACTATCGACGGAAACCGAAAATGCCTCCAATGCATTCCCTTCGACGAGGCGACTCAGACTGCACCGGCTCATGGCTTGGCATGGCCGGAGGACCGCCGGAGAAGGAAACCCTTCTCGGAACTGGAAATGTCCAGTCTCCCCGATGAGAAGGAACCCTGATCAGCACGCACGAATATTGATGCAACCTGAGCCGTGAGATAAAGGCGCCGAAATCAAATTCAAATGAATATCCGAATCTTGATACAAAAGCCCAATCCAAAGGTCCACATTTCCTCTCTGTTAAAATTAAATGAACTCTGACAGATGGGGCCTACATGTCGGGTTTAATGAGACTCATCTCTCTGTGCAAATCTCAAAGCCCAATCCAAAGGCCCATAAGCCTTTGCACACATCTTGAAATCCAAATTCATAACTCAAAGCCCAAAACTCAAATCCAAAGGCCCTGATTCATTCTCAAGTTAAATAAAACCAAATAAATAAAACTCTTTTACAAATAAGCCCCTCTGACAAATAAAATTCACAGTACAGTCCTCCAAAATTTATATTTAGGTCCCTGCCTGTATAAAATCCTCTCAAATAGGTTCCTGGAAGCCCAAATTGCACTCCAAACCTCATCAAAAGCCCAAATTACATATTCAAGTCATTCCAGAAATTATGAACAAGTCCCTGGAACATAAAAATATTTACAAATCAATCCTTTTTGATCATAACTTGTTCATTTCAAGTCCAAATCGACTCAAACCAAAACCAAATGAACTCAAATTTAATTCTCTATCATTTTAAGTCGAAATTAAACATGTTCAAGCTTCAGTCATAATCTGAAATGACCAAAATGCCCTTCTCTTGAACCAAATATCATATTTTTATAAACAAATCATAAATTTTATAAAACATAACACGTGATCTCTTGAATATAATCAAATTGTAAACAAATACACAAGTCTTTTATGACCAGAAGTGTCCTGCCCTATGACTTATGTCTATACAGATGCTATAATTAAATATACACATGTATATGATTGTATAAATGTTTAAAGCAGCCGAGAACCCTGAATACACAAATGACACAATAGAACATGAGCCCTTTTAGCCCCATTACTCAATTCAAATCAAATAGACACAAATTTCGGAATGAACGAGATGTTCAGTTAGACCTGATAAGTCTTTCTGATGTAATTAACGGTGGGGACTTGCTCCCGTCGGGAGTTAAACGTCTCCACAATCAAATAATAAAACCCTGGCTGACTGATCATGAACGTAGGTTTGGCTAAGGGTGAACCGGAAGGTATGCAAAAAGATGTTTAGCAATGCCCCGAGTTCGGTGCCCCGCTCATGTCTGCCAAGGGACTGGAGCACTGAACCTATGCGAGAGCATTCCCCCACAAATATATCAGCATCGTTAGCTAACCTAATCTTGCGACTTTTTGCGCCCTACAGTTGACAAGATAATCATAATAATAAAAAAAAAATAAGCGAACCATTGTGCGCACATGCGGATGCACGAATAGGGGCGTTCAACCGGTCAGTTCGGTCCAAACTGAACTAAAATAATCAAACCAATTTTTTTTTCAGTTTTTGAAAATCAAACCGAACCGACCGAACTAAAATAGCAAACCGAATTAAAACTGAATCGATTAAACCGATTTAAACTTCGGTTTGTTCGGTTGAACCGAATAGAAGAATAAATAAATAGTTTAGTTGAACTGAAATAAATAGTCTCAAACTATTAATAAATTGTTTGTTTGGTTGAACCGAATAGATGAATTCAATCTCAAAAAATCAAAACACGTAGATTCAAAATCGAAAATGAACCAAAATAATACACGAAGTCACAAACTATTAATAAAATTGGTCAGTTCGATTTATTCGGTTTTGAAAATTCAAAACTGAACCGAACTATTTAAATTGAAATATTTCATAAAATTAACCGAACGGAATCATTTAAATGAGATTTTTCGATTTAGTTTAAAACCAAATAAACCGAACCATTTGGACACCCTTGCTCGCGAATGTTAGTTGTATAAACAAATAAAGGTATATATGGCCAATTTCATTTTTTGATAAATAAAAAAAAGAAATGATTGTTCTTTTACAAGTTGCAGCCATTCCTTCTCACATACCAACAACATCCGATTCTGATTCGCCACAAAAACATAGGATTAAGGACAGGGAGGAATGCAGAAAAAAGAAGGGGGAATTTCACGTATACCCCTCAAAAACTTCAAAATCACCTATTTTCCTTTTTAAATTTTAAAATTACATATTTCTCCTTCTAACCTTCAATAATTCACATATTTACTTATTTTATTGTCTTTTATAATAAAACTCATTCTAAATTTATAAAATACCCATTTTATCCTTTATTAAAAGTATAAAACGCCCCATCGAACTCAAATTTGAATCTGAAAAGTTCCTCTACCGTCTGATTCACACGCATCGTAATAAGATCTGTGCGTATTCGCTTCAAGATTCGTGCTGATCTAGTGCACACAGATTTTAAAGTAATTTGATATGTGTAATATCCCGAAAAAAAATTCAATTATTATTATTTTCGCTTATAATATTTTATTTATACTATTAAATATACTATATACTCCTCCCCGTTAACAAAAAAAAAATTTAAGTGAAGATAAATGAAGTGGAAAAAAAAATGTTTTAACATATTAAATTTTAGCATTTTACTTCGACAAATGAAAACCGTCAATTTCTAGTAACCGATTTTCTTTATATTCATTTCAGTTAAAAATAAATCATAATGAAGGAAACCGAATCATTTCGTCTTCAAACCCTTTCGTTGCATCCTTTCATTTCAAAGCAATAATTTAAGATAAATAGAGAGCCTCGTAACCACTTTATGTCCGTTCATTTTTTCTATTAACTTATTTAGTATCCATCTCTCTCTAATTCGGAGACAAAGGAGACTGAATAAAGAGCAAAGTGAGAAAAATAAAAAGAAAAGAGATGTTATTCTTCTAAATAAATATTCTAATATTGATTATTATCCGATTGTCTGCCCGATTCGAATTCCGACTACGTCGCAGTGATTCTGAGTTGTTGTTTCTATCTGACATGAAATTTCGAATATCTCGCTATAAGGTAACCGGACTTCTCTATAATGTGTGTTTTCGTTTTGTATGGTTGATTTGAATATGGGTGTTACATATTGGATTATGATGGAATATTTAACGGGATAGCGGGTCTGAGGTTGGAATTTGATATGTGATTGTAGCCTCTCGTTGTTGGATGGATTTCCCAGCGGGTTGGCGGCCTTCCAGTGTTGGATGGATTTTCCACTGGATTGGTGGTTTTGTGGAATTGTGTTATGTGGAAGTTGGGAATCGCCTGTGTGATGGGATTCCAACTGTGTGAATATGATGTGACTTGTTTTACGGACCTAGACCGACGTGCTATTCTAGTTAAATATACGTGCATAATTTTATGTGTATTTGTGTGGATTAATCCGGCCTGTTTGAATGGTTGTTAAAATTAAGCCAATTATAGAGAAGCGCGTCGTTAAATAACCGGTTACTGAGCTTTGTAGCTGACTCTGTTTTGTTATTTTGTTTTCTTTTCTGTTTGTGACGTAGGTTGACGGACCAAGGAAAGATGTGAAGATGCTTATATAATCACGCTCTGGATGGTAAAAATCTGGGGTGTGACAATATGCGTGCATCAGATCTGTGTACGTTGCTTCAACATTTGTGCATGTTCACTTCAAGATTTGTGTTGACCTAGCACACACGTATCTTAAAGCAATTCGGACGGTAAAGGAACCTTTCAGATTCAAATTGGAGTGAGATGGATGTTTCATGCTTTTTAATAAAGGGGGGATTTCACGTATACCCCTCAAAAACTTCAAAATTATGTATTTCCCTCTCTAAATTTTGAAATTACATATTTCCCCCTCTAAATTTCAATAACTCACATATTTACCCATTTTATTGTCTTTTGTAATAAAAGTCATTCTAAATTTATAAAATACCCATTTTACCCTTTATTAAAAGTATAAAACGTCCACCAAACTCAAATTTGAATCTGAAGAGTTCCTCTACCATCTGACCCGCACGCATCGAAATAAGATATGTGCGTATTCACTTCAAGATTCGTGCTAATCTAGTGCGCACAGATTTTAACACAATTTGTTCTACATACACCGTATTAAGATTTGTGTACGTTGCTTCAATATTCGCGCGTGTTCGCTTGAAGATTCGTGCTGACCTACTACACGAATCTTAAAGCAATTCGGATGGTAGATGAACCTTTCATATTCAAATTGGAGTGAGATGAATGTTTTATGCTTTTTAATAAAAGGGTAAAAATGGTATTTTATGAATTTAAAATGTGTTTTAATATAAAATACAATAAAATGAGTAAATATGTGAGTTTTTGAAATTTAGAGGGGGAAATATGTAATTTCAAAATTTAGAGGGGGAAATATGTAATTTTGAAGTTTTTGAGGGGTATACATGAAATTCCCCCTTTAATAAAAGGGTAAAATGGGTATTTTATGACTTTAAAATTTGTTTTAATATAAAATACAATAAAATAGGTAAATATGTGAGTTATTGAAGTTTAGAAGGGAAATATGTAATTTCAAAATTTAGAGAGAAAAATATGTAATTTTGAAGTTTTTGAGGGGTATACGTGAAATTCCCCCAAAATCCAATTTGCTAGACTAATTATAAAATAATTTAAGGATAAATTTCGCTAGACATCACTAAACTTTGTCATTTGTTACGAATTGATTACTCAAATTTGTTTTGTTTATTTCTAGTCACTCTACTTTATCATTTGTCCTAACCAAATCACTTTATACTTTTTCATCCAAAATCTTAACATAATATTCTCAATTTTAAATGACAAAATTTAGTGACCTCCAGCAAAATTAATCCTATGTTTCTATTTAACAAACTCGTACAGGGTTTTCCCATCGTTTTTTTTCCCCCCTCAAGCATAGAAACGCCAGCTATAAAAGACTAATTAATTAACATGATTAATTCACTTAAACAATGAATCAGTTTCCCTAATTTTAAATTTTTAACCTCAATATACTTACAAACAAACAATGGAAGTAACCACAGAACTAAAGACCTTATTCCATAACACAAAAACCATGTAAAACACAACAAAACACAGATCACAATTACAAGGGGAACAGTTCTAAACATTTCATTCCCTTAATTTATGCAACAGATTCACCTTGCAAAAACAATCTAAGCAGCAGCAGCGGGGGGTGAAGGAGCGGAGGGGTTGAAAGCCTTTTGCTCGGCACAATCCAAGTTGTCCCCAGATTGCTCCCGCCCGACACCCATCAAGTCGAGGTAGTACTGGTAGTGTGAAATCATAACGTTCATGGGATCGATAAACCCCTGGCCACATATGAGGTCACCATACAGGATGTTCATGGTGGCACCGAAACCACACAGCCTGTGCTCCGCAGTGTCGTTCTTTGTGGGTTTCCAGTTGCAGACGAAGGCATCGTGTGCCGACGGCTGCTTCTTTCTCTTAGGGGTCATCCACTCGTACAAAGCAGCCTGGAAGGCCAATGTGGCATTCTGTTCGAGGTATTCAGGGTGGTGGAGGAGGTCTACTTTGATGCCATCGCCGATCCTACCATAGTTGGTGTTCCTGTAATAACATAGGTATTATGTATGAAAATTTATTTCACCTCCTTCATATTACCGATGATAGCTAACTAAATTAAATTTAAGTGTCTTGGGAGCAATTAAATTTGATCCGAGTATGCAGAAAAGAAGAATATTTCAACTTCTGAATATATTTCCTAGCTTAGCTTTATACAAGAAATTTGAGGGACACCTCTTATACTAAAGGCAAAACAATCATTTCACAGCCTTGTACCTACCATGCAACTGTTTTTATATTATTTTATAGGAGCATTTTAAAGTGAAGAAATAGAGAAAAAGATAACAACAAATTTTATTACCACCAAACAGGGATAGCACCACGGCCGTAGTATTCAGCTCCATCAACACAGGGATACTTCAGGTCTTCAGTACAGTAACTTTGGCTAGGGCTCATTTCATGGTTATAGCAGAGACCCCATGCCAGAGGACCACCAGTGGCAACTCCATATCCACCTATACAAGAAAACAGCCTACCATAAAAAGAAAGCATATACGTATATATTCCCTTTTTTTTTTTTGAAATTATAGATATATTCTTTTCAATTGAAAAGTTTAGACCGTATCTTGATTTGAGTGTTAGTAATTTTTTGTGCAGAGACTGTGCTGATCTTTCAAAATCCATTCAAAAATCCATTAACACTTTTCAATATTAATTGGATATTTAACATTCAACTCAAAAATCCAGCAATCTGAAAAGTTTCTGGACCATTCAAAAAACAGGGATTTTCTACCCATCGAAAAAAAAGTAAAAAAATTAGAAAAAATGTGAAATTTGGTGTCCAGGCACATTTTCATACGGACATCACGTTGAGCAGTTCGGATCAATTGTTTGGACTTTGAGAACGGAGATATGGGAATGAAGTAAAAGAGAGCCCTTCTAAAGCACCGTAGCTCAACTCAATATATAATAACATAATGTAAGTTGTTAGGTTGGTTCTATGTCTTGTCTATGCAAGCAAGACTCTACTTGATTAAAAAAAAGAATAAGGGTGTATAACTATTATTAGACCTCAATTATAAATGAGTTTTGAAAACTGTTGTCAACTTCCTTCATGCCACCATTCATTCGGGTTCAAATCAAACACAAGGATACAGTGGAAAAAAAGACAACGCTGATAATTAGTTGCAGTTAATTCTTCTTAAAATAAAAGACCAACCTAAGCTATTTTTTTTATCATCTTATCAGTTTTCTACAGAGCCGCCTCTTTTATTTTATTTTGTTTATTCATAATTCAATAACCTCAATCAAACTACATATTTTTTGAGATAACATCAATTCAACTACATTAATGAAAATTGCAGCTTGCAAAGGCATAATAGAGCTATAGATCCTAATAGCTCCTGAAAAAGCACAGATTAATCAGATCCACAGCATTGTCCACTTAAAATGGTCAATATGAGATACAAGCAAAACGTATATTACATCAGCAAACAAAACTTACAAGAGGTCTTGGTGCCGACATGGCCGAGGAAGGCAGCGATCTCCTTCATCTTCATCGTTTTGTCGCCAGTGGTGCCGAAGCCTAGGTGCTGGTAAAAAGTGGAGGCGACGATGAAGGACCGGTAGTCCCAGAAACCAACTGCATGCGCGACGGGGGCGTTGCGCTTGCTAAAGAGGTTCTCGAACTGGTACACCTGGAAATTGTCGGAGATAGTCCCGTTACAGCAGTACTTACTGCCACTGCACTCCCACCCCGCGTCGCAATCTCCGTTCTTAAGCTTCTTTATCTCAATATCCGGCGTCGAGAGAACCGGCACCGCCAGCAGCGCCACCGTTAGCAGCGCCACCGCCGCCATCGATTTCAGCCCCATTGTAGGTTCCTCTTTATGGATTGGTTTGGATTTGATCGGATTGAGAGAGGGGAGGAGATGAGATCTTAAGGGGAGAGTAGACTAGGGGAAGCGCGGTGGAACTGGAGAGGAAATGAAGGAGTGAGGAGAGGAGAAGAAAGGAGAGGAGAGGAGAGGAGAAGAGAAGGGTGAGGTGTCGGTGGAGGGAGATTCGGTCTCTGGCTGTTGAGGGGTGTTTTGGTAAATGATGATCTGGGATCCGGGCTTGGGGGTGGACTATGATTTTAGATGAATATATTATTGCCGTGATTTGTTAGCACCGAATGTGAGCAATTATATAACGCACTAGTCGCAAGAAATGGCATCCTCTGCGGAGTTTTTACCTGCGGAGCTATGAGGTTCTTTTAATCTGGACCGTTCGTTTTGATCGAACGGATCAAATAAGATCATAGCACGAAACTCAAAGCAAAATTAATACTGCCCCCTCCATCAAATCGTGCACTCACTGACTTGGAGATTAAATATGGACCGTCCGATAAAAACGAACGGTCCAGATTAAAAGAACCGCACAGCTCCGCAGGTAAAAACTCCGCAGAGGATGGGCAACTCACAAGTGACAAAGTTATGAAAACTTTTATAGAAACCCCTGTGTCGCTGTTAATTTTGGAACTACCCTTTTTCTTTTGTATGTTAGGAATTTTTTAATACGTTAAAGATGATATTTTTTTTTCATGGGTGGTGCGCATTAATTTATGTTTATATTTTATAAACTGCAATTATATTTTCAATAATTAAAATAAAGTTTCCGATTTAAATTAGGGAGGGCTTATGAATTTAATTTTATCATTCACACACTAGATAACATCTATTTTTACTATGCTTTAACATGCTTTAACTATAACAACAACAAAAAATATTCCAATTGTTGTTCTTTTTAAACTTATATATTTTACAGATTTATTTAACCTCATAAATAAATAAATATTCTTTTTGCATCAGATTGAAGTCAAAATGGGAGTTAAAAAAAGTTGCTTTGTGGTGATATAGTATCTTTTACATATTTTTAGAAATTGTAAGGACGTCGCAAGAACAAAGCAAACACTTGCGTTAAGCAGAGTCTATACAAAACATTTCTGGCATAGCAAACGGATGACAGGCTAGCGACAGCAACGCTGCACCCACCATGTGTACCCAACGAAGTCTTCTCTGTTTAATTATTGCTAATACCAATTAATGTTTTTCTTCTTTTTAATTATTTTTCATTGCCTGAATGCCCAAACAATGAGCAACACATGGGTTAATTAATTAATTTGAAATTAGCCGCTCCAAGCAGACCATTGAACAGAAATACAATTTCTCCTTATTGACCGTGATGCTTATTCTCAGTGAGGTACTTAATTATCTCCTGTGATGGCTATTGTAGATTAAAGAAGTGTCTTCGTTTTCAATCAATTTGGGCCGTTTTGTTTGAAGCGTTGACCATCTTTTTGGGTTGATGGATGGGTCCTTCCAAACTAACAACCTTCTGACGGTATGATAGCAACCAAGTACAATCTAAAATATGCACAAAATTCACATGACATGGACTTCATGCTAGTGACAAAATAACCTCCTTGAATCAGTGTAAACTAAGGTGTTTAAGAAAAAGAAGTCTCCACAGACTACCAGAGGCTGTGTCAAAACCTAAGTATAAGGAATTGGATATCTCATGTTACAAGAAGAAAAAAAAAGAAAAAAGAAGATAAAGAGAGATGAAAAGAAAAGAAAAGAAAAACTATCAATTCAGCGCAATAACTAATAAATAGCTACAACGCCTTGACAAAACTAGGTTACTTCAGTCGTAAATGCTACAAGTGATCCCACTATTGTTTGTTATATTTAATGTGATATTTGTGGATGTTATTGATAATGTATGTGATATGTATACGTCTTATGTATAAATATGTGGCGGGTTGTCTCGGAGTGTGATAACTAAGTTGGTATCAGAGCCAGCACATACAATATCAATAATTAAACCGCTGAGTGAGTGCGCGTGAAAGTATGTCTTTAGAATTAAGATAATACTATCTAAGTAGATATATTGTAGTTCACGTACAAATCCACGTTAAGATCTAGTCTTTAGAAATGTAAGCGTCATAATTTATGTCTGAATTTATTTTTATTTTATTTTATTTTCCAACAGTAAGCATACTATTGTATATAGATAGTGACTAACATAAATTGGAAATTCCGAATTCTTCAATTACTTGATCTAACGATCTAACAAATAATATAAAACATATCAAATTCTTACCGAGCAATTAGAGTTTTGTATATTAGAAAGGTTAAAATTTTATTAAAATAGTTGCATCTTTTAAATTTCGAATCTTTTCTCAATAAAATATATGCAATATGATTTTTTTTTACATTTGCAAAATATATATATATATATATATATAGAGTTTGGCTAATATACCAACGTTGGTATAGAGCAGTTCGTTATACCAAGTGGATTTTGTGATTTTGAAGTCCAAATAGCCGATCCGAACCGCTCAACATGTTCTCCATATTGAAATGTGCTTGGAGACCAAATTTTATATTTTTTTTGAATTTTTTTACTATTTATTAAGTTACTTTGAAAATCGCTGATCCAATGGTGGCTTAACCAAACAGTAAAAACAGAAGCCACCGTTGTATCGCAACAAAATTTTAATAGTAATTAGATTTGCAGATAATAGAATAACAACATAAATTATTTTAAATATACAAAGACAACAAAACACCTTAATTTTTTTTATAATAACAAAGCATATAAACCGAATTTCCTAATAAATTGGAAAATTTGAAAATTAAATACGATAAAGTTTTAATTAAGTAGCAATTGGATTAGTTAAGGTTTAATATATGCATCGAATTCTACTTGTGTGTGATTACTGTTACTATTATTTAAGTTAATCTGAAAAAGAAAAATATAGCAGATATTATAAACATAATATGTCATGAAATATAGATATTTTAAAAGTAATAATAATTTTATAGTGCGATGTATGGAGGCCAATCACTTGCAGGCCCTCTTACAAGGTCTTGAGAGAGTCGCACGGGTTGCCATGGAGGCATAACAGAGAAGGCCTCGAGAAGTAGACCCATTCTTCGAGCTCTACCGCTTATTCAATTCTCTACAACCCCCAACATTCGATGGGACTGGGAATTTTACAGTAGCCGAGAATTGGATTGCCAATATCAAAGACAAATTCCAAATTCTACGGGCCCCAGAAGAAAATAGAGTAGAATTAGCTACCCAACTTTTTGAAAGACACGCTCGATTCTGGTGGCAGGAAGCCAAGCGTCAGATCACGAGACCCGTAATTTGGGCAGAGTTTGAAAGACTATTCGAAGGAAGGTATATGGATATAAGGTCTCGAGAATTACTTCGCCAGAAGTTCACCAATCTTAAACAAGGAAACGGTCAAGTGACGAAATACAATTCCAAATTTGAAAATCTAATGAGTTACGCTCCTGACATTGTTCAAGATGAATTCCACCTCAAGCAACAGTATCTCGGTGGTCTAAACCCCCGCCTTGCCCAGCTGATCGACCTGTCAAGGATAGATAGATTTGCCGATCTGATGTTTAGGGCTTCCACTGCAGAGTCATATGAGACTCGTATCAGCCAGAACAATGGCCCCAAAAATGTCCGACCGAAGAATATTGAAAATCCTAGACCCTTCCAGCCAAGAAACGATTATCAATACAACAATCACTACTAGATCGGGAGCTTATTACAAGGGCAGAAAAATGGCTTGTTGCATGGAGATACCCTTGCAACAAGCCCAAAAAGGCTTGTTACATGGGCTTACCCTTGCAACTGTAACCATGCAACTGCTATCGTCACAACTACTGAGTATTTGCAAGGCAGCCATGCAACAAGTTTGTTACATGGGGCTACCCTTGTAACAAGTGCGCATGCAACTACTTCCAGAGGTGGCCTTGTTTGAAGTATTTGCAAGGGGAGATAGCATGGGCCCCATCTGGGTAATTACAAGGGTAACATCTGTGGGTCCCGCGTGAATATTTGCAAGGCTAGGGATCGCGGGTCCCACCCGACTATTTGCAAGGCTAGCAAGCGAAGGTCCCACCAGACTATTTGCAAGGCAAGGGAACATGGGTCCCGCCTAGCTATTTGCAAGGCTAGCAACAAGGGGTCCCACCTGACTATTTGCAAGGCTAGTAGTGGTACTTTTCGCATGCTCCATAGTTCTTAATATTTGCATATATATACCAATGCAAATAATGACCATAATATTTGCAATATATTAGCATGCCCTAATTCTACAATCCTCTCCCTGTACCAATTTGGTACCAACCCAGTACCAACCCAATAATTTTTTAAATTTCCCATTGAACCAAACTAACATATACACACATTGAAATATAAAGAACATACATGTAATAAACATTTATCAACCTAGTATAATTATCATACATTGTACCAAAATACCAAAAAGCATTACAACAAAACTAAATGGCATGTCAAAAAAGCATTACACATTGAAATTCATAATATTCGCAATACCAACAATGAAGGTCTTTGCTATTTATAAGATTATGCTATGATTTGCAGTAGCAAAATACCAATTAGTGCTATTGAGATGACTTGTAGAGAAACCATGGCCTTCATTGTATTAAGCGCCCCATGGCAACTTTTGCAGTAAACAACATGTGACCAATATCTGAGAAGTTTTGAAGCAATTTAGATTTCAATACAATAACTAAAAAATGATGGGAGTTGCTTACATGTGATAGTAATATTGGAGCAATATCATAAAAGTGATGAGAAATACATGCATATCTCAAAAAGTGGAGCAAGTTAGATGACAGTACAATATCTCATTAAATCAGTCAGCTGCAACAAGATTTGTTGACTTGTATTTGTAGCATAAACGATTAAATTAAAACAAATTATATATTAGAATGGTAAATGCAAAAACTAGATCAGTTTTGGAGTGTATCTTGACTTATCTTTGCCTTGAACTGTAGCAATCCAAGATGCCAACCTACCCAATAAATGAAACACAACCAAATTTCATGATACATAACTTTTTTTAAGACTTAAAAATGAGGAATGACATGAAATTGCCCTTGCTTCCAGCCCTACTTATTTAAATAAGCTCTCAATCCCTGTCGGTTTTCTCTTCTTCATTGATACCATTTATCCAAAAGAAGAGATTCATGGAGGAAATTATAACAAAGCACATTTAATTTATGCATGCAATATTATAACAAAGCAATATTTGTTCTTTTTGATAGCTGCACATAGCACTATAATTTTGGAATGCTATGACATAAAGTAAATGTTGATAGATGTTGCCAACTTCACCTCCAACTTGTAAGAACTATAGATAATAAAGTCAGAGTAATTTAGTGAACTTCTTGTTGTCTTGTGTTTTAACTAGTGAGGTGTTATTCAAAAATGTACAAGCATGTAAAATTATAACATAATCAGGGAGTTGCAATTAATATATGATCATATTAGTAAAAAAACAGAAAGAATAAAATTACCTTGGGCTTATCCAGCCTCCAGCAAAACTACATATAATTCTAATTTCTTAAGAAGAACAATACCATTTTTCACAAGAATCACAAGCAACTGATGTATTACTAATCAAATCACCATATGTTGCTAAACCGCACTAGAATTTGTACTCTAACACAATATTCGAAAGTGTAAAACAAAATTGCATATGCCATTACAGAGTCAGAAGGTTGTCGGAAGGTTACCACTGTATTCAAGGTTGAGCGGCGGCAGCTGTACCCCGTCCCGCTTGAGCCACAGGCCCGCCCGCCTCCCGCGGTCCCGCCTGAGTGCGCACTGCCTGAGCTGATCTGCTGTCGCTGCTCTTCTTATTTATCTTTCGCACTTTAGATCTAGGGTTTGAAAAACTAGGACTGGAAGGGGGCATGTAGACTAGGCGAGGGAGAGAGAGAGAGAGGGTGGGAGGAAGGGAGAAAGGGGATTGGGTGAAAAAATCTCTAAATTTGAAAGAACAAGGCGGCTGGGAGGAATAGTAATTTGCGGGAGAGGGGATAAAGTTTAGGGTTCTTTTGTCTGGGACCAATTTTTCTAAAGTAACTCGAATTGTGAGTTTAGATATGAACTGTCCGATCAGAATCCGGTCCAAAGTAGTGCACAGATCTTATTAATATTCGTGCCAGAAAAGATCGTATGGTCCGGATCTAAACTCACGATTTGAGTTACATTATGGGATCCTAATTGCTAAGGGGTCAAAGTGGGAGGGAAATGAAAATTTGGTCTGAGAGGGAAAACTGACGAGGAAAATATAAGAGGGAAGTTATCAAAATTTTGGAGGGAATTCAATTAAGGTGAAATAAAGAGACAAAGTCTGTCAAAATTTAGGAAGAAAATCAGTAAGTAATTTGTGTATATCGTGCACCTCACGTGAAAAATTAGAAGAAAGATAAAAAATAAAATATGTATTCAAAGTTTTATCTTTATCTGTAAAATTAATTTGTACTACAAAATTTCATCTTAAATAAAATTTCTAATATTATTTTAAATTTTGTTCCGAATTAGAGAAGTATGGAGGTGAACTATTTACAATTGCAACTGATGAACTACAATAAAAATCCAACAACTTGTTATCTTTCACTCTTTTCATATTTAATAATGCCACGATAAAAATGTATGTTTCATATTTAATTAGAAGGCAGAGGCAAATTTTGAAGGCAAAGGCGAAAATTAGAAAGCAAAGAGACATAAAAATTATAAAGTCAAATTTTGAAAGTCAAAATAAATTTAAAAGTGACAAAATTCTATTTATTATGTATTATATTAATTATGTGATTAACGGAATTTAAGCAATTAATAAACCAATTCGATATTAATTCATTAAAAAAATTAAATTGAAATATATAATGAAATTATGCGATAATAAATGTTACAACGTATTTCTTATCCTAGTATAAATTTTTGACACATGAAATAGCATATTGTTACATGCATGTTGCCCTAACAACTCATATCCTATATACATGTCATGTAACATGATCTCTAGTTGTATGAGTTCGTGAAAGCACACACAAGTATAAAATATGTTGGTTGATCAGAACCGTTCAAATTAAAGACTAATGCATTAATTTAATTGTAGCAAAGTTTGGTGAAAATTTGTACTGATTTACCAATCCATCAAGTGTACAGAATATTGCGTCATCGAATGGCTATACACACTTCACGTTGGATCGAAACTTAGACATAACCAAACTCGAGAAATTTTGTGTTGTTTATGTTCATACCTTTCTCTTGATCATTTTAAAACAAATTTAGAATCATTTCATTGTAGATCGACCGTTGATTGACAACGCAAAAATGAACGATCCGAAATTATTTGCTCAATTTTAAGAGACAAATACCAATGAAATTATATAAAATTGACATTTATAAGTATTATTTAGCTATATAAGATGTAAAAAAGTAGAAAATACTTATTTGAATTTTTTTCATATAATTTTCTGTACAATTATTACCTAAATTGTAGATCTGTAAATCATAACTGTTTGATGGGGGATGAATGGTCTTGATTTCAAAGGAGATGTCCATTTTAAAGGTTGTGGGTGCGAGCCCATATTCTCCGAGGTAACTTAATATTTATGTTTAAATCCACCGAGGATGAAATGCAATGGATCCTTCAATATTCGTGCAAAATTTGTACCGACGGTCCCGATCTAACATGGAGAAATTATGTTACCTCAGGTGATATGAATTTGTGAGTAGGCACATCTAAGTAAATGTGATACAGAGAGAGTTCCCTGCGATCCAGAGAGCTGATGCCTCATGGTAATTCTGTCCAACCTACTCTTTGGAGAATTTCATCAAAAAAAACCAAGCAATTCATTCTCCCGCCTAATAATTTTCATTCCCTCCTAATTGGACTCTCCTAGTCTCCTGCCAAACGCTAACGCCCTTTCTCGCTTCTATCCTCCTCTCTCTCATTCGCCGAACACCGCACCCAAAGCAAGGTGGCGAAAATTGAAACCGTGCATCTACTTGATCTCACATTTTCACTCAAATTAGGAGGGCTTGCCAGTGTTCAACCTGAGAGGTGGGGTCACACTGCCACATGGATGTCTATTGTCAGCTTATTGGAGAAGTCCGCCTCCCCCTCGATCCGACGCCAACGCCTCTCCAGTCTCTCTATTCATGGTATGCGCGCTCTCTCTCTCTCTCTCTCTATCTTTCTCTCTAGTTGTCTCTAATTTTGCTTAATCTAATTGTTCATATTGTTCATAACTTACATGCACACAAGGTGTTCGATGAAATGACATATGTTGGTTTTTTTTTTGTCTTCCATAAAAAATTGCTAAGGCTTAATTTGGTTTTCTTTTTGTCTTCCATAAAAAATTGTGAAGGTTATTGGCACAATCGAGACCTCCTTGAAGTGAAAGTTATCGACCTAGAATATATATTGCTCTAATACCTTAAGTCATGAAAAGCTATTACAAGGTAAATGTTTTTAAGAATTATATTGTTCTAATACCACTACTGTAATGAATTAAAAGATCAAATGTAAATAGATGGTTAATATTTCCCTTATTTTTCTTGCATACACATTACTTTCGTGCATAACCGGTTTTGTGAATTTAAACAATCTTACAATTATTTGTCAATCTTGCTCTCATCCATGTAAGGGCAATTAATAATACAAGAGCATGTAAATAATAAAGGGTGTAATGTGCCATCTGTTAGATGTTCCAAAATAAAATAAATAAATAATAAAGGGTGTGTAGTCTCAAATTTCTCCAAGTCATGTTGTCACAATATATAATGCGGAATGTAGCACCAAAATCTTTGTACAAGATAGTTTAATTTGTTCTCATTAGAGGCTTTTTCTTTTTCTTTTTTTACTTTTTCTTGTTTTGCTAATTTTCTCCCAATTTCAGAGCTTAAGCACCAAAATTGAGAGGATAATAAGGAAAGAGAATGACAATATGCATGCTGAACTCAAGCAAGTCAAATCTGTGACATAGTTGTATGGGTGTTGTGTCACGATGTTTCCGATCAAGAGTTTTAATATTGGTGAATCAATAGTTGTATGGGTGTTGTGTCATGATGTTTGTACAATTATTTTGGAATGTTTGTTTTAATTACCAAAATTTAAGTTATCAAAGTATTGAATTCGTATGTACTGCTATTATTCATGTTGTTGTGATTTGTAATAAAATTCTGCATTTAAAAGGAGACATCAAATAAACAGAAATGCATGTCTTCAGGAATTAAACATTTGCAAGAGTAAGTCTATGCAATTAGTAAGATGTGACATTACAGACTATTTGCATGGGCAGAGTAGTGGAGTATTTACATGGCCTTCAATAAAATATAATATAAATATGTGGTTAAGTATTTGCATGGGCATAGTGTTAAGTATTTGCAAGGATCCTTAATAAAATACAATATCTAACATATATCTAAGTATTTACATGGGCAGGGGGCTAACTTGTTGCATGGACCTTTAATAAAATATAATATCTAGCATGTTTCTAAGTAATTGCATGGGCAGCGGATTGAGTTATTGCATGGACCTTCAATTAATTATAATATCTTACCTTTATATTGTATTTACATGGGCAGATGGAAATCAGTTACATGGTTGCACATCACACAGTTGCATGCGCGATAATTTACATGGGACTACCCTTGCAATAAGTCAGAGATTTCCAAAATTGTCATTTCTGTTGCATGGACCGTCTTTCCCATGTAATAACCTAGTGCTGCCCATGTAATAAACCCAGATTCTAGTAGTGAATGGGGCAAAATGCGACCACTGCAACAAGAACCACGCCACTTCTCAGTGTAGTGTCCTTAATGGACTGTGCCATCGGTGTTTAAAGCCAAGACATTTTTCCAAAGAATGTCCGGTACATGCCGAGCAAGGAAAAACAATTCAGAACGAAGGTCTTAACCGAGGTTTCATCAAACTGCAAACTTCGATCGGTAACGCTACCAACCGAGCACCTTTCGTAGGAGGATCAAGTGGCTACAACAGGAACAGAACCCAAGCAACAACCGAGTTGGAGTACATGCGCATCAATGCATCTACGACTGTGCAAAGGTAGTTGAGGAAGTCAAAGAAATGCATGAGGAAGAAGAAGTGGCAACAGAACTCATGGCAGGTATACTAAAAAAACAAAATTATTTGAGTATCATGTTTACGTGCTCAGAGACACCGGAGTTAATCGACATGGCTCATCTTATTTGAAGAAGACGAGATACCGCTCGCGACTAATAAAAATAAATATGCGAATATCCATAGACAACCTTTGTAATTTAAGGTAGGGGATCACATGCGGCTAAATGTGTCTTCACGGAAAGAAGTACGACATTCCAAAGCCATGAAAAAAAAAAACTAGATATATAGGATATTATGAGATATTAAAGCGTATAAAACCACTTGACTATGAGTTAGTACAACCCCAATCAGGATGAAGTGCAACAAGTCTCCCAGGTCTCACAACTATAACATTACATTTTAGACCAATCCAGTATTGTCAACCATTTCAATATGTTAGTGTACGAAAAAAAAAATGTGTTTCTCATGAAAATTCTAGACACAAATCAACTTAGACTTGAAAGCAAAATTGTTCCACAATTATTAGTGCGATGGAGACACCACTCAATCATGCAACTTATGTGAGTGCTGGAAAACACCATACACGCATAGTGATAGTATTGATAAGTTCTTTGCTTTTTTTTTTGAATTTTGAGGACAAAATTCATTTTAAGGGAGGGAGAATGTAACATTTCATCACAATAGTACAAATAATAACACTTTAAAGTTTGAATTTTGAGGACAAAATTCTTTTTGAAGGGAGAAAGAATGTAACAACATGTAACTTAAAGTACAACTAAATTAAAATTCTCCAAATAAGTACAATCATTTAGGAGACTACAACAAAATTAATTAAAATATCCAGTACAATAAAGATCCGATTCAGCCCAATTAAACTACAATAATCCATATGTTATTTTCCTCAAAATAACTGTCCATAAATTTTATAACTATAACCACCACTGTTAACCATCTCTAGTTCAATCCTGATTCGCGCCCCTACTAAATTCAAATTTCGTAAACCCTTCCTGAACCGTCTCATCTATTTAATACCCAATCCCCTCTATCTATTCATTCCCCCTTTCCTTTGTTTTGGTTACAAACCGCTTAATCTTATATTTTGTTCCCTGACACATCTATCTCTATCTTATCTCTTGTTCACAACCACCGAAGGACTCCTCCAAAAATCTCCTCTCTTATTTTCTGAAAATTCTTCATCAAGGTACTTTAATTTCATGATTATTTTGTTGATACAATTAGGTTATGATAAGAACTAGAGTGATTATTTTTTTTTAAATAGAATTGATTCAGGAACCGAATTGATAAGTAGAACTAGCTAGGATAATTAGAAATGAATTTTCTCGTTATTCATCTCAGTTGTTAGTAGAAATTAATTTTGATGATGAAAAAAAAAATGTGTGGAAAGTTTTCTTTCAATTATTATTTTATTTGTGAGTATATTAATACTGCTTTGTTTTATCTATTGGTTAAATTAAGTTTCAATAGTTTAACAAATGTTCCATAATAAATTAGTGACAAATGTTGTTATTTTAATAAAACTTGTTAGACAATTTTTCAATATATCTTTTAAAGCTTTATGTTAGACAATTTTTCAATATATCTTTTAAAGCTTTATATATGATTTAAACTTTACATAAACAATAGCAAATATATTTATCAAGATATAGTAGTGATATTATGTTGGATTTCTAAACAATTAAAAGTAGTCAATAATAAGTATATTAAAATCTGGAATTTTCTCATTAATAAGTATTTTCTTTATTTATATCAAAATCTGAAAATGGGGTTTATTAATTATAATTCTATAGATACTGTCTTGTTTGGATGAATTTATTTTAAATAATGTTACACATCATCTTAACTCTTATCAATTTTATCTTTATACTTTACCGTCTCATCCGTTTACTTCTAAATCATTTTTTAAAGATAATTATATCAATTTTAAATAGATACTCTAATTATTTTCAATAACGAAGATTGGCAAAATAGCAATTGTAAGGATTTAGTTAAAAGAATTTATGATGCATTAATTATATAATATTTATGTCTGACTTGCCATCAACCTTTGATTTTATTTTCGGTTCTGTTTAGAAAATAAATTAGATTACAATATATTTTATTTTCAAGTAGATAAATGACTAAAGAATATTAATATTATAAACAAGGGTTGTTAGGCTATGTTAATTAGAGTCATGTTTACGTAATTTAGGTTCGAATCCTGAAGTGCTAAAAGAGTGGAAGAACGAATAGGAATCTACTACGACAATCAGATGCGGGTTTTCTAGATTTTGTAAAATTATTACTTATCGTTTTGTGTGCATTTATTTTTATATAATTCAATTATGCATGTTGAATTCGAATAACCGTTTGACTTTGTTAGGAAAATATTAGGATATGATTATTCGTTTGATCAACGAACTTATAGGATGTGTTGTGTTGAGTTGAGTTAATATACTTGATGTGAACAGGGGCCGATATGTTCGCATATCGGAATGTATACATTGGGTCCGGTGTTTGACTGGACTCCTCGTTAACGTGGCGTTGGTTGGACTTCCCGTCACGGGTCAAGACCTAGCGTAGGGTGGACTCCTCGTCTAGTGAGACAGACTTTCACTGTTGGTTGGACTTTCCAGTGAGTTGGCGGCTTTCCAATGTTAGTTGGACTTCCCAGTGGAATGGCAAGATAAATGGAATAACTGAAAACTTGAAAGAAATGAAAGTGTTTATGATCATAGGATTAAATGGAATTAGAAATGCATGTGCATTTATTATTTATTTCATTTTCATGCTTTTGAGAATTAAGTTAATTTTACAAAATTCGAGACTGGAACTGAATCCCGCACTGAGAGAATATTCAAATCTTTCACCCGTTCCACTATTATGTGGGTTCCAGGTAATGAGGAAGAGGCGCCAGAACAAGGTCGTGAGTAAAAGTAAGTGGAAGGATCTATGTTTATGATTAAGTGTCACTTATGTTTATTTTATTTTGTTTGTTTAATTTTCACTAAATTGGTACACTTGAACATTCATGGTTGTTACCGTATTCTTAACCATGTATGTCGTTACCGCTGTTGAACCACTTTGATTAATGTTGTAAGACTATTGTTTGTTATATTTAATGTGGCATTTGCAGATGTTATTGATAATGTATGTGATGTGTATACGTCTTACGTATAAATATGTGGCGGGTTGTCTCAGAGTGTGACAAATGGTTACATGCAATATAAGAAATTAATTGCATTGAAGAGAGGGTATAACTCGCTTGTATTAAAATATTTTATACTAAATAAGATTTTACATATTATGAAGATCACAGAGGAAACATAATTATGGTTCATGTACTGCAAGGATAACAGAGAGCCAAGCATTATTGGTGTGCAGAGGTATATTTCAAATTTTGTAATTTGAGTGATTGCAAGATGGTAGCTAGAATGTTATAAGCACATTTATTATTTTTCGGTTAATTTGGTAGCGCTATCAAATCTTAAAAAAAAAAAAAAAAAGATTTTACAAAAAAATGCTTATCAGTTTGTTTGACAATTACTGAAGAGACATCATTAAGAAATATGTAAATAAAATGATACGTGAATAACGTGATGTTTGACATATTAAAAATACTATATATTAAACGAGTTATATGCAATATAATAAGAGAAGGGTTTAAATGCACCATTATTTCGTGCTCTAATATGCTCCACATTCTTTATTTTTATTTTCAAAGTCCGAACAGTGGATCCGAACCGCTCAATACAATCTTTATAATAAAATGTACTTGGAGACCAAATTTTATATTTTATATTTTTGTTTACATAGGTATAATATCACTTTATCGGATGGTCCTGAATCTCCTTAAAACGGTGATTTTGTACCTATCTAAAAAAATAGTAAAAATATTTCTAAAAAATATAAAATTTGATCTCCAAACATATTTTATTATAAATATTATGTTGAGCAGTTTGAATCAACTATTGAGACTTTAAAAATAGAGATAAATGATATGAAACATACGGGACCACAAAAATAATGGTTTATTTGAACGGATCCGTATCCTCTCTATTACTACAGAGGATGCGCATTACTTTACGGTTTGAGATTAAATCTCAGCCGGTTTGAGATTCGGGTGAAAATAGAGATCACTATTATTAGGCTTTGAGATTCGTGCCAAGTTAAATGAACAGTCCAGATCTATTCAAAAGAGAATCATTCTAAAAGATTCCTTTTGCAGTACTACACTGGATACGAATTCCATTTGAACCCTCCTGATATAATAATGTTAACCTATCCGAATTTCAAAAAAAAAAAATATATATATATATATATATATATATATATATATATATATATATATATATAGAGTTGGGCTAACTTGCTTTGGAAAGTAAAGCGGGTTCTTTACTTCCTGCTCGTATCGATATTTTCAAAGTTCAAATAGCCGATCCGAACCGTTAGATGTGATCTCCATATTGAAATGTGCTTGGAGACAAAATTTTACATTTTTTGAAATTTTTTTACTATTTATTAAGCCACTTTGAAAATCGCTGATCCAACGGTTTCACTGTTCAAATAGTGAAACCGTTGGATCAGCGATTTTCAAAGTGGCTTAATAAATAGTAAAAAAATTTCAAAAAATGTAAAATTTGGTCTCCAAGCACATTTCAATATGGAGAACATGTTGAGCGGTTCGGATCGGCTATTTGAACTTTGAAAATGTTGATACGAGCGGGAAGTAAAGAACCCGCTTTACTTCCCAAAGCAAGTTAGCCCAACTCTATATAT
Source organism: Carex arenaria (assembly GCA_964058825.1). NCBI lineage: Eukaryota > Viridiplantae > Streptophyta > Magnoliopsida > Poales > Cyperaceae > Carex > Carex arenaria. The sequence goes on from CAXKVW010000658.1 coordinate 651,776, forward strand.
ATATACATATATAATAATAATGTTAAGATATTTTTGAAACTTTCAGTTGGCAACGGGTGGTCCTAGATGGATCCGACTCTGCTGTTTTTCTCTCAGAAAAGCAGTCTGCTGCTTTTCCGATCTCAACCATTCAAAATTTTCAATTTACGTATCTCGATAAAGTAACTTTTCTATGCACAAATTTCAACAAATTTGAACGGCTGAGATCAGAAAAGCAGCCTGCTGCTTTTCTGTCCGATTCGTCCTAGATAGCATTCATTTGAGACATTTAATTGGAAGTCACTATCATGTTTAAAAACGTGGGTGGGTCCGACAGGAATATTTTGATAAAAAGCATTAGAGAGAAAATATTTTGTTTGATTTTGACTGATAAAACCATCAAGGTCTCCATTCCTCAAACTCCTACTACTGAAAGATTTAGCTAAGGATATCAATTCGAACATTTCGCATGGCATCTGTTGCTCCTGTTAGGTATCATCTCGAATTCGTTCAAAACATTTCAGTGATCCAACTTATTTCCTCTTAAATTGAGTGTTCAGAACCAATTGTTTTAGCAATCAGTTGATTTTCTTTTTCCGTTTTAGGTACTAAATATTGATATTGATCTATCGATTTATCTTCCTTTCACTTCCGGATTTATTTAGTCTAGAATTTTGGAAAATTTCTCTAATAATTCTGTCGTGTGTAGTTTTGTGAAGGAAGGGCTTCCACCATCTCTTACCGCTACATCTCCGCCACCTTTTCTCTTTGATGGCACCACTAGGTAATTGTTTAAGAAACTTCCAATTTATCAAGTTTTCTTTGATCAGTCTGCGCTGTGTGTCAAAAAACAAAAACCAAGAAGAATAAATTTGTAATGGACTTGTAGCTAGTTCGCAAAAATTCAATTCATCTTCAGGTAAACCTTACCATTGACTATATTTTTGTGATGCTTGATATGAAGGTTGTATGTAGCATACATATGCCCATATGCGCAGCGTACCTGGATTGCTAGGAACTACAAGGTACCTTTTTTGTTCCATCACAATTAAGCTCAGTTTTAATTAGACCAGGATTCAAATGCATTTGGCTTCAACAAAGTTATAACTCAAAATATAAAATTCAAATATCACAATAGAATTGTCAGGTTTGATTTATATCACTTTTTCTAGAGTAGAACTAGGGTGTTCTTAAGCTCTCCAAGCCTCTTGGTGAGCTTAGCTCCAAAATTTATCAAATTGGCTTCAAATCACGAATTTAAACTATTGAAACCGATCTAATTCACGAGTGATGAGTTTGCATGCAAAATTTTAATTTTTTTGAATTAATTTAGTATAAAGTCAAGTAGTAAAAAATGTTCAAAAAATAAATTAATTAAAATTAATTTATAAACCTTTTAATTTTGACCGCTTGATTTTATACTAAATTAATCTGAAAATTTAAAAACTTTGTATACAAACTCATCACTCGTGAAGTAAATCGGTTTCAACAGTTTAGATTCTTGCTGGTTAAAAGTCAATTCTATAGGTTTTGGAGCTAAGCTTATCAAGAGGCTTGGTGAGCTCAAGAACACCCTAGTGCTACTCCTTTTTCTATGCATACATGAAAAATTACAATGTTTTAACTTTGTTTTGATTGGTATAAAAAATTGTAAAAGATAAATTCTGAACATTACTTTTTTTAGTTCTTAATATTAAAGGCAAAATGCTGTAATTTTTGTATGTACGTACATGCAGAGGAAGTAATATAGGTCATATCAAACGTCTTCATTTAAGTAGTTATGAGCTTTTATTTTTTTTTGTTATGATAGATTATAAATTGAAGATATGACCGAGGCATGAAAATTAGAGCTCAAATTAAATTAAATTATTTTATTTTTTCATGTTCCGACTTTGTTTATTTCTTAAATTGGAGTACAGGGATTACAGGATAAAATCAAATTAGTTGCCCTTGATCTAGGAGATCGTCCGGCATGGTACAAGGAGAAGCTTTATCCTGAAAATAAAGTATATTTTTATGACCTTTATATGATTAACTAATAATTCATGTTTCTCCATTTATTGCATAAAATTTATACTTTTCTTGTGAACCATTGAAATTTTGTAATATATTGTTTGAATGATTATGAATAGTTACCTTCACTTGAGCACAACAATGAAGTAAAGGGTGAGAGTTTGGATTTGATCAAGTACATTGACGCTCACTTTGAGGGCCCCGCATTTCTTCCTAATGTAAAATATAGCCTTAGTTTAATTATTCTATATATAGTGAAACTTAATTTTTAAATTACTAGATTTATTTGTGATTTTTCTATAATTAGGATCCAGCAAAACAAACTTTTGCAGAGGAGCTCCTTACTTATAGTGATTCCTTCAACAAAGCTATGTTTTCAGCATTACGGTCAAAAGGAGATGACATATCTGATGCTGGTACTTACTTTATTGCACAATTAAACTGCATATATGAATCTGTGTATGTTTGCGTGCTGCATATTATACCAATTCCTAACCTGGTTGGAATATACTATTGATTATGTACCAAAAAGATCTGGCATTATCAATTCCTAGACTGATCTGATATGTCTCACAGCAATGCAATTGGATTGGTATTGTACCAGTTGGTTTCTCCATCCAGTATGAGAGAGTAATATATTATAATGTACACATTCTGAACTTATTGTTTGCTTTGATTGTTCGTCCAGTTGCTGCTTTGGATAAGTTAGAAGAATCCCTGTCAAACTTTGCAGATGGACCATTTTTCCTTGGACGTGACTTTAGTTTGGTTAGTGTTTTACTCTCCTCTCTTGCTATGTTTTTTGTCTCCTGAATTTTGTTTTCTAACTTTTTTAAACCAATTTATCAATGATATGTAGGTGGACATAGCATATGCACCATTTATTGAGAGGTTACAGATTTTCTTGAGTGACTTAAATAACTATGATATAACCAAGGACAGGCCCAAGCTAAATTCGTGGTTGGAGGTTAGAACAAAAACGACACCATAAATTGATTACCGTCAATGAGATCAATTTTTCGTTTTCATTTATAATTTAATGTCTGATATAAAAATGCAACATCAGGAGCTTAACAAGACAGAGGCCTACACAGCAACCAAGTGGGATCCTCAGGAGCTTCTTACTGCTGCCAAGAAGAAATTCGGGGTAAATTATAACATTTACTAAATCAAATATATATTCACAAATTTTGACATAATATTTATTTTACTGCATATTTTTTCTGTGATTATCCAGATTGCTTAAGAAGGGATAGTCTTAATGGATCAAAGGCAAATCACTCCTTTCAAATCTAGTAATGAATAAATAAAGTTTGATTGGGGAAATTCTCTATATATACATAGGGGTTTGAAATGTGTTGGGTGGCTTGACCCCCAACCCTTATTTCAAAATAAATAAATAAAGTTTGATAGGTGCGCAGTCGAGCACATGTTGCTGTGTTCATCATTGTGCTTGTGCTTGTGATGTTCTTGTTGGCTTTTCGTTTTCCTTCTATTTTGTAAAATATCAATAAGAAATATCAGAAGTATTCGAATAAACAGCATAAATAAAGATGAAGATGATATAATAATATGTTTACCGTTCAATAATTTAGTTATTTTCTATATTGACTGTAATTACTTGAGTGTAAGCGCACTTTCTGAATGATACAATAAAATGTTAGAAAGCACGATATACATGTGATACCATGACAGCATTTTTAAGGCTTGTAGAATTCATCTTGATTTGATGATTTTTTTTTTTCAAAGAGTGTCACAGCTGTACGCCTGTACCGTCAGTTTCTCCATTAATTAGAATTGTTTTATAAACTTATTTTTCAAAAGAGAAATTTAGATATATACCCATCATAACTTCACAAGTGAGTTTGAACGGGAAAGTAACTAATTTTAAAATTTTGATCGGAAAATATCTAATTGATGAGGTTATAATGGGTATATATCCAAATTTCTCTTAAAATTATAGTGTATTCAATCCGCAGCGTCCCTCTTTAAGGTAGAACTCAAACTTTTGAGTTTGGATCTGCCCGATCAAAATCTGAATGAATATTATAAGTGTCCCTCAAATTTTAACCAACTAAATTAGTCTGAATTATTGTTTTTGGATGGTTCTACCAATCTAAAATAATAGTAAAAAAATTCTAAAAAAATATTAAATTTAATTTATAAGTACGTATTCATATGGAGACCATATTGAACAGTTTGAATCTACCGTTAGGACTTTCAAACTGAAGATTTGAGTTCATAGCGCGGCCCAGTATGTGCTATGCATAGTACCATAGCCTCACTCTTAAGGTTTCTTAGATAATCTTATTTCTGATGTCCTCGAGCTTCTTGAAGATTTGACCAGGGGTTCTGTCGAGTTTTTCAGCTTTCTCTGCATATCAAGAGGAAGCGTCAGGAACTGCTCACATAAATCACCATCTATCACATCCTGTAAAACTCAGACACGGTGGGATAAAGAAAAGGAGCACCCTCCTATTCTCAAATCCGGATTATTCAAAATTCATTGTACGGCCTCAATTACTTTCAATTTTCAAATCAATTTAATCTATTAAAATGATTCAGATTTAATCGAGACCGTACGATGAATTTTGAACGATCCAGATTTGAGAATAGGAGGGTGCTCATTTTCTAAAGAAAAAGAGCAGATTCTGATCCGACATGGTGCATTAATTTCTACATTCTACCTTTTCTAAAAGGGAAAAGTAATTTGAAAAGAAAACCTCATTTATTGATAGTTATGGTGTACTGTTATACCATGTGTGCAAATTAATACAAACATTATGTGTAATTACACTAGAAAGTAAGGATAATACGATTTATAAGTATACTCAAGTATATCTCCCACTAAATATTTCAAAAAATTATTCTCTCAAAAAAAAAATTCAATAGTTCTGCCTCAATCCAATTAGCTCATGCTTTTTCCTAAAGCCCAAACTATAATCACAGCAACTTGGCTTCAAAGTTTTGACTACTAAAGGAGATTTGATCAAGGAAAAATCCGAACAATCAAATTAGTATCATTTTGGTAGCAGTGGTACAACAGTACACCATAACTATTGTACCATGACTACTAAAGGAGATAACAGTACACCATGACTACTAAAGGATATTTCATTAACCAAAGTCGGTATTGACATCACAATTTGTAAGTCTGCTGGTACAGGACCTAAGAACAGCAAAAGAGAAAGAACTGGTATTGATATCACAATTTGTAATATGGAGAGAAAGGTGCTGTCGTATATTCAGAGACCAAAACAAAAGAATAGAGGAACTAATACAGGAGGTGCAGTTACAGTGGTTGCAATCAGCGAGACTGCGAGAGGTACACATAGAAGGCAACACCAACTACGACAAGTTTAAAAATACAACATAATTAGGATTGTTACACCCCGAGACAACCCGCCACGTATTTATACGTAAGGCGTACGCACATCACATACATTATCAATAACATTCATAAATACCACATTAACTTCAAAAGCAAAAATGATTCTACAAATTATCATGATAGACACGGCTAGTAAAACAACCACTGCCATGCCTATTCAATGTATAAATTATTTAAAATAGAAACTAAATCAACAAGTGACATATTACTCCTTTCAGAATCTAACCCGCTTTGGCTCACTCACGATCTTGCTCAGTACCTTCATCTTCGTTACTTTGGCTCGTTGACCTCCTGAACCACGTCCTTTTTATTTGTATTCATTGCCGGCTAGTTCTTTCTTAGAACCCACATAAAAGTGGAACGGATGAGAGATCGAACATTCTCTCAGTGCGGGATTTAGTTCCAGCCCAGAGATTTGTAAAATCTTTCCTTTTAGATTTACTAAATAACTTGATTCATTCAACAATCACAATACAATATACATTATCCTACCATGCAATGACTATTATTCATGCAAACACTTGTTACTTTTAAATCTAGTTAATCAATTACTATCACTTTGCTTGTGGAGCGTTATATCTCAAACCCGACTGCGACTAACATTCCCCGCATGTCGGTCCCAACCGCGACTAGTAATTCCCGCGTATCGGCCTTTCCAATATCAACCCGACTGCGACTAGCATTCCCCGCATATCGATCCCAACCACGACTAGCAGCCCCCGTGTATCGGCCTTTACAACATCGAACCTGATAGCGACTAACAACCCCCACATATCGGTCCCGACCACGACTAGCAGTCCCTGTGTATCGGCCTTTCCAATATCGAACCCGACTGCGACTAGCAACCCCTGCATGCCGGTCCCGACCGCGACTAGCAGCCCCCACGTATCAGCCTTTCCATTCATTCAACTTACAACGTTCATTCGTTTTCTTATTCTAGTGTTATATTCGATCGATTTATTTCTTTCAAGTCATATGTTTCAAATGGAGTAATCCTATTCTTTATTCTCTAAACAAAGTCAAAGGGTTGTTCGAATCAACATGCACAATTCTATAAGTAAATATAATGTACACAAGGAATTAAGTAATTAATTTTACAAAAAGTCGAGGAAGTCCGCACCTGATATCTGAGTATATTCTTGACCGTCTCTTACGCAGTTTAAGCCTTTTTTATATAAATCGATCCTGATACAATAATATGCCTCTAATTAATAATGTATAATATTAACTCATTCTCATTTTCTAAAGTTCCGTCATCATACTATTAGTATTATATTCAAATATTATTAATCCTAACTCATAAACTTTAATTAGTTTTACTTTAGCGACTCATTTTGGTTGCAAACAAATCTGAAATCTTAATACGGTGTTATCATAAATTTAGCATAAAATAATTCAGCATGAAATTAATGAGAAAATCTTTTAATTATTTTATTCTATTACTATTTAAAATTAAGAAGAAATCTCTAAGTTTTATAATTGCTGAAATTTATATTTAAATAAGGATTTCCTAAATTTTATATTTTACTGAAATTTACTTTTAAATATATAAAAATAATTGTGAGCAATTATGAGAATGAAATATTTATTTCTAACTTAAATATTGGAATATCCATATTATATACTTTCTAAAATTAAACTAAAATTTATGGAAAATATTATTTTGGTATGGTTTCTCCTTATTAAGAGATTACAACAATCATATGAATAATTCTCACACAGAAAGAAGAAACAAATTAAAAATAATCATAAACTTTATTTCACTTGACCAAAAAAAATAAGTACTATTATAATTACAACGTAATCACTTGATCTAATGAAATCAAAAGATAAGTTATTTTAGATTTTAATATAATTAGAGTAATACTTGTGAATAAATTATATTTCCAGTTTTGTAATATTATTAAAAAGATTATTACTAACCAATTCATATTATATTATAATTAAAAAAAATAAACTAAATTTTCAGATTATAAGAAAATACTCCCTAATAAATTCCAGATTTTCATATAATTAAATAATTTCTTATAACTAAATTATACCCGTCATTTTTTTTCATAACCAAAAAAATAAATAAAATAATATTAATAACCAGACTCTGAAAAAAAATTCAATCATAACCAAACCGCCCCCCGGGGGGGCGGTTTACGCCCCTGCCAACCCGCCCCCCAGTGGGGCGGTTTACCCCCGACCAACCCGCCCCCTCGGGGGGCGGTCTACATTTTTTTTTTGGAATCTGAATCTAAAAATGAGAAATATATAGATAAATTCTAAACCTTTTTTTTTTAAATTTATTTACTCTTCTAAAAATAAAATTAAAAAGTAATAATCTAATATCTTCGCTAATCTAATCGGCCCAAATCCAAAGCTGCTGTAGACGACTATGCAAATTGAATTACATTCGATTACTATTTTCAACAGAATTTAACAAGTATTGGGTGTAAACATATACAGAGATTGAAATTTAAACAAAACAAGCATTTCTCTGATACTCAAACCAATACACGAACCTAATTATCTAAACATGCTTTACCTTTTCAAGACAAAATCAGGTGATATATTTCATATAATGTTCCTATCTAGACTACTAATTTGCAAAGAGATGCCTACGCTTCTTAGAATCAAATCGGGAGGTTTGGTTGGTCTGGGGGTAAACCGCCCCACTGGGGGGCGGGTTGGCAGGGGTGTAAACCGCCCCCGGGGGGGCGGTTTGGTTATGATTGAATTTTTTTTCAGAGTCTGGTTATTAATATTATTTTATTTATTTTTTTGGTTATGAAAAAAAATGACGGAAATTATACAATCCAATAATAAAATTTATTCTAAACCAATAAACCTGATTATTGTATCCTAATCAATTCATATTATTGTACGTCAATTTAGTATCAGATGATATAATTTTAATTACCTTAGTTTCGGATCAACCAAACGAAAGAGGAGAGAAATCATGAATTCTTGAAAACTTCAGATCATGCAATTTATATATACTAATATTTAATAGTTTTGAGATGGAGAGTGGAAGGTTTGAGACAAATCAAAGAGTAGATGGGAAGGTTGAGACAAAAACTAAAATTGAGGGCGGCAGAGAAATAAATAGATGGTGCATAGTTTAGGATTTAGCATTTAATTAGGGAGGGGTGCATCCACAGGAGGAAATCGAAGGAGAGGTGGTCAACATGGTTGGTTATTTTGAGAAATGGGCTGCTAAGATTTAATTGGGCTGACGTCTCTTTTGATTTGGTCATGATTTTATTTTGTGGCCTACCAATTTATTTAATTAATAAAACAAAATTTAAATTGAGTTGTTACTCAAATTTATTCCTTAATTTATGTGGCGTTACATCTGTAATAAAATCTCTCAGGATAATTTTTGTCAATAATATTGAATAATAATAATAATAATAATAATAATAATAATAATAAAATTAACATGACGGAATGTTACAAGGATTTTGCAACTTACTGTTTGTTGAAGATTGATCTCAAAATCATCATTATAGACCATTAATCTAGGATCCAAGTTTTTATATTAAATATCAAAAATAGAAAGAAATAAAACGGTAACGTGTACCATCATTACTATAAATAGAAAAATAGTACAAACGGCTATATTGAGTCTTTGTAATTATAAATAGGAGTTTTTGTAGTAAGAGAAATATCAATAAAATACACAAAATTTATCCCCTCATATTCTTTATTACTCACTGTTAAATTTATCATGATATCAGAGCAATAGAGTAGAAACTTCCGCACAAGTGCCACCCAAACTAGCAAAGCTAGTCAGTAACAGCAAATACCAGAAAAACAACAAACATCAACAAAGATGTCCTTAATTAGAAGGGCAGCTACCAATGGAAGCTACTAACTCTTCTAAAATCACCAATGTTCTGCTCAATGACATAAATTATTTGTCATGGTCACAATCAGCGAAACGAGCCATCAGCGACAGAGAGTTACTAGAATTCATCACAGGGGAAGAAAAAAACCAGTACCAGCAAACAAAAAAGAGGCAACCGACTTAGAAACAAAAGCAATGAGACAGTGGAAATTCAAGAATGATCGAGTCATGACTTGGCTCATGGGATCCATGGAACCCACTGTTGTTGATCTGTTCATGGCAACTGAAATAGCCAAGGAACTTTGGGATACGGTTCAAACACATTTTTGCCTACAAAACAATTTCTCACATGTTTACCACTTGAAACAAGAGATCCAAAAAATAGAGCAAGGAACCATGAGTGGGTCCGACTAGATTCAATACAAGAAGTGCTGGCGGGTCAGAAGATCAAGTGACCATTTAACTCCAGCAGCTAAGTTTATTGCTTGGAAAAAATGCACCAATATGTGGTATTGTTTCTAACTCAAAGAAATTTAATTTATTTGATCAAATTATTTTAGATAGTGGTGCCACGAACCATATGTTAGAAATAGACAACATTTATTAAATCTAAATTCAACCAATGATAATCAATATGTGAATGCTGCGAATGGTACGAAAACTTATATAAATGGGGTAGGAGAAATTAATCTATATAATAGACAAATTAAAAATGTACTATATTTAGACACATTTCCAATAAATCTAATTTAATAAACAAATTGGCACAATAATTAAATTGTAATGCAATTTTCTCTTGTGAAAATATTGTGTTTCAGGACCAAAAAACCGGTGAGAAGATTGGTGAATGATTTCTTGAAAATGGATACTATATTTTGCAATCAAAACAATTACTTTGTGCCTATGCAAAATTCATTAATATTGATTTATGGCATAAGAGATTGGGGTATCCATCCGACAAGATTTTGAATAGTGTTCTAGAGTTTAAAATTTTAAATTGTATTAATTGTGAAACATGTAAGTTGGCCAAAACAAACAAAGCTTTTTCTCTCTCTTTTCACTAGCAAAAGCGAAGCTATGCTTGATTTAATCCACTCTGATGTATGGGGACCGGCTCCAATTATTTCATATAAGGAATTCAAACATTTTGTTATATTTAATGATGATTTTTCTTGAACTACTTGGTTATATTTACTTCAATCCAAGAATGAAGTGTTTAATTGTTTTAAGGAATTTCTATGTCTTATAGAAAATCAATTTAATGCTAAACTTAAAATATTTAGGTCGGATAATGGAATGGAATTTATAAACAAAAATTTCTCAACATTATTTAAACAAAAATGAATTAACATCAAACAACTTGCATAAATACTCCTGAATAAAACGGAGTATCAGAAAAAAAAAATAGACACTTATTAGAAATGACACGTTCGTTTATTTCAAAATAACGTTCCAAGCAATAGAAAGAAATAAAATGGTAACGTGTACCGTCGTTACTATAAATAGGAAAATAATACAAACAGCTATATTGAATCTCTGTAATTATTATTTTTTTTATAAAAGTGAGCATAGCTCACCGATTCTATTACTAGAACCAACAAATTCAGAATTCAGTACCACTGGTACCGAACCTGTTATTACAACCAGAAAACAAAAGAAAAAGCATCCATCTAGTACCCTAACATAAGAGCGAATTACAAAATATAATATACAACCACAACACCAATATAATGAACCGAATCATAAAACTATCCAAAACAAACTACTCAAATGAATGCTACCCTAAATTTTATAGTCCTTCACTTTGGTGTATGGTTGGGGCAGATCCACCTGTAGGCAGCAACCCCCTGATTACCCCGTTCTGCCCAATCTGTCTCTCCTGTAATTATAAATAGGAGTTTTTGTAGTAAGAGAAATATCAATCAAATACATAAAATTTATCCCCTCCGATTCTCTATTACTCTCTATTAAATTTATCACTGTTTTTATTAGATTTTACTGGATTTTTTTTCTTTCCCTTTCTTATTAGTTTCTTTTTGTTCCTTTTTTCATTTTTATTTATGTTTTTATTTTCACGGGTTTCTACTCAGAAACTCAACTTATGTAATCGACTTTGGTTAATGAAAATGAGAGCTAGATGCTTATTGTTTCTCAAAAAAATAATTACGATAATTGTATGATCGGTTGTCCCATTTGACAACATCACCTATCTCTAGAATTTTTTTTTTTTTTTTGTATTTTGCGGTATATCTAAATTCTTTTAAAATTTACATGTTTAAAAGAGAAAAGCATATGCACTAACAATTTCATATTGATCGCAGTAGGAAAAAAAAAATAGGGCATATGTACTACTCTGTTTGGACTTTATAATTGTTTCTTTAATTTACATTAATCCAAATAGAAAAAATAATATTTCTTGTTGCTTGATAGTGATCGAAAGATCCAACAAAAATAGAGTTTATATAATTTTAAAATATTAAAACACATATTTTAGATAAATGAAAAGCATCAAAAGTTTTCGAACCTAATAGTGATTCATGGAATGAAACTGGCCTTAACACTACGGTAGTACGGTGATGGGGAGTCGATTTAGTCGAATCTTGTCTAGATTTTCAATCAAGTCCATCTAAGTTAAATTATGACATTCTGAATTCATTATTAACTTCTATAACATTAAAAATAATCTAATTTCTATTTGTTTTGGCTAAGAAATTTTGCAGGTTCTTAGGTTTTATTGATAAATTTAAACTATTATTAATGATTAAAAAAAAAGATCACAAGATGCCATAGCATAAATTTTCTTGGTAAAAAAATGAATTAACAAGAATCGAGATGATCAGCCATCGGGTATTCGGGGGCCCGAAATATATACTCAGCTCTTCGCTTCAGGCGAGATAATAAAAGAGAAAATTATTATAAAAAAAAACAGAGAGAGAGAGAGAAAATTATTAAAAGTGCGTATAAGGTCTGTATGATACTGATACGATGACCGATGTTACACGCAAATTAGTATGGGGCCCGAAAGCCCGAATACGAGGTGAGATTTATCTTTTTGGTCTTACTTCTGGACCCCACAACACGTTTTTAAGAATCTAGTATGGAACTTGGAAAGAATTCTAAAGCAAATCTCCCAGCGTCAGTGTGCAGACCGCAATATTCTTTTTTTCTTCGAAAGGTGTTAGTGTACTTCAAACATGTTTTTGCTTTTTTTTTTATCCTTCTAAATGTTAAAAAATAATTAAGTGCTATTTGAGTTGTGATTTTAGTTTACTTTATTTCAGCATAAATAATCAGGTGGTATAACAAGTTTTTTTTTTTTTTTTTCCTGCACTTGTCTATATTCCATTGTCGACCCCCATAACTCATTTGCAGATAGAAAGGTGAAAAATTAAGTGGTTAAACAGTTTCGACTAGTATTAATTAGATCATGATAATTAGATAGAGTGGGATTAAAATGCACAATTGGTTTTGTGCTCCAACCATACCCCATGTCTTTATCTTTGTTTTCGAAGTTCAAACAGTCGATCCGAACCGCTCAACATGATATCCATATTAAAATGTGTTTATAGACCAAATTTCATATTTTTTGGAATTTTTTTACTATTTTTTTAGATAGTTACAAAATCATTGTTTTTGGATGGTCCAGAAGTAGTGATTTTGTAACTATCTAAATAAATAGTAAAAAAATTTCAAAAAATATAAATTTGGTCTCTAAGCACATTTTAATATGGAGATCATGTTGAGCGGTTCGGATCAATTGTTTGAACTTCGAGAACAAAGATAAAGACATGGGGTATGGTTGAGGCACAAAACCAATGGTGCATTTTAACCCCACTCAATTAGATAATATCTTAATTAAATTTTTCTAGAATCTAATTTGTCTTTCCGACTGGCACTAACATAATACCATTAAAAAAATAATCTTTAGATAAGAAAAACTATTTTATATTTCATTTGCACATATTAATTTTATAACTAATCATAGTATCATAAATACCTTAAACACCTCTCACAAAATAACTCCTAAAAAATTCTGGAGAGTTGTAACCTCCTCTGTCCCAATCTCAAATAAATTTAAATATTTAGGAGGTTAATTCCATGGGTCACTAATTATTGGAACTAATATAGAAGTTCCAAACATTTTGTAGTTAATTAATTGCTGCAGAAATTAAAAAAATATATATATGTGCTACATGTTTGGAGACGATAACAATTACGCCACTAACTTCTGTTGCTGTTGGAGATCAATAGCAATGTAATCACAGTGGGAGATGCGACAGTTGATGGTACTTAACAGCTCATTGGAAATTTACAAATTCAACCCTCTTTCTTTCTTCTTCTCATTTATTCTGATTTTCGAAGCTTACCAGAAATAGAAAAAATTCATCAACACTTTATTCCATTTTTACATTAACGGCTAGTAAACCTCTTACAAATCATATATATAGAGAACTGAGATTGAATTGTAATGACATGAATAATCATTTAATAAAGCTCTAATAAATTCAAGTTAGTAAATTAATAATATTCCTCCTCTCTCTCTCTCTATCTCACACACACGGGAGAGGGGGGTGTCCGATGCCCATCGGACCAGAACAGTGTTCGATGGGTGGTTTCTACCGTCCGATCTACTTCAAGATATGTGCGCACGGATATTAAAGCAAACAGCACGGATATTAAAATGATGCGCACATATTTTGAAGTGAATCGAACGGTAGAAACCACCCATTGAACAGACTCTGGTCCGATGGGCATCAGACGTCCCTCTCTTCCCACACAAACACATCACACAAATACAGATCTCATACCTATGGAAATTATACATATGAGATCATTTTATTTTACAAACATAGATAATACTGTAACTACTTGTTGTTGGTATCAGCGTGGGTTGCGGTTGTGGATATGCAAGGCTACTGCGAACACTAGCATGACATGAGATGCTCGCATCACGGTCCTTCCCAAGGTGTATCTCGTGGGGTTGTCGGCGACCAACCACCCAATTCCAATCATCCCGACTCCGAAGAGAAAAATCATGGCAAGAGCAACACCAAAAGCATACTGAATGTGTGACATTATGACAGCACGCGGCAGTGGCCTCAGCATTGCTGAAAACGCCGATGAAGAAATGAAGATTCCGAATTTGACCAAGGTTTTGGGTAGTGTTTCCAGATCAGGCTGCGGGTTGAATGCGGCGATAAGGAGCTGTTCACCAGGAGCAATGTTGTCAGACATTTGAAGGTAGTTAGGCTGATAACTTTTTTTTCTGGTAAATTTTGGAGAGAAGCTGTTGTTTGAGAGGGAGGCTGCAGATCCTCTTATATAGAGAATTGCATAGGTCGGGCTCGGGCTTGGTCGGGCTTTCCAATTATTTAAGAAATGCCATGATGTCACTGTCAACTGAATAATGAAGTTAAGAGTCTTTGTGAATTGTGTGAGAGAGGCTCCTTTTTTCTTATTATGTTTTTTATTATGAGGAGTAAACTCAGAACATTAAGAGAAAATTAAAGTTTTGGTTTTTGATTTTTGTTTTTTGTTTTTTTCAAAACAAACTTAACTGCAAGATTTTTATCTACACCAAATTAGTTATAAATTAAAACATAAACTGGACATTGAAAATTAATGATTTGGTCCCTAATTAAAACTACTATTTTCACAAAATTAGTCTCTATAAGTTTTGAAAAATAACAAAATTGTAAATATTAATTTAGTTTATTTTGAGAGAACTGAAGGACAACTTACTTTAAAAAAATAAAAAAAATAAAAAAACTGAAGGGCTGATTTAGTGTAACTGAAAGTTTAAGATCCAACTTGAAAAAAAAAATCAAAGACAAATTTGATTGAAATAAAATCTAACGACCAATTTTCTTTACAATAAAATTAGGGATCAAATCTATCTTTTTTTATATATATATTAATGTCCTCAGCTGAAACTTTAAATCTAACCATTTCAAAATACTCTATTTAATGATACATAGTTCATAGTTGTAATTAATTTTTCAATGCATATACTCTATTACATAAATAGAGGAGATTTTTCCTTCAACGATGCAAGGCAAAGTTTGTGTCTGAGAAGTGAAGGAATTGGATGGACCATTTGATCCGCATTAAGATTCGTGCGCATTTTATATGCACAAATCTTAGGACGGATCTAATGAGTCCGATCAAATATTTGAATGAATTTGATTTGATATTGGACCTGCGTGATTCCATGTGTGTACATATATTTAAAAAGTTGCTTTAGATAACACCATTGTATTATTTCTTTTTTTCACTTGAGATTGCGTACTGTCAACATCATTGATAAAGAATATATAATTACAAACTGTCAACATATGAGGTTTATGCATGGAGCATGGTATGGCATAAAATGAGATTTAACAAGAAATGACGTGACAATTTGGTACGAAGGCCCGAAAGCCCGAAAGCCCGATTACCCGACCGGTAAGATTTATCCTTCTAGTCTTACTTGTTGACCCACATGGTTTTTTTAAGAATTTATCTAATAATCACGGGAATATCTTATCCTTCGGGTAGTATGCAATTTGTGCTTCATGTAGATTTACTTTTGTATATATTGATTGGTAATAACAGATAATATTTAAAGTTAATAACTCATATTTATATTTATATTTATATGTATGTATCTGACTCCGACTAATGCACTTCCTCTAAAAATTCAATAATATATTTCTGGCCTTCAAAACCTATCGAAACGACTTCAGAAGACAAATTCAAAACCGTTCAAACTGATATTCTCAATGAGAGCTTCGTTTATATAAATTTTAATTTCTTATTAATTTATTTACTATCAAGTAAAGTGGTTAAAAATATGAGAATTTTGTGCACATTTTAATGCACTATTTTATTAAAAACCTTCATCATCTTTATAGCTTGATTTTTTTTAAACAAACATGGGGAATGCCTACCTGTTTTCTTAGAAACAAAGAAATAAAATTTGCTACAATTCTTTAGAATCACAGGGTCCTGCTTTTCCAGATCAAACCATTCATTTTTTTGAAATGCACGAATCTCAAAATAGTTAATTTTATATACGAATCTTGAAACAAATAAATGGTTTGATTTGGACAAGTAGAGACCCTGCGATTCCAAAGAATCGCAGCAGATTTGTTCTCTAGAAACAAAATAGTTCATACAAAGTAGTCAACAATATAAAGAGATGTAACATCTAAAGAACTAATTCCACAAGTTAAAAAGCAACATAGGAATATCTAAGAACATAAAAGCATACAGAGATGCCAGGATATTTTTAGCACTTGACTAAATAGTAAATAAATTTGAAAATTAAAAAAATTAATATGGAAATAAAGCTCTTATTAAAGAGTTTGGTTTGAACAATTTGGATTGTTGTTTGAAACCGATTTGGTAGGTTTTGAAGATTAAGAATATTGTTAAAGTTATTTAGTCGGACTCATATGTATACATATATTAATAAGGGGAGAGGAGGGTGTCTGATGCCCATCGGACCAAACTTGGTTCAATGGGTGGTTTCTACCATCCGATCCACTTCAAGATCTGTGCGCACTACTTTAATATCCGTGCTATTTGTTTTAATATCCGTGCACACAGATTTTGAAGTAGATCGGACGGTATAAATCACCCATCGAACTGAGTTTGGTCCGATGGGCATCGGACCCCCTCCTCTCCCATTAATAAGTTCATAGATAAATTGTAAAGCTATTAATACGGACGGTTAAGAATTTGTAAAATGATAATTCTTTCCCAATCTAAAAAATAGTTAAACATTTAAAATGTACAAATTCAATTTCCACCATCATTTTAAATCATAGTTTGGCTGATTGATATTTGATGCTATGCGTAACATGATATCTTCTCTCTCTTTCTCCACAAAAACACACATATATAAATATTGGTTAAAAAGAAACTCTAATTTTTACATAGCAAGATATGCATATATGATTGATTTTTTCCCCAACTTTTTAATAAAATAATATCTTGTTATGTCATACAAGTTAATTAAATTAAAGTTGGGTTGTTTATTTTTAATCTAATATATATAAATTGATTTATTGTTTGTTTGTGCCCTAAGTGTATTTTGTAATTTTAGACATTTTTACAAAAGTTCGAAATATGATCCTAATTGAACCAAAAATTCTCTAAAATAGTCAATATGGATTCACATTTGGATCTTCAAATTCTAAATGAAGATATTCTACATGTAAATATTGTATATTCTTAATAAATTCATATTTTAAATCATATTAAAATTCGATCCGAATTCGATGTATTTACAATTTTAAAAGCGATAGGAAATTTTCGGCCCTACAGAGCTTCTACCAATATTTTGTAAAAATTCTTCGCTCTTAATGACATATAAAAATTAGAAAATTTAAACTACTATTAATGACCTAAGAACATACGATCAAGATGCCAAGCGTAGAGTTCCTTTTGGTAAAGAAGGAAAATAATTTAACAAGAATAAAGATGGTCAGCTACGGGGTTCCCGAAAAGACCGGCCCGAAATATGTACTCTTCAGGCTGGATAATAAAATAATTACAAACTGTCATTTTAACAAAAAGACTCCTTATCGTCGTTATCAAGTATATGTGGGGCATGCCGTCGAGGCGTCGAATTATAAGGTTTAACAAATTAGTAACAGGGCCCGAAAGCCCGAATAGGCGAATACCCAGGGAGATTTAATCTGTTTTGTTCTATGCTAATATCATATCCGCATCCGTTTTTCAACAAGCAGATACGGATACGGATACAGATACCAAAATTAAAAACCATATTCGTCTTAAATGGATACAGATACGGAACGGATAATCCACGGATACGGATTCGAATACGAATATGGAGTGAATAATTGTCGGATATTGAGTAATTCTACTAAATTTCATAATTTTAAATACCTAATTTGATTATCTAAATTGACAAAAAATTAATAGACTTTTTAAGTTTGCACAGTGATAATTATGTATGACTAATTGCTTATTGGTTTAGATAACCAATCCATTATCCTAATATATTATATGATTTTTCTACCAAGATTCTTGGATTTAAACGAATATGTATGTTTTTTGGGAATTTCGCAAGGGTGAAATGAATTGAAAGCTGTTGAAAGATTAAATTACGGATCCAGATATATACGGATATCCGCTCCGTTTATATCCTCACGGAATTATCCGTATCTGTATCCGCATTATTTTTCCATATACTAAAATTATCTGTATCCGTATCCGCAAGTATCCGTATCCGTTTAATCCGGATACGGATAATAAGCGGATTCGGAGCGGATTATCCGCGGATAATCCGTATCCGTTTACACCCCTAGATACAACTATTTCGGAGATTTTTAATCTATAGAAAATAATAAAAATAAGAGAAAAAAAAAATAGAAAGAATGTCTGTGATGTTGTATTGATAGAAAGATTGTTAGTCTCACCAATCCTAGCTCAGTTGTTCTTTTTTTTTTTTTATTTACTCTATTAAAACATAAAACTTTTTTAAGAAAATAAATGTAGTCCTTCTAATATATCAAAATTTTAAGATATACTTCATCTATTTTTTCTAAAAACTTATTATATTCTGACATTGAAAAATAAAACATCAATCCAGCCTTAAAACAAGAATCGGTGGGATTATCTGAACTCCTAAGTTTCTAAATTTTGGATAGGTAAACCTTCTATCCATAAAAATTTATTGGTACTCTTTTTTATTTTTTCTCTCTCCTCTTTAATACCTTTTATAGATTTCTGCTTTTTCTGCATCGTACATACTTTTTTTTTATAGTTAGTGGTTAAAATTACCACTAACAAATATATTGATAAAAAAAAGTTACAAAATTCTAAGTTCTATCATATCATATAACATAAAAATAAATATTTATATTCATACTCAATTTCAAAATTTATTTTCAATATCGCTTCACGACCGGATCCGCTTCTTCGATCGTCGCCGCGCTCTGACAACGATCGGATCTAATCACCGTCGTGCTCCAATCGAGATGAAAACCCAACACTCCGAGCTCCGACATTACCGCACACTCGGTTCTAATCAACTCCACTCGGCACTAATTACTTCTCTCTCGATCCACGATCGGATCCGTTTCTTCGATCGCCGCCGCGTTCCGACGACAACCGGATCTACTCACCACCGCGCTCCGACCGAGATGAGACTCTACGCTCTAAGCTCTAAGCTCCGACGATACCACATTTTCAGCTCCGGTCGGCACCGGTTCCTTCCCTCTCTCTCATTCTCCTCTTTACTCGAGGAGGTACCGAGAGAGAGGGAAGGTGTTGCGTCGAGAATGAGATCTACAAAAAGAGAGAGATTTGAATGGAAGAGAGTGAAGAGATGGAAGAGGAGAGAGAATTGGGGGCTGGAGTGGCGGCTGACCTAATCGCCAAGTTCTCTTTTTCTTTTTTTCGCTCCTCATGACGATGTACTTTTATATATAACTTATCAGTATTAATCGATAATTGTAAAATTAATTTTATTGAATGGTCTAAAATTTGTAATATTAATAATTTTCTTCCAATACAAAAAAAGTAAAAAAAATAAAATCTAATTTTCAATATCATTTTGATACGTAGATCAAATTTGAGCAGTATGGAGCTTGAAAACCAAAATTTGCAATTTTAAATCATAGTTCGACTGATTGGTGTTATGCACAATATACTCTCGTTCTCTGCACACGTACGCATACATATCTGTCAATCTTTTTAATAGAAAGATATGCATCTGTGATTGTAATTTGTATGATTTGTTTTTTCTAAGTTTTTATTGTTTTTTATGTCATACAAGTTAATTAAATTAAGTGAGGCCGCACTATTAAGTAGTTCCGTCTGACACTAACTAGATAATTATAATATCTTAACTAAATTTTTCTAGAAAACAATACTGTTAAAAATAAGGATCTTTAGTTAGAGAGCCTAACTTTTTTTTCACTTGCAGTTATTAAGTATTCTTACTAAGAGTGACGACACTTGATGTAAATAAACAGGGGTTAGTATATAATTTTATTTTCAGGTAAACCACAACAAATTTATTGCACATTAGATTTTAAAAAGATGCGTGCTCAAATGATAATTTTATAACATAATTATATAGTGCAAGTACCAAACTTAAGTAGAGAAATCTGTTATAAAAATTTCTGGATCAGAGTTGTAGCCTCCTCTGTCCCAATCTCAAATTTATTAAAACAGTTAGGAAACCAAATTTACAAATGTTGGAGATACATAGCAATGCAAACATAGTGGGAGATGCATCAATGGATGGTACTTAGCATAACAGCTCATTGAAAATTTGCAGATTCAGCCCTCCTTCTACCTTCTTTCTTTTTACTGTGATTTTCCGAAGCTTACCAGAAATAGGAAAAATGCATCAACGCTTTATTCCATATTTTGATCTAATTTAACGTCTAGTAAACCTCTTGTAAATCATTTGAATAATGACATGAAGAATTACTCAATAAAGTTTAATCAATTCTCAGTAACTTAATAATATATCTCCACTCTCATACAGAAGCGCGCGCGCGCACATCACACATAGTACCTAGCGTCAAAGTAAAATTACTTTACATATACAATCCCCATACCAAAAAAAAATTATACATTGCATAGATCATTTTACAAGCACAAATAACTAACACAATTACTTGTTGCCGATATTGGCGTGGGTTGTCGATGTGGAGGCGACCTCACGCAAGCCAACGGCGAACACGAGCACAACATGAGATGCCTGAGTCACGGCTCTTCCCAAGGCAGTGTATCTCGTGGGGTCGTCGGCAATGAACCACCCAACCCCTATCATCCCGAGTCCGAAGAGAAAGATAATGGCGAGAGCAACACCAAAAGCATACTGAATGTGGATGTGCGACATCATGATGGCACGCGGCAGAGGCCTTAGCATTGCTGAAATTGCCGATGAGGAAATGAAGATTCCGACTTTCACCAAGTTTGTTGGTTGGGTTGCCGGATTGGGGTTCGGGTCAAATGCACCGGCATGGAGCTGTTCTCCTGGAGCAAGGTTTTCAGCCATCTGTAGGTAGTTTGTGGTCGATCAATCTTTTGTTTGCTAAAATTTTGTGAGAATTTGAGGCTTTCAGAGGTGGTTTGATAGAAAATGATGAATGCCTTATATTGAGATTGGGGAGAATTTGATGCTTTTATATTGTGTTAGTTTTCGTGCCCAAACCGGGCTCGGGTCGGGCTCGGGCTTTCAAATTAATTTTAAAAGATGCCATTATATATGTCGTTACTCGTTATCAATTGGATAAAATTTTCTTATATATGTTTAATATTATCAATAGCATGATGGAAACAGGAATTGTCAAGCGGATACTTTTAGGTAAATTATTTCTTTGTGCAAATTGAAGTTTGGTTCTTCATTTTTTTTTTCAAAACAAATTTAGCCGCAAGATTTTTATTTACGTAAAATAAGATCTAAATTTAAAAATAAATAAATTGGTCATGAAATATTTAAAAAATGACAAAATTAGTCTTAAACTACTATTTGCGTTAAATTAGTTTTTTAGTTTAAAAAATACTAAATTGTAAAGATTATTTTAGTTAATTTTAGAAAATTTGAAGTACAAACATATATATTTTTTAAGGGATGATTTAGTGTAACTAAAAATTCAGGATTCAACTTGATTTTATTTTTTCAGAAAAAAGTTCAAAGACTACTTTGATGTGTAAAAAAAAAAAAAGATAAACTTTATTAAAGAAAGTTTAGGTATCAAGGTCTAAAATGTAATGAGTTTTAGAGTTAAGCTGACCAAGAACGCCTTAGTTTTACTTCTACTCAATATCACTATACATATTTAAGATATACACAAAAAAAAATAAAAAAACATTCAGCCACAAAAATGACATAATAAATCAGAAAAAAGCAACAGCAGTCTTCGAAACTAGCAATGGTTAAAAAAAATGAAAAGAACATAAATGAATGTTGTACATTTATTAACAGTCGATTTAGTCGGATCTTGTCCGGGTTTCAATTGAATTCATATAAGTTAAACTATGACATTTTCAATTCATGATTAACTTCTATAAGACAAAAAAAAAATCATCCAATTTGTAATTTTTTGGACTTATATTTTTTTGGTTCATTGGTTTTGTAGACAAAAAAAATAATATAAAAATTTAAACTATCATTAATGATTTTCAAAAATTAACTGCGATTGTAATTTAGCAAGATATATATGCATATGTGATTGTAATTGATTGTATAAATTTTTTCTACCTTTCTGATAAAACAATATATTGTTATGTCATACAAGTTTAATAAATTAAAGTTGATTTATTAATTTTAAATCGTATAATACAAAATGATTTACATGTTTGTTTGGGCTCATTTTTTTTATTTAAACATTTTTTTTTTTATCAAAATCTTGAAATATGATCCTAATTGAACCAGAAATTCTCTAAAATGATTTATGACTTGAGGAACCATAAAATGACTTAATGTTGAAACAAACAACATAAAAGCATCCTTGGAATCATCTAAACATGTATTAAGATTTGTTTATATGTTCTCACAACTATTAAGAAAATAACATATTTTGGCAATTGAAGAATCCCTCATCAAAGTTCTCATAATATATCCGAATTAATTTGTTTACATTTGTCAAAACAAAATATAGCGTCTTCGTGCAATGAAATTCTATCATACAAGAAATAAAGTAGAACAAATTTACTTTGTTTACTTTAATTCACTAAAGGAAAGTGTTTTTAGATAAAGTAGAATAAAATTAAATTACATGTATAGATATTTTATGTATCAATTTTTTTAATTTTTAATTTTGTTATTCTTACTAGTTCACTCGATGATATGACAACATTTTGATATATATTCTATACTACATCTACTATTACAACCATAAAAACATAAGGTTGCGTTATCGTATTGAATTTTGAATTTTGATTTTGATATGAAGACATTTCGATATTTCGTTATCGTATTGCATTAATCCATAATAAACTATTTAAATAAACTGAATAATAAAGCCATAAAACGGTCCATATTAAATTACAGATGATATCATGTTAATTTGTTGATATAGAGGTTTTGGAAAAAAAAAAAAAAGGCCCACGTAATGAAATTAAAGCCTTTTAAAAAAAAACTCATATTAAGCCCAAAATTTATGGTTCATAATTCTCGCTAACCATAACATTACTTTTCCGTTTTCCCTGCTCAGAGCACTGTTCCGGTTCCCCTCTCTCTCAATCAATGGTAATTATTTTAATTTTCTCGATTTCTTTTATGTTTTGAAATTTGAATATCTCTGCGTATGGTTATTATATGGGAGTATGGCTAAATTACTACCGGTAGCACTTCGACCGAAGTATTACCGGGATAATATTTTAGTATTTGATATTCAAACAACAAATCCAAAATATTAGATGTTCAATCTATATTAAAATGTGTTTGGAGACCAAATTTTACATTTTTTGAATTTTTTTTACTATTTATTAAGCTGATTTGAAGACTGTTGTTTTTATTAAATTTCTGTAGTATTGAAAAACAACGGTTTTCAAACCAGCTTAATAAATAGTAAAAAAAATCCAAAAAAATGTAAATTTTGGCCTCCAAGCACATTTTAATATAGATTAAATATCTAACGGTTTGAATTTATTGTTTGAACATCAAATACTAAAATATGACCCCAGTAGCACTTCGACTGAAGTGCTATCAGTAGCAATTTAGCCATACTTTACTTAGGGCCATGCCTCTGTGTAAGATGTTGTTGCTAACCCTAAAATTGCTCTCCGTTCTCCCGTTCACACCAGAAGAGTTGTCAACTCAATTGCAAGCCCTCCCTTCTCTCAAGCAAAGGTAATTATGTAAAATTTTCTCTTTAAGACTCGCATCACTACACACTGTTCTGCGACTTGTCTCTTTTAAATTTTGTCATTTTTAGCAAATTAATTTTACTGTAGGTAGGTAAGGAGAATGCCAATTTCAAAATATATTAAATTGGCGTTCTCTTTGTTCGCCCACCTAAAGTAAAATTAATTTGGAATGAGATTGACTAAGATCAAAATTGTAGATTTTGAATCTTGGTGCTACCAATTGGTTTTGCTTCTATGTTTCCTAGTTCTCACCCTTACTATTGTTGTTGTTTCTTGTGTTGTGCCATTCGCCAAGGTTAATGGGTTTCACCGAGCTTCGACGGTCGGAGCGGATCTAGAATAGGAACAACCCCATGCCCCCCAGACGAAGAGAAGGTTAGGGTTTTGTCCTCTTCTCCCTTCTCCCTTTTTCATTGAGATGAAATGTATGTAGTGTTGTTGCATAAAAAAGTACTAAAAAATAATTGCAAAAGATAAGAGCGAAAATATCAATTCATGTTGCTATAGAGGCTTTTTAAGGCAAATGAAAACTGGTCACATCAGCTCTTTTCGTACTGATTAGTTGATGTTGTCCAAGCACAAAATTGATTTCCAAATTAAATATACTTTTTTTCTCTTCCAATTATTTTCCCTATCTATTTGTCTCTCTTTTCAAATATACCCTTTTTGTCAGTTGTTTTTTTTTTGTTCTTATAAAATATTTTTCCTTTTTCAAATCAGCAATGAATACCTCTTTATTAAAATTATTAACAAAATATTCTTATAGATTTTATTTTTTTCCTCTCTTTCCTTCTCTTACTCCTCCCAAGAAAACTAAAAAAAGTAACACACTTATTGTGACTCGCGTGTTTCTTGTTATGACCACCTTATTAGAAGGGAGACATAGCACAACACGATACGTGAACTTGTCTGATCACAACATAGAATATGACACAGCACGACATGTAATTATGCGAATCAAATAAGAACACGACATGTACAGAAATGACACAACACTTGCTCACATATAATTAGTATCGTTAGATCTTTACTCCAATAGTGTGCTTTAAAAAAAATTGAAAAACAAAATGGCGGGTGCGCTTGACTAGGGCTGCACAAAAAATTCGTAGTTCGTAATTCGATTCGAGTTGATTCGAAAAAGTTCGAAAAAAATTCGATTCGAAATTGGATTTGATTCGAAATTAATTCAAACCAGTTCGGTTCGAAATAATTTCGAACCAAATTCGAACCTGGACTGATTCGTTTGAAATGGTTAGCGAACTTGAGATGGTTCGAATCTCCGCGGAGCAAGAGGTAATCCTAGCTGTCCGTGAAAATATAACCCTAGAGAAGTGCTCTTTCTCCCCATTCCCCAACCCCGATCTCCTTAGCCTCTCTCTCTCAGCTAAGCTTCTCTTGCTCTCTCACTCTAGCCGACTTGCGACCTCGGTGGTCGTCCGCCGTCTCTCCTCTGTCCGATCTCCTCCGCTGTCATCCACCCGATCTCCTTCTCTTGATCTCTGCTGTCTCTTCTCCGCCGTCTCTCCTTCGCCGTTTCTCCATCGCCTTCGTGGTGGTGTTTCTGGTG
This sequence comes from Carex arenaria, assembly GCA_964058825.1. Taxonomy (NCBI): domain Eukaryota; kingdom Viridiplantae; phylum Streptophyta; class Magnoliopsida; order Poales; family Cyperaceae; genus Carex; species Carex arenaria. The sequence continues at coordinate 677,405 of CAXKVW010000658.1, forward strand.
CCAGGAGGTGTCTTTCTTTGCTGGTGCTCGCTGATTTTTACTTGACGGCCGTGAGGTTTCGTGGTGGTGTTTTGCCGTTGTTGGTGCTCGCTGTCTTTCTTTGCTGATTTTTACTTGACGAATCTATGAAACTGAATCTGTGAATGTCTCAATTTCGAACCTTAACGAATCGAACCAAATTAGTTCGAACTTAATCGAATCAAATTGGAACCTGTGTCTTAAGTTCGAAATTGGGTTCTCATTTCGAACCAGTTTGATTCGAACTATCACGAATTCGAATTCGAACCTTGACAGGTTCGGTTTGGTTTGATTCGTTTGCAGCCCTACTCTTGACTGACCGATAAACAAATATTAATATGGAATTGTTGATCTCAAATTTGATCCTGCTTTTACTAATTTGTTTATTGACATTATGTGTACAGTATTATAATTGATGTTATATCAAGATGAAATTGTTGGACATACAAGTACATATAGAATATTAAAACGGGAATTAATTCTTCCGAATGTAGGATTCAAATATACTTTTGTGCTCTAATTATGCTCCACATCTTTATTTTTATTTTTAAAATCTGAACAATCAATTTAAACTACTTAATCTATATTAAAATGTCTTTGGAGACCAAATTTTATTTTTTGAGTTTTGTTTACTATTTTTTTAGATAGGTATAAAATTTTTGTTTCAGATGGTTACAATTATCTCAAAACAATTATTTTGTGTCTATCTAAAAAAATAGTAAAAAAACTAAAAAAATATATATATAATTTGATCTCCAAGTCTATTTTAATATTAAAAAAATATGTTGAGCGATTTGAATCGACTATTGGGATTTTAAAAATAGAGATAAAAATGTAGAGTATGATTGGAGCATAAAATCAATGATGCATTTTAAATCTACTTGTTATATACATATCATAGATTAAATTCATAAATTAGATTAATACTGGATTGTTATATACTATCGCATATCGGATGACGATCCATCTAATTTGAATTTGACAATTTAGGTAAATCGAATATCGATCCAAGAATCGAACTATCACAACAAAAATCTCTAAAGTTGACAGGTACGGTATCTCGATGACAGAGAATGACAGTTGAGCGATCCATCCTGCTCAAATCAAAATTCATCGACGGAATGATCTTCTAATCAAATTTCATGAAATTTGAAATTAATGTATAGTCTCACCAAAAAATTTGAGGTCAATATATAGTCGGTAGGCCTTTCGTTTTTCCATTTCAAATTGAACGGTCATTAATTTTTCATTTTGACGGTGGAAGAAACAATCATGAAAATGTACCAATTTATATTGACATGCTTCATGGATAATTCTATTGTTTATAAAAAAAAAAATTGAATCTTTGGGAAATTTAAAACCTATAATAAATGATCTTTCATCCACGCCCTCATGTGTGATAAGAAACAAAAACACATGACTGTGAAGTATGCCATAGATTAGAAAAGGCACGAATCATGTATTGAAGAAACTATAAAAGTAAATTTTTAAAAAAATGTTCTTCACTTTAAAATGAGTTTTCATTTTCTTCCCACCTTTAAGGAATTTTTAATTTTTCTCCAAATAATATTCAAACTATAAATTTTTTTTTCAATACTATTTCTTTGTTTTACAATTTTTTTTTTCTATTTCTTTACATTTTTATGATTTGTGTTAAAAACTGTGCTGACCAATTCGATCAGATTCGAAAATTGTCGCTGGAAATGTAATGAACTGTTGGTTTCTCGTGCGGAGATTTCATTCTGAATATAGATTTTCTTCGAATCAAATAACCTGAGTGGCAAATAGCACTGAAAAATAATTTATTACTTCTCACCTGTCTTTCCTTGTGAAATTCTCATGTTTGTTATATGAAGACCGAGAAATACTTTTGAAATAATAATTGACAGTAGGACCACCTAAAGGTATGGAATTTGAGATTTATTATATCTGACAGGATGCATAGAGAATATCTCTAGCATCATCCACCGTAAAATGTCAAATAATTATTGTAAATAAATTGAAATATGAAAAAAAAAATATATGCTATTGGCAATGCATACAAAAAATCCGTGCCTCGTGTTATATAAATTGTTATGGAAAAATATACGCGGGTTGTCTTTGCACCTCCGGATCGGGGGTGTGACAATATTTTCTCATGAAAATTGAAAATAATGACATATTTTTGCAATTTAAAAATTTCCCGTCATAATTCTCATAGTACATCCAAACGATCTTTTTTTACTTATTCTCGTACATTACTTTGTTTGAATTTGTCAAAACAAAATACAGAATCTTCGTACCCATGAATTTCTATCCGACAATAAACCCATCGAAAGTGTTTTATGATGGAGTTAAGCGGCATAAAATTAAAATACATATAGATGTTTTAAGCAACAAATTTTTTTATTTCTGATTTTTTATTCTTACTACTTCACTCGATGATATTAGGACATTTTGATATTTTTTCTAGAACTAAAAAAAATATTTAAAACTATTCAAAAAAGACAATCATACTTCAATCATAATCGTTCAAATTATAAGTGGACAAACGGATAAATCATTTTTAGCAGAAGATTTGGTTCCTTTCAAAAAAAAAAAAAAAAACTATTTTATCAATTTTATATATCTTCCATTTTTAATTTTGCTGCTTCATCTGGCAGCCAACCGGATACACGGTAAGTCAGAACCGTATCCTCTGCTGTAAATTTATTTCTCAGCATCCTGCTGCATTTTCGGACGGCCCAGATTTAATCTCAGCCGGTGAGTGCTCGGATGATGCAGGGGGCAGTATTAAATTTGCTTTAAAATTCGTGCCAAAATCTTATTTGGTCCGTCCGATAAAAAACGAACGGACCAGATTAAAAGTGCAGCAGGATGCTGAGAAATAAATTTGCAGCATAGGATGTGAATCAACGGTAAGTCGGTAATTAGATTGCTTCCATTTTGGGCCCCCTTCTGTTTTCTCAAGTAATTGAGTTATTGAAGTCATGGCCTCATGGGCTGGAATTCAATTCTTAAACTCACAGTCGCTAATGTATTAGATCACTGATCAATTAAGTTTCCAGAAAATTAAACCGTTAATTTTTAAAAACGTGCAAAACATGATCAACAATTATCTTAATTTAATGACACTTGACAAGCAACTTATTTGAATTATAAATAAGATATATGTGTTTGATTTTGATAACCGTAGTCAATATGACCAATCTCTAGAATAAATAATGTCAATGCTTTTTATTTATGTTATAAATATAAATTATATTCAATTTGACATTTCTTAAGAGAAAAAAATAATCCAAAGTAGAAAAATAATATTTCTTCTTGCTTGATATTGATCATTAGATCACCATAAATAGAACTTATATAATTATTAAAATACACATTTTAGATATCCAACAAAAAAACCAAATTTTTTTTATCTAACACCCGGATTAATTGAAATTAATTAAAAGACACCCAGATTGGAAAAGTTCCAAAAATAACACCCTCGCAAGCTGAATTCGCGCACCAAAACGTGTAGGTCCGCAAGCTGAGATGGCGCACCGCTCTGGTCCGCAAGCTAAGATGGCGCACCACCCTGGTCCGCAATCTGAGATGGCGCACCACCCTGGTCCGCAATTTGAGTTGGCGCACCTACTTTTTGCGCTATAAAAATTAGTTTTTAGCACCGTACTTCATTAAACAATCAAGAGACAGCATCTCACGCCTTCGCGCCTGTAAGTATTTTTTTTTTAGTCCATTTTTTTTAATTATTATTTTATATTTTTAATTGGTTTTAATTGACTGTAAATTTATTAATTGTTAGGTTTGTTATTTAATTCAACCAATTATGATTGGAATTGCCTGTTATTTTGGTGGTGAAGTTTTACACGGGCCAAATGGTGCTTATTACAGTACCCAACCTTCGAAAATGTTCAACATCAGTCCAGATTTAGATTTTAGAGGTATAACTAGAGAAGTGTATCAGCAAGTTGGTATTGATCCGAATTATTATGAACTGGTAATTTCTGCAAGGATCAATATTGGTCAAGGCAACCAGACATGGTTCCAACAGCTCCCGGTACAAGACGATAATAGTTGGGGGTTGTATACCCAAATGACAATGAATTTGACTACCCCTTTCAAGTTCCTAGAGTTATATATTGTAGCAAACTCCAGACAGAACCCCAGACATAACCCAAACCGGAACACCGGAAATAACCCCAGACAGAACACCAGACCTATGCCGCAATTGACCCAGGGTAGGATTTGTGAGCAATCTGTGACTGGTCCTGGTCGAGCCCTAACTTTGGGGAGTACTAGTCGGTCTCCAGCTGTAGGGGCTGGACCTAGTCGTTCCCAACCTCGGGTTCCATCCACTAGCTCTAGCCGGGCTCAAACAGACCGGAATCGATCTCCAACCCCGGAACCGCTTTATTATGCTGAAAATACAGATGAAGATCCCGAAGAGCGGGAGGCAGAGGAAAATTGGGATGTCAGTGACGTCGGTGGTGTAACTGATCACAGTGATGTGGATACAAATTTTCCTGTGCTTGGTAGACGACAGTGCCGGGTATCGGGTGGTGCATTAGGACATCCGTTCGAGCAATATCATGACACATCGGGGTTTGAAGAAGCTGACAGCTCTTTTTTTGCAAATTCTGAGGTGTGTTTCATTTTTAATTAATTTAAAAAAAACATTTATTTATATTTGTTAATTGTTTAATTTTTTTAAATAGGGTGCAAAACAACATGCATTGTCTGAAGGGATGACGTACTCCAGCAAAGAGGAAATGAAAGACAAAATTCACCATTGGCATATAAAGAAAAATATCGAGGTGAATCAGACACACAGCGACGCAAGAAGGATAAGGTATAAGTGCAAGAGCGACCGTTGCCAGTGGGGGTTGGCTGCCAGGGCTACAGGTTTTGGTGACGACTGGGCGGTCACGACATATAAGGGACATCACACATGCCATGCTGAGGCATCCAGGTCAGATCATGCGCAGTTGACGTCCGCAATGGTAGCCAACTACATAAAGTTGTCATTACGAAAAAATGCTGATATTAGTATCAGTACCATCGCCGATTTGGTTGCTGGAAAGTACGAGGGTATCGTTCCTAAGTACAACAAATTGTGGCGTGGTAGGGAGTTAGCCATTGCTCGGGCATTTGGTAGTTGGGAGGGGTCTTACGGGCTTCTTGTCCCTTTGTTGGATGCAATCAAAAGGGCAAATCCAGGAACCCAATATAAAGTTGTTTCAAAGCGAACCAAAAAAGATGGATACCGGTATTTCATGAGATTAGCATGGGCTTGGGGGCCATGTATTGAAGCAGCGAGTCACCTCAGACCAGTCATTAGCATCGATGCTTGTTTCCTATCAGGTAGATACAATGGTAAATTATTGATTGTAACCGGATATGATGCGGAGAACCAGTTAATCCCGCTGGCATTTGGGCTGGTAGAGAGTGAGGAATTTGAGAATTGGGGGTGGTTTATGAAGTGGGTGAGGCAGTTTGTAATTGGTCCAAATAGATTCATGTGTGTCATATCTGATCGGGCCATGGGCATAAAAAAGGTGTTCATACAGGATGATCTGGGTTGGTCTGAGGAGAATGGGGAGTGTGTTCACCGGTACTGCTCTCAACATGTGTTTGAGAATTTTGGAAAACACTCCAAGGATAAAATTGCTGCCAACTTTTTCAAAATATTGGTGAAAAAGAAGAAACCAAGAAGAATGCTAGATGGCCTCGATGCAATCGGAAGGAGAAATCCCGAATGGCTGAAATACTTGGATACATGTGGAAAGTACAATCCTGATTACGAGGCAGAACCGGCTAAGCCTTGGAAGGTGTATCAAGCTATGGACAACGGGGCTCGTTGGGAAATCATGACTAGCAACGGTTCTGAATCGCTCAACAATGTCTTCAAAACTTCCCGAAGGTTTGTGTTTTATAATCAACGAAAATTTTATTATTTATTGATGGTTTTACGTTTCTTAATTTAATAGTAAGTTGTAATTTTTGCAGGTTACCAGTTGCCGCAATTGTTGAGGAGACCTTCGCCAAGTGTGTCGACTGGTTTGTTGAAAGAAGAGAGCGTGCGGTAGAATTGCAATTGCAGGGTCAACTTTTTTCCACTCGTGTCCTGAAAAAGATGGATAAGCACATTCGCAAGACCTCAAAAATGAGCGCAGTCACATTCGGCCGTAACGAGTGGCAGGTCACCTCCCATGATGAGAAAATCACATATGACATGCAAAGAGACAGCTTGTCACATTTGGAGCGAAACTGCACATACGGAGTCGTACTTCATGACAACAATCGCATGGAATGCACCTGCCAAAAGCCTCAGCTAAGTGGAATACCATGTGTTCATGTGATGTATGTATGTCGTTTAAGGTACCAATCTCTGATGATAATTTCATAACTTTGATCCAAATGTTTTCGTGTAAAATTGGATCCAAATGATAATTTTATTATTTGTGTAAAATTGTAGAAATTTGGATCCAAATGTTTTCGTAAATTACTACTACACCATTGAAGAATTATGCGCCACATGGAGTGGTCAATTCCACGTGTATGACAATCAAAGTGATTGGCCGGCTCATGAAGGACCGATCTTAGTTCCAGAGCGCAAAATGGTGAAATTGGGCAGGAGGCGACATAATCGGATCCGAATGTGGATGGATATACTGGAAGGAAGACCATCGGGACATCAGCCCAATAGAGAAACTCTGGAAAGGAATGCGTCAACGAGAAGGAATGCACGGGGCAATACTCAATGAGGATCGACTAAATATGCTGTGTTGTGATGTTTGTATGTTGTATTATTTATTATCTAAATGAGAGTGGACAATATTATGTTGTTTGTATGTTGTATTATTTATTAGCGGCTGCAAAGTGGACAATATTATGATGTTTGTATGTTGTATTATTTATTAGCTAAATAAGCGTGGACAATATTATGATTTTTATATGTTGTATTATTTATTAGCTAAATGAGAGTGGACAAAATATGTAACGCAAGAAATAAGTCTCAAACGTCTAACGTACGAAATAAAATATGCATAACAGTCCCAACATAAAATCTAAATAAAAGTCCGACATAACATATAAACAACATAACACTAAGATCGAAATATCAATGAGAGGATGGTGTGAAAGGGACCCTCGGCTTCTTCACCCTCTTGCCGCGTCCCTCCTCAGGTATCTCCTCGTGTACCTCCTCGTGTATCAGCTTGTGTATCTCCTGAAAGCGCCTCAGGTAAGGTTGGGAGGGCTGTGATGCCTGTGGAGCCTCCTCGTGTATCTCCCCAAACAATTCGTCTTGAGGTGTATCCGCTACATAATTGTCGAGTCTATATGAGGGATCCTGCTGAGGCTCCATTTGCGGCTGTGAGAAGAATGTAGGAGAAGGGGAATCCTGTGAAGGGAAGTCTTGTGACTGCGTGTAGCTACCGTACTGAGATCCCAGTTCAAAGCGAAAGTCCCGTACTGGTTCCTCCTCCCCATCACATGGGCGCCTTGTACGTCCCTGAAAATAAAAAGATAATTAGGTGTCATAATGAATAATTGATGACATCACATTTTATATTAAACACGTACCGCCACATCACCAGCTGTCGCGAATGCCTCATCAGAAGTCGCAGCTGCGTGAATATCTGACAAATCTGGCTCAGCGGTGCTCCCAGGTGGTGCAGAGTCGTCACTGTTAATGCGGTGCAGTTCCCCATAGGCCGGGAGATATGACAATACCAGTATCTTATCAAGCTGAGACTTGTATCCGGCGACGACGACAGGCGGTGCAGCCATGCATAACCATCTCTTTCCGAACTTCTTCCACCCTCTTGTGATTGATAGTCTTGCGCTTATCAAGCATTGCTTGATATTCATCAACACCTTCAAATAAATTGTAAATAAATTAGGTTAGAATAAAAGAATAAATTGTTACTTTTTAAATAATAAAAGGATAATAAAATCTTACAATCTGTGCAGCCGGACCACCGCATGGAATGTACCCGTAATCTCGGTCATTCATGTCACGTCGTACTGCGAGCGGCCTCTTGTTCATCTCCGAGATCTGACCGTACATGAAAACTGTAAACGCACAGTACTCCTGGTACCAACGGCGGTACTCCTGGTCGTATGCCTCGAACGCATAAGACTGGAGGTGCTTAGGAATCATGTCCTCCGGAGCCATGGCCTCAAGTCGCTACACATAATCCTCATGTACCGTTCGCCAGTTCTTCCCCTCTTTAGTGTCTAGTGCCTTGTGTAACAGGTACCACTCGTCTTTACTTATCGAGTCCGGTACAGGAAAATACTGAGACATGCCGAACTGTCTCATGACCCGTCCATGATAATAATGCTCTATAACCTGAAAGTAGACAAGCGGTACCTGCAGATGCTAAAAATATAAAATTGTAGGAACTATAAATTTTATGAATTAATCTTTTAGCTAAGAATACAAGTGATACCTGAGCAAACCAGACATGTCGCTCCTCCGAGCATATCGCAGGCAAGTCATACAAGAAAGAGTGGTAGCCATATCGGGGCTCGGTACAAGCTCGTCGTATGGGCGCCAACAAACGTGCTCATCTGGCCTCATCTGTTCGAACTATGACCTGAAAAAAGCAACCCCCGTAGATCGTCCGTGTGGGGTATGGGTGAAAGCCTGCCCCTCCAAGCACCATCTCTGAGCATAGGAAGGACATGTCTGCGGATTGGGCTGACCCCACACTGGAGCCCAACCCTTCACTTTTGGCGATGGACGGCCGAATGGAAACCTCATCCATGACCAATGATGCAGGAGCACAATTGGACCGTAAAATCTCTTTTTGGTCACATGTTTTTAATGAAAGTTGAAGTTATTTTTATTCAAATTGTTTAAATAGTAACCACAAAAAATTATTTTTAATACCTGACATGTAGTGCATAAACCGCGGTATAGACATGCCAAGACCGCCACACCCCAATTCATCTTACGCGGGTTCTCCAAGTCCACTAGAAACTGTAATAGAGAGCCGGGAACAGTGCCCCCAGATGAATCTGGGAACATCCAGCAGGCGAACAACTCCATGATGTAAGCCCGTGTCCACCGTGCAACCTCAACAGGATCGGCGTTTTCGGCTAGTTCTCCACTGTAAAATTATTATATGGAATGTAAATGCCGCAATCAAATTATTTAAAAAGTTACATGCATGCAATCAATTAAATTTAAATTCACCTGAAACGCTGCCGCAAAGCTGGTATACTGATGTCGTTCTTGGAGTCGATAAGGCCACGCTGTGTCTTCCTCTGCTTCATCAACCCATCACCCAGCAGATCGGTCACCACCTGAACAAAGTCTCCGTACTCCACACCGGTCACAGCATCTCCAGTAATGGGCAGACCCCATAGACAACTCACGTCCTGAAGAGAGACGGTAATCTCTCCAACGGGTAGGTGGAATATGTGGGTCTCCGGCCGCCATCTCTCGACCAACGCAGATGTAAGTGCGGGATCTGCGGTTACAGGGGCGAGCTGTGACACATGCCATAGCCCCATTCTCTGTAATGTCGGTGCATAGCGCACGTCATATTTTAGGGTCATGAGGTTATTTCTCACCTCCGTCATGTCATGATCCTAAAATAAATTACAAATGAAAATAAAAATTAACAATTGAGATATTTTTTCAAATAAAAATAAATTTTAAATTTAAATTATTTCTCAAATATAAACTTACATATGCTAGGGAGATCTTGTGGCCCTCGATCGGAAACCAACAGATGGGGCTAATGCAATCACCTCTCAACTGTGGAAATATGGTAGAGATCAACTCCTTATCCCAATCAGTCTCATCCAATAGGGTTGTGCCGCTCGTTGACGCCATACTAAAATGAATTATACATTTTTGCTCAAATTTTAACATAATATGAATTTTCGAGTTGTCTAAGAAACTCTACTAATTTTGGGCAACCAATATAAAAAAAATGTACAATTTTGGTCCAATTGTGCATTTCTAATCTATTTTGGTATATGGTACTAAAATTATCCAATTTTGCATTTCAAATTAAGATCAATTTTGGTACAATTACTAATTTTGGTCTCTATTAGAACTATTTCGAGTGATCTAACAAAATTATAATTTATTTTGAACAACTAAATAATAAATTAAACTAAACTACAATTAAATTACAACTAAATTATATATATCTAAACTAAACTACAACTAAATTATCTAAATTAAATTACCTACACTACAATTAAATTACAACTAAATTATATATATCTAAACTAAACTACAACTAAATTATCTAAATTAAATTACCTACACTACAATTAAATTACAACTAAATTATATATATCTAAACTAAACTACAACTAAATTATCTAAATTAAATTACCTACACTACAATTAAATTACAACTAAATTATATATCTAAACTAAACTACAACTAAAATTATCTAAACTAACCTACACTACATTACCAACTAAACTAAACTATAAAATTAAAATAAATAAATAAAAAAAAATTACCTTCAGTACAGGGGAGTCGCTGCTGGGGCCGGTGTGGGGTAAAAAAATGGTGCGCAAGGTTTTTATAGCACCAAAGTTTGGTGCGCAAGCTCAGCTGGCGAACCGGGTGGAACGGGTCGGTGCGCAAGCTCAGATGGCGAACCTCTGGCGAACCGGGTTGGAACGGGTCGGTGCGCAAGCTCAGATGGCAAACCGGGTTGGACCGGGTCGGTGCGCAATCTGAGTCGGCGGACTTGTGGTGCGCGATCTGAGTTGGCGGATACGTGGTGCGCCAAGTGAGTCTGCGAGCCCTGGTGCGCGAACTCAGCTTGCGAAGGTGTTATTTTTGGAACTTTTCCAATTCGGGTGTCTTTTAATTAATTTTAATTAATCCGGGTGCTAAGAAAAAAAATTTCGGACAAAAAAATGATTTAATAAATCACAGAAATTATAACAAGATTCTTCGAACCTAACAATGTCGTACAGGCCAGTTTACAGTACCCAACAAAAAAATTTATTTCAATTAATTTCAACAGTCAGTCTTAATTACTATTTACAACACTGTCGGAGTACTGTACTCATCCATAAAAAAATTGGATATATAGAGATAGATTTCCACTCGAACTCCGCCTCCTTTGTTCCTCTTCCTTCCGAGTCCCAATTTATTATATTTTTGCTATTAAAGAAGTGGCTGTTCATGTCGAGGATCGCTCTCAAGTTAGTTCTTTTTTCTTTTCCATCTAATTTTCCTTTATTTTTCTATTTTCTCAAGTAAAGTATTGTCTTTCTTTTTCAACTCCGGAAAGAAGGTTTTGCAGTAATTCCAACTATTGTTATTTCTCAACTGCTAAAAATATTGTGAAAATTATATAAGGGTAGCAAGAAAAGAAAAAGATCGGTTGTAACTTGGAGGTGCTACTTAAATACTTAATTTTACCCCATTATCCGATCCTGATTCGGTACTGAACTGCAACCGATCCGGATCCGACTAATTTGAATAAAATATGGTTTAAAAAATATAACCAGTTAAATTATGAGTATGATTACAAAATTAATATTTTAATATCCGATCTGAAACCGATATTGTAATTGATAGGATATAGGTTTGATTTAATTATCCGATCCACAATCAAACCCAACTCAATACTTGTATATATACCCGATACAATACTAATACAGTTCTTTATATTTAATAAATAGAAAAACATAGAAAAATAACAATGGAAAGACAATCATATGTAGCATTGTTTAGGAAACAAATATTTATTTTAGCATTAAGCACTAGAAAGATAACGAAAGTTTTCTTCTTTTACTATTTGAATGCAAAAAGAAAGACAAATACTAAAAGAAATATTGGATAGAGAAAAATGGAAAGAACAATTGGAAGGATATGATCTAATCAATCAAGAGATCATTTCGATTCCATTAGAAATGAGAATATGGAAAAAGAAAAAAATCATAGGTTAATAACCATGAAAAAAATCACCATCTTTAATATTTTACTTTTAAAAAATCATCTCTCCTCCTGAATTAAAAAAGATATCAAGGAAGAAAACTAAAAACTTAAAATTTTCAAATGCCTGTGACATAGCCTCAGTTCCGAACTGGATTCGATAATTCACAAACAAGTTACGGGTACCTATATACCCGGAACTGAAATATTGGACCCGAAATATTTACTAATAGATGAGGTATCCAGATTCGGACCCAACTTGGTTTGAAAGTAATAAGTGTATGAATCAAAATTCGGGCCCAAACATTTTGAGGTTACGGATCCAAATATAATAGTATGCAGACCCTACCTGACCCGATAACACCTCTAGAGATGTCTTTCCTTCTTTTCCTGCAAAGCACAGCCTTAATGGCTCCAATTATTCAACTAATAGTAGTTTGTTGCTAAAGTTGAATAGCTGTCCTATACTCCTATCTGGTCAAAAGTAAAAACACTTCACACTGTCCATCTCAATCCCTTTATGAACTAATTATAGTACATGATGCTTTCGCCAAATTTTGCATTAGGTTGAAGGGGAATAAAGCGGCCATGGATGTGTTGGCCAAATCAAATTTTAATAGGCTCCAACAGCATAAACTCTTCTCTACCAATTCACAGTCAGGAAGGTAGCATTTTTAATTTTTATTTTCTTTTCTCTGTCAGGCAGAAATTTTCTCATCAGCTACATCTTTCACCTGCCTTGTTTAGCAATGCCAATTTTTTTTATCAAAACAAAGCACACAATTTAATTACTGCATTTAATTATTTTTTGAACTCTTTCTTTTCTACATATATGTAAGCTTGCGTTGCATGCCACATGCTAATATAGTTGCAATTTCGCACAAATTCAGGCTAGCAGGAAAAATTGCTCTGATTACTGGTGCAGCCAGTGGAATCGGCAAAGCAACTGCCATCAAATTCATAGAAAATGGTGCAAAAGTTCTCCTGGCAGATGTGCAAGATCATTTAGGCAAATCAATTGCAAATGATCTTGGCCCAAATGCTAGCTTTATTCACTGTGATGTCACTAATGAGGAAGAAATCTCCGGCGCAGTTGATCATGTTGTGGGCCGGTATGGACGGCTTGATGTGATGTATAACAATGCTGGCATTGCTGGGACATTGGTACCAACTATAATTGATTTGGAGCTTGCTGGATTTGATCGGACCATGGCAGTTAATGTCCGTTCAATAGTTGCTGGGATCAAGCATGCTTCTCGCGTAATGATCCCGTGTCAAGCTGGAAGTATCATTTGCACATCCAGCACAGCAGGTTAGTTGTATTTGGAATTCTCTTAATTAATTGGTTGTATTAGAATGGCTATTTAGTACTTGGTTGGTCTAACTGATCACAATAAGTAAATAATTGATCATATTTTGATTGACTGTTTATTTGGTATTTTCTCATTGAATATTTGCAGTAATGACTGGTACCTCGTATACAAAGTAGTGGTATCCTACTTGATTCAGGTACCAACCAGTACAGTTTGATCTTTGGGCCTGATCGGGCCCACTGTACCGTAAGCATATTCATGCTTATGATTTGTCAGAAAGATGTACATGTTTTCTCACTTCTCAGTGTAACTACAAAAAAATTAAAATTAATTTGCAGACTGGTGAATTTAACGTCAATAGGTTTGCTCGGAGGTATAGCACTCCATGACTATACAGTGTCAAAGGCTGCTGTGATGGGCTTGGTAAAATCAACAGCAGCAGAACTAAGCCAACATGGTATTCGAGTGAATTGCATATCGCCGCATGCAACACCTACGTTATTGGGTGTAAATGCCTTCAAGAAGCTTTTGAATATTGATGATGATAAAATAGTTGCTGAGATGATACACAATATGTGGAACTCAAGGGGGGCAGATGTGACGCAGCTGATATTGCTAACGCAGCTGTCTACCTGGCTTCAGATGATGCAAAATATATCAGCGGGCATAACCTTGTGGTGGATGGTGGTTTTACCACTAACAAAAGGTTGAATTCCACTCCACCTTGATTCCCTTTGGGTGCTTTTGAGGAGTTGGCAAGTTTGTTGCTCTTTTTTATTTTTATTTTGTTTCTTATTTGAACTTCTTATTGAATATTCACTTCCTGCGCAATGTTTATTGGCAAGTTTCCTGCGCAATGTTTTCTCATAAGTTATTGGAGGACAATGTCTGTAGGAATTCCACTGTATGGATTTGATTGTGAAATTCAGAATAAAATCATTTTTTTATAGCACTATTTATTTGGGCCGATTTCCATTATCTGATTTATTAATTGAAAGTTTTTTTGTTTTTGAAAGCTTTAATTAATTCATAGTCAAAACTCTCAAACAACAAGCTGTGTATCTTTAATTGAATTCCTGATATGTTTTTTTTTTCTTAATTAATATTTGTATTCTAAAGTTCATATTACTAAATTATCTGATAATTATTCGATTTGTATACGTATTTCAATCCATATTCGTTGATTATCCGCTCCGTATTCGTATCCGTATCCGTTTAAAGTGGATTTGATTTTATAATTTGACATTTTTACTTATGTATTCGTATTTGTATATTCTCATTGATTGGTGGTTATGAATTTTGTATTAGCATTATCCGCTCTATTTACACCCCTGAATCACAGTTCTAATTTTTTCAATGCATGTGCTCTACTTCATAAAGAGAAAATATTTTTTCTGCAGAGTATGTTTGAGTGCTTAACACCCTGATCCGGATGAAAATAAAAAATATATATATATATATATATATATCAATAGATTCCAAGGAAGATGAGTTCAAGTTCAATAGAGAATTGACTTTTATGATAAAATGGGCACAAATGCACAATGATAAATCAATGTTCGATCGAGATTTGATTTCGATTATTGCATACATATAACTATATAAGTTTGCAGTGTGGATTATTTTCGGCCCAAATTTGAGCTTAAGAACTAGGGTGTCATATATTATGCTTATCTCAAGTATTTTAAAATGAGTTTAACTCTAAAATTTAAATAGTTGAAACGGATCTACTTCATGGAAATATTTATGTGCGAAAATTGATTTTTTTAAATTAATTTAGCAATGGTATGCTTTTGAGATTATTTTTTATTTTCTACATTTTATGTTATGTTTATGTTAATTTTATAGTTTGAATTGTGTGGATCTTAATGAATGTCTATTGAATTTTATAGTTGTAGGGATCTTCTATGCTATGGAGCCGATAGTATGTTTTTTATGTACAATAGTTGTGATCATTTCTTTACCAATTTAGAATACAACTTTTAATGTCAGCAGAATAACTTCCTAATTTAAAAGATTAGGAATCTTAATTTTATTATTTCTATTTCGATGAAAGGATATTTTAGTCAAAATTTATTGTCTCTACCTGTGGGAAGAGTGCTCTCCAATATGTGTAAATGATTCTCTTGACTTAACGGTTTGAAATTTATTCTCAGCTGTTTTGAGATTCGGACTAGCACAGGAGCAGTATTATTGGGGCTTTAAGAGTTGTGCAAAGTTAAAAGAATGATCCGAATCTAGTAATTCTAAAAGATTTTCTTTTATGGTACCGGGAGTAGGGGTGGCAAAAAAAGCTCTTAGCTCGTGGCTCGATGACTCGCATATGGCTCGCTCGCTAACAGCTCGTTTGTTATTGGATCGAGCTGTTAACGAGCCAGCTCGTTACTAGCTCGGTCCAGAATTAACGAGTTCAAGCTGGAGCCTAGCTTACTCATCAGCTTGGCTAGGCATTAATTTGTGAATTTGTATGAATTTGTATGCATTTTATACTATCAAGCTCGGTCTCGCTTGGTTCAGCTCGATCTAGCTCGGTTCAGCTCAATCCAACTTGGTCCAAAAAAGTTTGTAAATTTTATTTTCTTCTTAAAACAAGGTCGAACCAGACCTAGTGAGCCAGTTCGTCAGCTCGCGAGCTAGCTCGGACTGGCTCGTCACGAGTTTGAGCCGTGGTTTTAGCTCGGAAGTCCTACGTCCAGCTCGCTCGGTCCAGATTTAATGAGCTAAGCTAAGGCCCAGCTCAGCCCGAGCCAACTCGTTGACAGCCCTACCGGGGAGGATGTGAATTCCTACATGTGGATGTAGAATAAAAAATATATTTGGTCCCTTAAAAAAAGTGAACGGTTACGATATAATATATCTGGTGGAAGAGTTTGTGATGAAGAATTTGATAAAATAACTTTCTTTCGAAAAAAATCAAACAAAATATATTCTCTCAAAATTTCTTCCCAATTTATTCTTATTTTTTTGTAAGTTACTTCTTGTCCTGTCTTAAAAATTCTAATCTCTTCCACTAGATTAGACTAAAAATTTAAAAGAAAAAAAAAATGCTACACTCGTAACACAAGCATCACATTATGTAATTTTTTTTTCTATTTTTTACAAAAATTTCAAAAAATTGCATTTTTGGATTAAAAAATTTACAGTGGTTTTTAGTCTTAGAGAACTGCATTTTGTTTGAAAGTGATCAGAATTTTCAACTAATGCAATTATTTTTCAATTGAATGTTGGTTCCAAATTTTGTGACAAATTAAAATTGAGTATTTTGAAACCACTTAAAAATGTTTTGGGTTCCAGATTTTCTGAAAAAAAAAATTTGGAATTGAAAATTGAAAAATCTGAAAAAGTTGATAAAAATGAATAATCTGAAAAAAAAATTGGGTTCCAGATTTTTGTACCGATTTCAATTTTTATTCATAATTTGTCAATTTAATGGAATATTTTGGAATTATCTTGTAAAAGTATGTTAAGTTAAAAAAAAAATAACAACATGGTGTTTGTTTTATGGGTGTAGCATCTTTTTTAATTTTACTTTAATCAAGAGGAAGAGATTGGAATTTTGAAGGGGGGTGTAAATTGGGAGGAAGGAAAAGTTTTATATGGCATGGATCTCAAAGGGTTATTTTATGAAGAAATTTTGAGAGGAGGTATTTTGTTTGATTTTTTTTTTTTTTTTTCGAATGAAGGTTATTTTATCAAATTTTCTGTTTGTGATGGATTTGACGAAATTTGAAAGAAGAAAGAGAAGAAACGGGGTGGATTGGGGAAGATATGAGCTGTTTTCAAGCAAAAATTGGGCTTCAGTTTTGGGCCTCTTTTTCTTTCTTGGACTATCCAGTGAATGTTATCATGGAATGGGCTAGTTATCCTTATTCAAGCAATTATAGTTAAGTCTGAATTCAGATCCAGTCAGTCGGCTACCTGACCTGGTAAAATGAGACCCGGATCGTTTATTTTCATTTGACTCGAATTTCGAAGACTTCCGTACATTTAAGGCAGGTTCGAGTAGAGTGGACAAAACGTGCCGTGCTGTGACTAACACGTCGTGACTTTGGTCTCGTGCCGTGCTGTGCCGTGACCAAGTAAATAGTCACACGTGCCGTGACTAAAATGTGGAGGGCTGGTCACGGCACGCGAGTTACGCCGTGACTCCCGTGCCGTGACTATTCGCGTGCCGTGTCCAAACGTAACAGGTTACGTTTCTCACATTTAACTATTTTTTCATAATTTAAGTTAGTTTATTCAAGATTCATCATTTAATCAAGACTTAACGGTCCTAATTACACGTGACTCGCGTGACCACGTGCCGTGTCAAATTTTCAAAAGATGGTCACGGCACGCGAACAGTCACATGTGCCGTGCCGTTCCGTATCGTAACTGTTCCGTTCCATGACAGAACCAGTTCCGCCGTGCCATTTTTTCCACTTTAGGTTCGAGAAATAAAATCTCTTATCATCATCTGTACTACTCTAATATCACCTTAAATTTTTTTGACTCCAATCACCTATCTACCGAAATGAAATTTGGACCATTCGTTTAATAAATTAGAGCCGCTCATCAAAACCCATCTCAATCTTAGCCTTTAATAAATAATTCTGATCTCATACATCTGTTTTATGTTATCAAGTGTGTAGAGATCTAAATTTAATTATATCTGTACCCGTTTCACGGAAAGACAATAGAATTTTTTTCATTTATCTATCTTTTCTTTCTCCACGCGTTTCTGACTATTTTCCTTCCCCACTCGTCTTATTTCTTTTTCTTTTTCTGTTCTCCTTCCCGATAGTCTATCAAGAGAAGAGTAGGTGAGGCGTATGTGAGGTGCCTCCTCTTTCTTTTTCTTCTTCTTTTGAGAAGGAACCGTAGGTGAGGCGCATCTCCTTTCTTTTTCCTCTTTTTTTCTTCCCGAGATTGGTTCTTCGTTCTCTGATCTCTCCTCAATATTTCCGTAGCTGAGAATTTTTGAAATTTTCTCCCTTCAAATTATTCAGGTGGTTATTCTGGTGTCATTTTTTTCAAGGTTGATAGCAAGAACTAAATAATTCTCTTATGTGGGTTAAAAAAAAATATTGGAACATGATACCACAGCTTTTTTTTTATATTTTATGTCATCTTTTTAGTTTTATATATTTAAGTACATAGAGGAGAATTTTTCTATTTTTATATATTTGTATTTTTTTGTTCAGATGCTTCAGTCTAGATTCACATTGTCATTAGAGATATAGAAAGGATGTCATTTTCCTGTGTGGTTTACAATCCAAGTTTTCATTTTAATTGAAGAGCTTACACTGGCTGTGAAATGTGTACAATTTTTTTTACATGGTTTACCCGTTTTAAATTGTGTTAGTTCTCTGTAAATTGATTTGACTACAATATTATTTTGCCTGATTTACATAGATGACCGTCGTTATAACTGATAGGTGGTATAAGAAACGTTTTTACCATGGTTTACAACTTTACATCACGAACAGTAATTAATTTTTTTTGTCTTTTGTTCATTGAGGCATTTTGTCATACAGTTTAAGGCTATCCACCCGCACAAAATAATGTTCAGTTTAAATCTTTGCAGGTTTTATTTCAATTTGTGTTAATTATTAAGTTCATATTTTGTTTAATGCAGTACCTGATGGTACTAAGAAGTAAATATTTACTCCCTGTTTTAAGCAGCTACTAGCATACTATTTTCATTTTAAAAAGGTTGCCTAATTTGGTAACTGGTGACATTATATGATCTAATTGATAAATGGTGAAAAAATTGCCTTCTTTTGTTTTCAGACAACAATCACATCTTCGTGATCTAATTGTGTGATTTTGTAACAGTCTACAGCTCAAGGTCCTCATGTAATAGAAGAGTTTCGTCTCCCTTGGTTGACCAGCATGGAACTATTAAGCGATACAAATCGACACAAGCATTTTCTGTGCACCTGACATGAAGGGTATCGATGTAATTTCAGCAGATTGCACCCCTCTAATTTCCATTAAGTACATATTGGTATGGTACAATAGCACTTACCAGCCAGATACTGTACCAGTTGTCAGTTACCATTACGTACCAGTACCAGTATATTTTTTTTTTCTATTTTTGGGCAGGGAGGAGAGGTGTTTATGACGGAGTAATTGGAAGTGTACATCAGCACTGGAAACACAAAGAGGCTGTGAAAGTGATTACAAAACAAACTGGGATAGGACAGATCACATACACTGTGAAGCTTCTAGAACTAATGACAGGTGGGGCCTTGTGTCATAAGAGAAGGTCAGGAGTCAGCATGTTATTGTTATTTACCGCGGGAAGAACTACCATCGACCGATGAAGCTGCTGCCTGATAATTTGTTGAATAAAAAGGAGGCCTTGAGGAGATTGATTGAGGTGTAAAGACGAGGGGTTAGTGATTTCTTTGTTATGATGTTTTTGCATTAAACACCCTTATATATAGTTATATTTTATGAAGAGTGAGGCTATGGTACTATGCACAGCATGTTATGATGTTTTTAGTCCTTAGACCTTGCAAAAATGTAATTTTTATAGTATATGAAAACCAAGTATGTTATTTTGTAGGAATATTTGAAAGAACTAAAAAGTTATATTCAATAAAATTGACCAACAAATCAAGCAATCGAGATGCTCAGTGCATGATCATCTGTATAGAGTGAAAGCAATTCATTTATTTCTTGAATGTGCACATGGAGATAATCCTTTTTTTTTAATTTGGACTGTGAATGCAATTGTAACTTCATTTCTTAACTTGACAGTTTTGTAATCTGTATATAATGGTTTGTAAATAGTATGAAGACAAATTTCCAAAAGCCAAACCGTAATAATTCTGCTATATAGTTTTATTTTAGTAGTCTGTTCTTGGATACCCCTGGTGCGGTTCATACTCACTTGACTAACTAAGAATTTACAACAATTTGATCTCTAAATCAAACTTAGCAAAACCATTTCACATGCTGATACTACTGTATCAGTTGCATACCACCAGTGTACCAATAGCATACAAGGAGGCACAGATGACCTGCTGTTCTGATTTTGTTGTTCTGGTTAACCTCCAAAAATTAAAGGCAAAAGGATAGGGTAAATTTCTCCTCCTGATTTCTTCCCGCTGATTTACAAAATATACTAAAAATAACCTTTCAAGACAGGAGGAGAAATTTACCCCCCTGCTGAATATATTACCGATAAGCTTTCTTTATGTAGTTTAATTTTGTAAATAACCTTTCCTAACATCTATTCTCTAGAATTTTGTAAATGGTTTTGAGATTCTGAACGATTAAGTGATATTTCTTTCTTATATCTGCACTTATCCTATTTGCTGATGAATACTATATGTCCTTCCGTACGCATGTACTGGTTGAGTGTGTTGATCCTTTTATTTAAGTTTAAGAGTTGCAATCCTCCTATGTAAGGTTTGCTCTGGTATGTATGTACCAGTATATCAGACCATAGCATCTTGGTCTTTCTGCATATGCTTTGTGAAATCAGTCCAGTCTGCCAAAATCCTTGAATTTTTAATCATTTTTGCCTACCTATTTTATTAAATTTTAGTTAATAACCTCAGTATAATCATCGTAGGCATTACTGAGCAGCAAAACTTTTTAATCGGATTTCTTTTACAGTCATCGAAATGGCATTCTAATCTTTATACTTAAATAGTATTTTTTTTTCAATTTTTGCAGTGAAACAAATCAAAACCTTATTTTCAGTCTGGTCTTTACTGTATAACCACAGCCATATGAACTAAAAGAGTAATTGTGGTATATAATAATATTCATAGTAAGATATCAGAATACAATTCTATGAAGACATTTATTTATGTTCAATAATAATTTTTTATTCTATTTTATGCAGTTGCATCCAATCCCTGTCTTTATCTTCACAAGTAAGATTAAATTCTGCAAATTAGAAAATGGAAGCATTAACTAAAGAGATAAAACAAGATTTGTTTATCACTATATTTCCAAATACAACCCTCCAGGCTCCAACTAGAGTTTGTCTTGATACTAGATGCTGTACCAGTAGCAGTTCTTAAAAGTTTTGTAGATTTCAAATAGTCGTACCAGTACCAAAGGAGCCAAACATCTTGCATAAAATATTTTTGAGTTCTTTGTAGCCTGTAGACATCTTTAGATCAACCTAACATAGGTATGGTGCACCATCCATACTGACTTTAACAAAGGCCACACCACCTTTTTTCATTTCCCCCCTTCTCTTTTTCGGAATTGCTCGTCAGTACATTTTTCTGGTATGACCTTACTGGTGGCCAACCTACCACTTGTGCTCTGATAGAATAGCGTGATAACATTGATTAGCTGCTTAAGTACAAGGCCAGTGTCTGGTACAGTACATCCACCTTGATCGAAATTTGGAGCAATTTCAGGTAAGGCCAGCTCATTCTCGATTACCGTTTATATGTGGCTAAGCTTACTGTTTTGAGCTTACTGAAATTTGGTGCAATCCGCTTATCTACTTTAGATTTTTTTTTTTTAATTAAATGTAAGGGTCAAAGCCCTTATTTGATTGCATTAAAATGAGTTACAGAGGTTTTGTAACAGGAAAAGTAGAAATGTGAAAGTTGCTCAATACATTTGAGCATAAAAAGGAATAAAAGAAAGTGTGTAGCGTAAAAATGGAAAAAAAATAAGAAAACCAGTGGGGATACTGGTATGAAAAGAAGTGAATAAGAGTCATGCATGTTTAGTATTGCTTCCAGTTGTCATTGAATAGTGTGAATGACAAAAGAACACTATCAACTTTAGAATTCAAATAAAAAAAAATCAACTTAAGAATTCAAATTACTTTCTTGTCATTGAATAGTATTGTCTTTCTTTAGAATTGAATATTTGTCATTTTTCCATTTTTAATGCTCTCATCACAATTTCACTTATGGTTAGTCACATTTATTTGGATGAGGAACAAGAGGTCGTATATGAAAAAGAAGACGATGAAGATGTTGAGCAATCAATAGTAACTACGGGACTCAATGAAGCACAACTTGGGGATTTACTTCGAACAGGTATTAGAAATGTTTTGTGGGAGAACATGCCAAACCGCAACAGAAATCGCCGTAGGCGTGGAAACTAATTTATTATAAGTTGGTTTGTACCATTTTAGTGTTCAAGTTTTGCATTTGATCTACTTAATATTTGTATTTCTTCTTTTTCTCATACATATCATCTAATTTCGAAAATCATGTTTATAATTGATAACTATGTTTATATCGGTGTTAGAACACTCTGAACCAATCCCAGGGTGCACCTCAAATTGCAGTCAAATAAAGAAAGGGGAAATGACTTCCTACTGGTACCAAAATACCCATTTTTACAAACCAGAATGAAAAGTGCACTTAGACTCAAGTAATTTTCTCCTTTAGGGGTCTTAAGGGATATATGGACCATGTCAGATTGTGATAGAGATGGCGACTTTTCGCTTTTTTAATTCTGCATCGCTGTTTATTTATGGAGCGGCACCGGGAGGGTTTATCGCTACTGAGGGTGCTCCCTGATACTGTTCGATACGACGAGACACTGTTGAAAGCCACAAGCAAAGGTCGGGGCAAGTTATTCTATAAAAAATATAGTTGGGGAGATTGATCTAATAACCGTAAAAGGTTTTGAGCAGTAATCTAGCAAACCCAAAAAGGAAGTTTTTATATATGTTTGCCTGACCCAATTCAAATTATTGGTTACTTAGTTGCAGAAAATCTTAATTGTAGACTTGCATCTAGCAACTCCCATTGAAAATTTGAAATTGCTGGAAAAATATATATCAGTAATGTTATAAAGATAGAATTAATGAATGATGGCAGCATAATTTTTTATACCATATTTTTATAACCTCACAATTATTTTCTTTGTTACCTTAATTTAGTCACTCCAACTATCATTTACATCAAGTAGAGGAAGATTTACAGATGGCTATCAAAGCATCAATCCAAACAGCAATACAAACAATTTTGCTGTTAGTTCGATGTCTGTTCAATTATTGTTATATCAAGTACACTTGCGGTTCATAAGTGAAATCCCATCGACTCATAGCGGTACCGGTGCAGCCATATTGCTTAGGCAGTTGTCAACACTCATCAATTCATTAATTGCCAGAGCAACAACACTAATCAGTTTCATAGATATACATGCCATATAAAAAACAGTACCAATACAAAATGCATCTTCAGATTCTTCACATATCAGCAACTCCTTAAAAAAATTAAGAAAAAACTCTTTTTGAGTTGGCAAAGTACTCTATATATCATCAAAAATCATTTTATTTATTTCATTTTCCGTTGCAAAGCACGGGCACTTGACTAGTGTAGCTAAAATTAAGTCAGATAAGATAACTGAGCGCGGCTACTCTTCTATTTAAGTCATCGGCTGGAATTAAATTCCTAATGTCACCGTCGCAGATATAATTTGGACGACTTCAAGTGTCGAATCCACGTGCAAAAGCAGATAAAAAAAATGGAATATAGTAAGGACTGAAACAATCGAAAAGAAAATTACATTTCTTTATTGTACAGACATATTGGATATCGAATTTCAGTGTAATTAGATATAATTGGGTCACTGATTAAGTGTCGAAAAATTTAATCTTGCTTGACACACAACCTAATTCAAATTAATTAGTATATAAAAAAAAGATACCTATAATTATTTCTTTAACTTGCATTATCCATATTTAATCAAAATAGAAAAATAATTATTCTTTGTTGTTTTATAATGATCGAAAGATCCACATATAAACACACATTTTATAAATCCAACAAAAAAAAAATAGTCGCAAAAGCGACTTAATAAATAAGAAAAAAAAATGTCTTAACTAGCAGTGTTTTAAAGGAATAAAAAATAATAAATGATGTGAAGATTGTATAGCGGACGGTAATCGATTTATTCGGATTTTATCTTTGTTTTCAATTGAGTCCATCTAAGTTGGATCGTGTGTGTGTGTAAATTAGTGACTTTATATGGCTAATAATAATTTTATTGATAAGAAACGTATATATTTATAATGGATCATAATATTTCAATTCATGACATCTTTTATAACATAATAACAATAATCTGAATTTATATTTTTTGTACTAAGGAATATCGTAGGCATAAGGTTTTGTTGCAAAAAAGTTAAATATAAATATTTAAACTATTATTAACAATCAACAAAAGTTGGATCAAGAACCCAATATGGCAATACTGCCTTGGCAAAAAGTTCCTTGATAAAAAATTAACAAGGGTCAAGATGGTCAACCATCGGGTACCCGAAATATGGATCCGACTCCGGTGCTTTTCTTAGAGAAAAACATCAAGATGCTTTTCCCATCCCAACCATTCAAATTTTTAAATTTGCGTATCTCGATAAAAGAACTTTTTCATACACAAATCTCCACGAATTTGAATGGTTGGGATGGGAAAAGCACCTTCGTGCTTTTCTCTAAGAAAAGCACCGGAGTCGGATCCCCGAAATATGTACAAGATATGGTACTATGGTAGAGACTAGAGACAAAAGTTCCACTATCTATTGTGTATTAGTTCTATGCATGGTATATTAAAAGGTTCAACAAAGGAATGACGCGCAAATTAGTACCGGGGCCCGAAGCCCGAAGCCCGAATACTCACCGGTTATATTTATCTTTGGTCTTACTTATGGACCCCACAACATACTTTTATGAATTTCGCTAAGGATCACCGTAATAACATACTTTGGTTGAGAGTTCGATTCCCCCTCACGACTTCGCAGTCTCTGCAAAAGTTTCAAAAAAAATATCTCGAAGTGAGGATACACACGTGTTCAATAGAACTCACAAAAAATCCGCACAAACTGGTACAGGAAAGAGTCCGAAAATTTTATTTGTATCATATTGAAAAAAATAATAAATCAAAAAATCACTTTTCTGAAAATTTCAAAATTTATCACGTTCGTTAAATTAAACAGCAGATTATATATATATTTTTGTTCTTCCTACAGCTAACACAAAAGACAAAACTTCATGATGAATTACAATTTAACATCGTATTGTAACATTTGAAGGAATAAAAACAAAAAGTAATGATGACTTTGTATTAAAATATAATTTTTATATTAAAAATAGCATGGATCAGACAAAACTAAAAAAAAAAAAGAATGTCCTCCATTTAAGATGGCGGATCCACAGACTGTGCTCGTCATTTTGATGGATGGAATTGCTCTTTTTTGTCTGCCCATCAAAATTGCGGACATAACACTTTTCAAAATTCTAAAAAAAATGATTTTTTTTCAGTATGGTATAAATAAAATTTCGGGGAAAAAGTGCGACAACCAAAATTCAATTTTCGAGCACCTTAAGGCTGGTACAGATCCTTTTAGGCATATCTGTACCAACGAAGTTGAAGAGGGATAAAAGTTTTTTTTTTAAGAAAAGTTGGAAGTCAAGCTACCAAAATATTTAATATTTACAAATGATTGCTCCTGAGTTTTAAACCTACGACTTCTCACAAAGATAGCATTGTTTTTACCACTAGATTAAAAGCTGATTCTCGAAAATAATTTTTACTGATCAAAGAAGAAACATAAAGATGTGCATTCAATTAAAAGTTCGATAAAAAAAAAGCACCACCAGATATTACTCTGTACTTTAAAAGACGATTCAATACCAGTGCCACTTCAGATTATACCGATTACTCCCTAATTAAGTTAAGCTTTATCAAGCACAAAATAGAGATAGGGCATAATTATCAATTCAAAAATTAGATAAATAATAGGGATAAAAAAAGTGTCAAGTTTTTGTTAATGATATTGAATGTTATAGTATTTTTATGAATAAATTGGTTATTTTAAATTTTTGGATGTGTACACTGAAAATTCTTCCTTATATAAAATGATTTGCATGTTTGTTTGTCTTAAGTGTACTTTGTTAGTTTAGATATTTTTACAAAACATTGAAATATGAACTTATTGAACTGAAAGTCGCTAAAATGGTCTATACAAAATCACATTGACATCCTCAAAAGTTAAGAACATAAATACATAGCAGCTACATGCTGGAGATGACCAACCCGGGTACCATTACCATATCTGGCTATTTTACCAATTACACCCTACATGTTTTCCGATAATTACCAGGAAGGGCATATAACCCAACGTATACTGTACCGCCCAGTTTTCTTTCCGTACCAGTTACCACTGTAACGGCTGATAAGCCTTGCTCCTTGTGAATTTCTTGTAAATGCACCTTGTAATTTATGAGATTATTCAATAAAACTTTTAATCAATATAATTCATCAAATTAAATAGAGACATAACAACAATGGAAAATGCTTTCTCATAAAAAAAACAATGGAAAATGCAAAAACATACAAGCCGTTATGATAACACCATTGGTCGGACACACAAACACACACACACACACCAGACATCGTAAATAACCTCAAACCTAAAATATTTTACATAAACATATCACATACCAACAAAAATAATACATGTGTTGATCATTTCACAAAAACATAGATAATTACTGTAACTACTTGTCAGTGGTATCGGTGTGGGTTGTGGATGTGGAGGCGACACCACGCAAGGCAACGGCGAATACAAGAACAACATGAGATGCTCGTGTCACTATCCTTCCCAAGGCAGTGTATCTTGTGGGATCATCGGCGACCAACCACCCAATCCCTATCATCCCGAGTCCGAAGAGAAAGATAATGGAGAGAGCAACACCAAAAGCATACTGAATGTGAATGTGCGACATCATGACGGCGCGCGGCAACGGCCTCAGCATTGCTGAAATTGCCGAGGAGGAAATGAAGATTCCTACTCTGACCAAGTTTGTAGGTAGTGTCGCCGGATCAGGGTGCGGGTCGAATGCGCCGGTAGGGAGCTGTTCACCAGGAGTTATGTTGTCAGACATTTGGAGGTAGCTTTGTGGATAACTTGTGAGTTTGCTAAATTTTTGTGAGAGTTGAGACTTGAGAGTTGAGAGGATCGTTCTTGAATTTAATTTATACTACTGGGAAGATTGCGTGTGATACTGGATTATTTTTTCAGTTGCAGCCTTGAAGGTGGCAGCTGATGTTTGATTTCGGGCCGGGCTCTCCAATTAATTAAAAGATGCCATTATATATGTCATTATCACTTATTAGTTGAGTCAATAAAAGACTTTTAGGCGCCTTTTCTCTGTCTTATTTTCTTATGGAGAGGAGGGTTAATTAAAATGTAATTATTTTTTGTATCTCTGTTATGTTTTTAGAACTACAATAACTTAAAATATAAAATTTAAATGCTAAAATAAAACCATTAGATATTATTTATATTATATTCTCTATGCATATATAAAAGATTATAAAATTTTGATTTTGTTTTGATTAGTATAGAGAGTTTGCAAAAATATATGGATGTGAATAAATTTTGAACATTGAATTTTTAACTTATTGATTCATATAAAACTAAAACTAAATGTGATAATATTTTTATATGCATGTAGAAAAAATAATATATATCACATCTAATGGGTTTATTTTGATGTATGAGTTTTAAAAATTTTGCTAAAAAAATTAAAAAGCGGAGATACAATGAAGATAAAAAAAAATAGAAGCAGTTCAATCCACCTCTTTTATGTATATGTTTTATGTAACTAAGAGCAAACACTGAAAACTGTTGTTTCCATATCTAATGGCCTTTGCCAAATCGACCAGACATTATGCTGGTCTGGCCGAATACTTACAGGAAAAAAAATTAAATTTTGGTTCTTGAATAATATTTTCTAAGCATATTTAGCAGCTAGATTGCTATTTACATCAAAATAGTTCTAAATTTAAAAAAAAACAATGGTCCCCGACGATCGTTTAAAAATGAATAAGTTGGTCCCTAAAACTACTATTTGCATTAAAATAGTTCTATAAAAGTTGAAAAATAACTGAATCGTAAAGATTAATTTAGTTAATTTGAGTGTTTGAAGAAACAACTATTTTTTTTTAAGTTCAGGGGCCAATTTAGTGTAACTAAAAGTTCAATACCCAACTTGATTTTTTCTGAAAAAAAAATTCAAAGACCAATTTGACGTAAAAAGAAAATTAAAGTCCAACTTTTTAAACAAGTTTTAGCGATCACTATATTTGTCCTTTTGTTTTGAAGTCCTCAGGTTGAAACTTCAGTTGTGTTATGAGTAGGGCTGCTAATGATTAAGGTTCGGCTCAAATTCGGTTCGATTCAATGAGATAAGCAAAATGATTTGGCTCGTTTTTGAAAGAAAAAAACTCGGCTCGGCTCGCGAGCTCGTGAGCTGGCTCGTATTTTTACTTGAGCTGTGAGCCAGTATATACTATTGAATTATTTATAACTATGTAACAATTATTCATCATGTGAAAAGAGAACGAAGATTGCTCAATATAATATTGGATTCATTGGTTTCTTTTTATTTTTTTTATTCCAAGTTGTTTCAAATTTCAATTTTGAAATTTGCAAAAAAATTGAAATTTGAAAAAAAAAAATTTAATTTGAAAATTTAAAATTTGAAAAAAATTTGAAATTTGAAATCGGTGAAAAAATGTCTATTGTATTCTATGTTTGATATGAATGTTATTTATACCTAATTTATTAATTTATTGTTAACTTGTTTTTTTTAATATTTGTATAATATGAAGACTCTCATAAATATTTGACACAATTTTTTGTTAATAATTAAGTAAAAATATGAGCCGGTTCGCGAGCCGAGCCGATCCGAGTTTTTCCTTCAAAAGCGAGCCGAGTCGAGTTTGTGTTTTTTTCAGTTTCGAGTCCAATTCGTTATGAAATATTGAGCCGCTCAACTCATTGATTCGCGAGCCAGCTCGACTCATTAGTAACCCGACTTCCGAGAAAAGTAATACATAGTTTATAGTTCTAATTTTTCAATGCATGCACTCTATTTCATAAAGAAGATATTTTTCCTTCTATAGTTGCGAGGCTGAATAATGTTCGAATCCTCTGCATTTCCTTATTATTTGAGTTTAAATTCGAACTGTCCGATTATAATCCGGATTAATCTGACCCAAGTATGTAATGCGCATGACTTTTTTAAAATTTGTATCAATACATAACGAATAGATGATATTCAAATTCAAACTGTAAGGTACCTTAGGTGAAATGATTTCAGGCTGAGTGTGTCTCAGTGCTTAACACTCTGATTGGAATGAAAATAGAAAAAAAAAAAAAATAGATTCCAGTGAAGATTGAGTTCAAGTTCAAAAGACTATTGAATTTTATGATAAAATTAGCACATCGATGAATTGATTTGCAATCGTAATTTGATTTTCGATCAGAGCATAAATCTAAGCGTTACAGCGTGGTTAGTTCACGCACAAATTTGGGAACGTCACGGTTGGTTTAGACTTTAGACTAAAGGAATTTTGTCGGTTCATAGGTTTTATTGACAAAAGAAAAATGTCAAATATAATTCAAACTATTATTAATGATTTTAAAAATTAGACCAAGGTGTCTAAGCATGAATTTTTCTTGTTTAAAAAAATCTAACAAGCCCGGCCCGAAGTATGTAATCTTCAGTCAGGATAATAAAGGAGCAAATCAGCAAATAATTACAAAAATGTCAACATCATATTGAAAGTTTAATCTCAAACCTAGCAATTTGGTATTATAATATGTACTTTTCTGTCAGGGTAATAAAGGACCAACTTTACAAGGGTGCTGATATTAGCACAATGGCATCTTATATTAACACAACAACTTCAAATTTTCAAATTTTATAGACAACTTTACCCTTCATATATATATTTTTTCAAATGCTATTTTTGATTCGAGTAATTATGTAATCTTCTAACATGAGGACCATTTATTAGTTACTATATATCTCTCATTGTTAGATCTTCATCTAATTTGAATTAACAACAAAAAAGAAATATTAACCCATACATATATCTCTGTTTGTATTGTACATCAATAGTTTTAATTTTTGTTAAATATGTATTTCGGTCCTTTTTTGTTTCAATATATTTAGTTGTATGAGAAATATAAAAATAGATTTTACTACATGATCTATCTTTTTTGCTTAACAAATTCAAATTGCTTTATTTATTTTTAATAACCGCAAATACAAATTCAAAATAACACACCACTTAAAAAAAACTGCAACAAAAGTATAAAATTATTACAGCTAAGCAAATGCAAATACTATGCTTTAATTTAGAGAAGGAAATACGTGACACGCTGTGACGTGACGTGACAAACACGCCGTGATTTGGTCACGTGACGTGACGTGACGTGATGGACTTTTTTTTTCACGTGACGTGACCAAAATGGTGGCAGATGGTCACGTCACGCGAATGGTCACGTCACGCGTAGTCACGCCGTGACCACGCGTGACGTGATCACACGTGACGTGACGTGTCGTGACGTAAATTAGTCATGTAAATTTTTTTTATATTTTAATTTAAATTATTGAAAATTTAGAAAAAAGATATAAAAACTTTATAGTACGTAAATAATGTTGTAAATATTATTTTTTTAAGGAAATGTTGCATCTGACATTACTTTAAAAATTTAAATTACAAATATTAATTAGACTAAACTAAAAAAAAATAAAAATCAGTACTACATGAGTACCAATATAACTGAATTTGCACTAAAATAAAAATCTAAATACTCTATACATATAAAAAAAATTGGATACTCTATGTTTCATACCGTGACGTGACTAGTCACACCGTGACAAATTTCCTTCTCTACTTTAATTAATAACATACTGAGAAAAAAAATATAATTTATGCTTTTCTCAACTTAACAATGGAGCTTATATTCAAAATAGTGTTGAGAGAAGTAGTAAGATGGCTCTTTAATTCATTAAATTTTGTTGAGGTAAAAAAAAATATTTCTAGTATTAATACAATTTAATTAATTTGACGTATTCGTTTATATTACAGGAAAGCATTTATGTTTAGATAATTTTTTTAAAACTATTAATGTTTTTTTATACGGTCATATATTATTTGTTGTCATGTAATTTAATAATAGATTTTAATTTTGTCTCTAAATATCCACACAAATAGTAAATTAATATCAACAAATATAGTAAATTAATATCAGACACGAAAATATTTAGATTAATTTCAATCCAAATAAAAAATCACGTAAAATACAAATTTATTTTAATAAACTAAGTATGTGAGGAAATAAAGAAAAACAATTATTAATGTAAGAAATTATGGAAGTAAATAGCATAGAAGGCTCAAATTGTATACGGTTGGTGAACTAATAAAATACATGTTTGTTTCTTCACATTAATGACTATTTGTTATTTGTTTTATTTTCACAACTGAAACTTAGCCCTAAAACATTTGAATTTTAAAGAATTGAAAATAATAAATTAAAAGCTCATTCCATCGAACAACTCTGTTAGATAATACTTTATGTCAATGAGAAGTGTATTGGCAATTAATTGAGCTTCTAGTATCTTTTTTATTAAATCATGATAATATATCACAAATGTAGTTTGTACCATTTTGTTATCTAAACTCAGCAATTGAAAAGTTGTACATACCGCCTAATGCATAATCATTAAAAAGTGAGAAAAACAAAACGACATGTGTGTTGTACCCTAAATAAGCTGCTAAATATATTTAATTTGGCACCCGGCAATGAAATGAAAAATGCAAAGTGATGAACAAATTCATAATTAAATGGCATGTGCAAAATTGCAAGCTTTCATAGACCCGATATGTCATGATGTGAAGCAGGTTAGAAAATTATGAAATCTAAACAAATTTCATGAGTGCTTAATGAGAACCTTACAAATGGGACCCACCAATCAATCTAATACATGAATTCCATTAGATTGATAAACTTGGTCTACACAAATATACCATGTGAACCAAATATAAGAAGCATGGTGCATATACACTAGGTTCACCCAAGATTCGGCCAAACCAAAAAGAATGGCGCTCCCTCCCCATGGGATTAAATTGACCCCTTTGTTTTGGCTACACCCGGAGTACATGGACCCAAACCAAGCCTAATGAATGGCTAACATGAACCAAGTGCACCAGAGAACCACAACAGAATGAGTTAAGAGGATTAAAATGACCCCTTCGTTGAGCCTACACCCGGAACACCATACACCAATTATAGGATTATGCATGGTCTATGTGAAACACGTGTAGCCAAAAACAAAACATAAGAAAGAAATTAATGTGAAGGCCCTCTATGCCGCCCCCTGTGCTGCCTCCTGTGTTGCACTCTGCTGGAGCAAACTGAAAGCAGACAGCCACTGTGCTGGCAGTGTACCCTCCCCTGCGCCAATTCAACCTCTTATACAGGTGGCCTGGTGCATTAACAAGCTGCCAACTTAGAAGAATCTTCTCCATATACTTGAGGAGAGGCATGACACAAGGAGGTTAAATCCAAACCATTGAATAGAAATGAATCAAGGGTAGAAATTAATCCATTTCGGATTGCCAACATGGCTTGTTGTGATTGGTTTAATTTGCTGCAAATGACAAGCCCAATTGATAAGAATTGATCCCAAGCATTGAAGGAAAAGAGAAGAAAATCAAGGGTGAAGGTTGTGCCACTTCAACCCTATGCAAAACTCTAAAATCCTCATGCCATATGCTATATATACCCCTCAAGATGAAGCAACTACACACACAGCGAGAAACCAAACAATTACACACCTACAGAGACACACACACACCTAGAGCTTCTTCATCTTCTTCCTCCAGCCACAACACAAGAAACATATAGGATAGCAAAATCTGTCTCTCTCTTTCTACAAAAAAAATAGACAGCAAGTCCAAGCTTTAAGCTCTCTCAGCAAAATTAATAGGTATAATATAGCATAGCAAAGCTTGTTAGAGCCATAGCATGTAATAATCTTCAGTGGTGAATGAAATTTCCTTCGAAAGTCCTATACTTTGCTTGATTAGTTACTGTTTTGATTGCATTTTTCTTAGAACTTTTGCTTTTTTTCGGTTTTGATCTTATATATTGCTGTTTTGAAGCACATAAAGGAGAGCTTTGTGCATTTGCACAGAGCTTGATGAACAAGCCTTTCTTTTCCTTTCTTTCTTTTTTTCCTTTCTTTCTTCTTCTCTTCTTTTCAGTCTTCTTTTTCTTAAAACCAATTCTTTGGTTTCTAAATAAATAATGGACATAACAAGGATATGGGAGTCAAGTCAGCTGATTTCTCCTAATATCCAAGCTATGGAAGTTATTTAATATAAGAAATCAAGGATTCAATAATAAAATGTGAAAATAAAAAAATATATATATAAGGGTAGCAAGGTCAAGTCAGCTGATTTCCTTGTTATCCCTTCAAATTAAATGGACCTACATGCATGTCAATATACTTGAATCCCAATGCAAGGCTAAAGGACAAGCCAATGTGCACTCAAATGCATAAAGCAAAGGGAAATAAAGATGTTCATGTGCATGTAGTGAGAGAAGGAATGTTCAGATGTGGAGAGGTAGCAGTGTACACTGTGTCAAAGCCCTCCATATTCTTTGCATTATGACATCTTGATGATCATGTCCAATGATAAGTGAAAAGAGCACATAAAATGTGATTTTCCAGATTTACAGAGGCTGTTATGAAAATATACCCCCTTGTCAGTCCATATACACATGTTAAATTGATGACCTAAGTTAATAAACTTGTTTGATCAATGGCACCCCATTGCTATCATTGAAATAGTGGCCATAATGCCCCTCTGAGTATGATTGAACCCAAACCAGCCCCATGATATACCTGTACCAATGTATGGTATGCCTATAAACCCAAACTCAGCACATGTGTTGCCTGCATAGCAAATGGTTGTGTGATATGCCTTGAAAAACAGTAAAATGACCTCTGTGCACAAATCAGTAAATACCAGATAGTACAGGGATCAAACTGACAATGTAAAAACACAGTTAGCTAGAGGGTTCCAAAACAACCACTCTAGACTCAAATTTTCTATTTTTCTGATTTTTCTTTCATTTTCTATGAATTTTTGAAGTTCAGCCTTTTGATTTTCAGTTTCTGCACTGTGTATTATAAGCTGACAGCAGCCTTTTTGCCCCTTTCTTTATTTTCCGTGAACCTGACAGTAGAGATAAGATCATCATCATGTAGAGCATTCAAAAACATCCAAAATAGACTATAAATTTGCATCATTTGGATATATATAGCATGAGTTATGATTTTTCAAAGTTTTATATGCATATAGTTGACAGCATTGACCCCTGTGTATAAATTCATCAATATCAACAATACAGGGGCCAAAATAAAAAAATATAAAAATATGGTCAAATAAAGGACTTCAAGACATATGATTTCAACATAAATTTCTCATTCATAGGATTTTTCTTCTGTCTTTTATGATTTTTCAAAATCCATACTTCTCTGAAAATAAAAACTGCATATGCCCAGTTTGCTGGTAAATGACCTCTGCTCACTGATTGGCTTTGTTCAGGCATCAAATGACCTTGAAAATAAAAAATAAAAATATATTTGGAAACTAGACTCTCTTCCAATAATCATAGACTCCAAGTTTGTTAATTACAGGTTACATATTGCCCTAAATAAAATCATCAATTAAATAGAAAACTCTGTCAACAGATGGACATATTTACCCCTGGCACCTTCACAAATTCTCTAAAGATATAGATAAAACCTTAAAGAGATGATAAAATTGTTCTGAGTACCTTCAAATATATCATATTCTATGCCCTTGAACTTACTTTACATGTTTCTTTATAAAAAATCTGGATTAAAAATGTAAAATCTCACGATTAAAAAGTGTCAAGTCTTGTGCATAATATGTGATTGTGCATAACATGTTCATAGAACCAAATTCAATAAATGACATGTCTCACAATGTTCTGAAGTAGCCATATGAAAGCTCAATTTCAGTCTCTGACCCTTGTGCCACTGATGAACACCAAATCGGCACCAAACCGGAGCAATTGAAACCAAACCATGCCATATACATGATCAAACTTCGAATTGATGCTTACATGATCTCTAATATGCCTATACGATGTTATAAAAGCAATCAATTGTGAAGAGATCATATGAATTTTGAAAGAAATCAAAACATGTCTCGTTCGGTACCGATACCTTGAAGCTCAGTCGTATGCCGCCTCCCTATTGACTGCCGGTGGCCGATGATACCCCCAACGTGCTCCTGAGATCACCACGACAGAGACTGCAGCGACTCGAGTGCCGACATAGCCGGAGATACGTCGGAGCAGTGCACCCTGAGGTGGACTGGAGCCGTTCAGCACTATCGGGCCTCCGTTCAGTTAGCACGAGTTTTGATGCAGCCTATACTGAACGATGAAGGCGCCAATGAAGAGTTCAAAATGATAACACGAATTTTGATATAAACACTTTGATCTAGCGGTCCCTATCCCTTCCCTGAATTAATAGGATTCTTGACAAGATGGTCCTACCTGTCAGGTTTAATGAAACCCTGTTGGACCGAATCTTAAAGCTCAACACTGATCTTGAAGGCCCATAAGCTCGGATCAAATCTTGGTGCACATTTTGTAGCACCAACACACATCTCAAAGCCCTTCTGCAAATCCCAAAGCCCAAATCTCAAATCCAATGGCCCATAAGCCCTGTAAATAAATAAATAAAGTCCTTTTTGCAAATAAGTCCTTCTGATAGGTTTTGTTTACAGCGCAGTCCTTTATAGTTTACATTTAAGTCCCTGGAAACATAAAATCTTCACAAATAAGTCCTTTTTGACCATAACTTTCTCATAACAAATCCAAATCAAGTCAAACCAGTTCCAAAAGAACCCAAATCAAATTCTTCATGTTCCTAAACCAAATCCAAATATGTCCAAGCTTCAACCATAATCCGAAATAACCAAAATACCCTTTTCATAAATAAAAACATCACAATTTCATAATAAAGTCCCATACTTTTTTTTTAAGATGTATTATGCATCTCATGTTATAACCAAAATGCCAAACATGCATATAGATTTTTCATGATATCATAGGGTGATTAAAGTATCCCTTTCAGTCATAATTTCTCAAATAATAATAAGCACGTGTGCATACACACAGACATGCATAC
The DNA here is from genome assembly GCA_964058825.1 of Carex arenaria. Classification (NCBI taxonomy): domain Eukaryota; kingdom Viridiplantae; phylum Streptophyta; class Magnoliopsida; order Poales; family Cyperaceae; genus Carex; species Carex arenaria. The sequence continues at coordinate 713,669 of CAXKVW010000658.1, forward strand.
ATATGATAAAATACATGTCCCAAGCAATCGAGAACCAACCACATGAATGCATATGACAACACATGAGCCCCTTTTAGCCCCATTACTCAGTTCACAACCAATAGGCACAAATCCTGGAATGAACGAGGTGTTCAGATTGACCTGACAAGTCTTTCTGATGTAATTAACGGCGGGGGCTTGCGCCCGTCGGGAGTTAAACGTCTCCACAATCAAACAATAAAACCCTGGCTGACTGATCATGAACCGTAGGTCTGGCTGAGGGTGAACCGGAAGGCATGCAAAAAGAAATCCAGCAATGTCCCGAGTTCGGTGCCCCACTCATGTCTGCCAAGGGACTGGAGCACCGAACCCATGCGGGAACATTCCCCACAAATACAAACCGCATCGCTAGCTAATCTAGCCCTGCGAACTTTTTGCGCCCTACAATGTGATGCAAAAAATAAAGTATTTAATGGTACAAATTCGATTAAGTTGATTAAAGTCACTACAAAGAAAACTTGTTTTTATCTTCTTTTTTACTGCAAGAAATGATGCTTAAATTTTTTGTTGTTGTACTTCTCAAGTTTGAAAAATGAAATATTCCCTTCAAGATTTTAGTAGAGTACTAGATGTTTAGTTAAATAAATAAATAATCAGTGATCTTTAATATAAAGAAAGTTCTTCTAAAAAAGATAAGGTATCTAGAGAGAATTGAAGCAAGGACATATATGTCCATACAAGTAAAAAATCTAAATTTGTTGTGTTAATAAAAAAAATTATTGTGTCAATATCATCACCCACTTTACAATACTTTCAAGTACTTTTATTGTACAGACATATTGGATATCGAATTTCAGTGTAATTAGATATAATTGGGTCACTGATTAAGTGTCGAAAAAATTAATCTTGCTTGACACACAACCTATTTAAATTAGTATATTTAAAAAATATACCTATAATTATTTCTTTAACTTGCATTATCCATATTTAATCAAAATAGAAAAATAATTATTCTTTGTTGTTTTATAAGGATCGAAAGATCCACATATAAACACACATTTTATAAATCCAACAAAAAAAAAATAGTCGCAAAAGCGACTTAATAAATAAGGAAAAAAATGTCTTACCTAGCAGTGTTAAAGGAATGAAAAATAATAAATGATGCGAAGATTGTATAGCGGACGGTAGTCGATTTATTCGGATTTTATCTTTGTTTTCAATTGAGTCCATCTAAGTTGGATCGTGCGTGTGTAAATTAGTGACTTTATATCGCTAATAATAATTTTATTGATAAGAAACGTATATATTTACAATGGATCATAATATTTTCAATTCATCACATCTTCTATAACATAATAATAATAATCTGAATTTATATTTTTTGTACTAAGGAATATCGTAGGCATAAGGTTTTGTTGCAAAAAAGTAAAATATAAATATTTAAACTATTATTAACAATCAACAAAAGTTGGATCAAGAACCCAATATGGCAATATGCCTTAGCAAAAAGTTCCTTGATAAAAAATTAACAAGGGTCAAGATGATCAACCATCGGGTACCCGAAATATGTACAAGGTATGGTAGTAGGGAGAGGAGGGTGTTCGATGCCCATCGAACCAGAACAGTGTTCGATGGATGGTTTATACCGTCCGATCTACTTCAAGATATATGCGCACGGATATTAAAGCAAACAGCACGGATATTAAAGTGATGCGCACAGATCTTGAAGTAGATCAGACGGTATAAACCACCCATCGAACAGACTCTGGTCCGATGGGCATCGGACACCCCCCCTTTCCATGGTAGTAGGGGTGTAAACGGATTCGGATTATCTGCAGATAATCCACTTCGAATCTGCTTATTATCTGTATTCGGATTAAACGGATACGGATACTTACGGATACATATATTTTTAGTATATGAAAAAATAATCCGGATACGGATAATTTCGTGAGAATATAAACAGAGCGTATATCCGTATATATCTGGATCTGAAATTTAATCTTTCAGCAACTTTCAATTCATTTCACCATTGCGAAGTTCCAAAAAACATATATATTCGTTTAAGTTCAAGAATTTTGGTAGGAAAATCATATAATATATTAGGATAATGAATTGGTTCTTTGAACCAATAAGCAATTAGTCATGCATAATTGTCACTGTGCAAATTTAAAAAGTCCATTAAATTTTTGTCAATTTAGGTAATTTAAAATTATAAATTTAGTAAAATTACTCAATATCCGACAATTATCTGCTCCATATTCATATTCGAATTCATATCCGTGAATTATCCGTTCCGTATCCATTTAAGACATATATGATTTTAAATTTTGATATTTGTTTACTATATATATCTGTATTCATATTCGCTTATTGAAAAACATATGCTGATATAATATTAGCACTATCCGCTCTGTTTACACCCCTATATGGTAGGAACACGTATCCTCGGCATTAACTCAAAAATGAATCTTTTGAGTTAAATGAATCTCAACCGTTTGATTTTAAATAGAGCCAATCTGGCTCCAGCCTATAACATAGGAGGCTTTTCAATACTAGTGCGGATCTAGTTTGCACGAATTTTAAAACAAATAGGACGGTTGAGATTTATTAACGCAAAAGATTCCCTTCTGAGTTAATGGAGAGAATACGCGTTCATACGATAGAGACTAAAAAGTTCCACGATCTATTGTGTATTAGTTCTATGCATGGTATATTAAAAGGTTCAACAAAGGAATGACGCGCAAATTAGTACCGGGGCCCGAAGCCCGAATACTCACTGGTTATATTTATCTTTGGTCTTACTTATGGACCCCACAACATACTTTTATGAATTTCGCTAAGGATCACCGTAATAATATCTCGAAGTGAGGATACACACGTGTTCAGTAGAACTCACAAAGAATCCGCACGAACTGGTACAGGAAAGAGTCCGAAAATTTTATTTGTACCATATTGAAAAAATAATAAATAAAAAAACTACTTTTTAAAAAATTTCAAAATTTGCCACGTTCGTTAAATTAAACAAACACAAAAAACAAAACTTCATGATGAATTATAATTCAACATCGTATTGTAACAATTGAAGGAATAAAAATAAAAAGTAACGATGACTTTGTATTAAAATATAATTTTTATATTAAAAATAGCATGGATAAAAAAAAAAAAAAAGAATGTCCGCCATTTAAGATGATGGACCCACAGACTGTGCTCGTCATTTTGATGGACGGAATTGCCCTTCTGTCTCCGTCCATCAAAATTGCGTACATAACACTTTTCAAAATTCTCAAAAAAATGATTTTTTGGTTTATTATTTTTTCGGTATGGTATAAATAAAATTTCGGGGAAAGAATGCAACAACCAAAATTCTTTCGAGCACCTTAAGGCTGGTGCAGATCCTTTTAGGCATATCTGTACCAATGAAGTTGAAGAGGGATAAAAAAATTTTATTAAGTAAAAGTTGAAAGTCAAGCTACCAAAACATTTAATATTTACAAATGATTGCTCCTGAGTTTTAAACCTATGACTTCTCACAAAGAGAGTATTGTTTTTACCACTAGACTAAAAGCTAATTCTTGAAAATATTTTTTATTGATCAAAGAAGAAACATAAAGATGTGCATTCAATTAAAAGTTCAATAAAAAAAGCACCACCAGATATTGCTTTGTACTTTAAAAGACGATTCAATACCAGTGCCACTTCATATTATACCGATTACTCTCTAATTAAGTTAAGCTTTATCAAGCACAAAATAGAGATAGGGCATAATTATCAATTCAATTTTTAAAATAACTAAATAAAAATTAAATAAATAAAAGGGATAAAAAAAGTGTCAATTTTTTTTTTAATGATATTGAATGTTATAGTATTTTTATGAATAAATTGGTTATTTTAAAATTCTGGATGTGTATACTGAAAATTCTTCCTTATATAAAATGATTTGCATGTTTGTTTGTCTTAAGTGTACTTTGTTAGTTTAGATATTTTTACAAAACATTAAAATATGAACTTATTGAACTGAAAGTCGCTAAAATAGTCGATACAAATTCACATTGACATCCTCAAAAGTTAAGAACATAAATATATAGCAGCTACATGCTGGAGATGACCAACCCGGGTACCATTACCATATCTGGCTATTTTACCAATTACACCCTACATCTTTTCCGATAATTACCAGGAAGGGCATATAATCCAACGTATACTGTACCGCCCAGTTTTCTTTCCGTATCAGTTACCACTGTAACGGCTGATAATTATGCCTTGCTCCTTGTGAATTTCTTGTAAATGCACCTTGTAATTTATGAGATTATTCAATAAAACTTTTAATCAATATAATTCATCAAATTAAATAGAGACATAACAACAATGGAAAATGCTTTCTCATAAAAAAAACAATGGAAAATGCAAAAACATACAAGCCGTTATGATAACACCATTGGTCGGACACACAAACACACACACACACACACACACACACACACACCAGACATCGTAAATAACCTCAAACCTAAAATATTTTGCATATACATATCACATACCAACAAAAATAATACATGTGTTGATCATTTCACAAAAACATAGATAATTACTGTAACTACTTGTCAGTGGTATCGGTGTGGGTTGTGGATGTGGAGGCGACACCACGCAAGGCAACGGCGAATACAAGAACAACATGAGATGCTCGTGTCACTATCCTTCCCAAGGCAGTGTATCTCGTGGGATCATCGGCGACCAACCACCCAATCCCTATCATCCCGACTCCGAAGAGAAAAATAATGGAGAGAGCAACACCAAAAGCATACTGAATGTGAATGTGCGACATCATGACGGCACGCGGCAACGGCCTCAGCATTGCTGAAATTGCCGAGGAGGAAATGAAGATTCCTACTCTGACCAAGTTTGTAGGTAGTGTCGCCGGATCGGGGTGCGGGTTGAATGCGCCGGCAGGGAGCTGTTCACCCGGAGCTATGTTATCAGACATTTGAAGGTAGCTTTGATAACTTAGTGTGTTTGCTAAATTTTGGTGATAGTTGAGACTTGAGAGAGGATGATTATTGAATTTAATTTATACAGGGAAGATTGAGTGGGATCCGGGGATTATTTTTTCAGTTGTAGCAGGGGTTAGATTTCGGGCCGGGTTCGGGCCCGGGCTTTCCAATTAATTAAAAGATGCCATTATGTCATTATCATTATCTCAATTGAGTCAATAAGACTTTTAGGCGCCTTTTTTTCTGTCTAATTTTCTTATGGAGAGGAGGGTTAAAATGTAATTATTTTTTGTGTCTTTATCATATCTTTAATTTTAGATCTACAATAACTTAAAATATAAAATTTAAATACTAAAATAAAACCGTTAGATATTATTTATACTATATTATGATATTATCTATGCACATGTAAAAGATTACAAAATTTTGATTTTTTTTTATTAGTACCAAGAGTTTGCAAAAATACACTGAATTAAATAAATTTTGAACGTTGATTTTTTAACTTATTGATTCATATAAAACCAAAACAAAACATAAAATATTTTATGTGCATGTTAGAAAATAATATAGATCACATCGAATGGGTTTATTTTGATATATAAGTTTTAAATTTTTCGTTATTAAAAAATTAAAATGTGGAGATACAATGATAAAAAAATATAGAAGCAATTGAACCCACTCTTTTATGTATATGTTTATGTAACTAAGAACAAAAACTAAAAACTGTTGTTTCCATATCTAATGTCCTCTTCCAAATTGACCAGACATTGTGCTGGTCTGGCCGAATACTTACAGGAAAAAATTTAAATTTTGGTTCTTGAATAATATTTTTTAAGCAGATTTAGCAGCTATATTGCTATTTACATCAAAATAGTTCTAAATTTAAAAAAAAAAAAAAATTGGTCCCCGATCGTTTAAAAATGAATAAGTTGGTCCCTAATACTACTATATATTTGCATTAAAATAGTTCTATAAATTTTGAAAAATAACTGAATCGTAAATATTAATTTAGTTAATTTGAGAGTTTGAAGGAACAACTTTTTTTGAAAGTTCAGGGGCCAATTTAGTGTAACTAAAAGTTCAATACCCAACTTGATTTTTTATGAAAAAAAAGTCAAAGACCAATTTGACGTAAAAGAAAATTAAAGACCAAGTTTGAAGATGAGTTGGATGGGTTATTGGAACCAGTTGATTAAATTGCATTCACTTTCAATGGTGCACTACTTGGGTCATTGGAAATGGTGAAAAAATATCATACTGGTACGATGTTTGGGGAGAAGGTCCACTTAGAAGGATGAAAGACAGATTAACGATGCCTATACAGCAGCATATATCTCTCAATGAGGCAATTACAGAGGAGACCGAACTGAACCCTTCTTATACTGGTACGGTACCGGTACTGTATGACCATGAAGATGAGTTGATTTGGTGCTGGACTGCAAGCGGCCAATATTCAGCTAGTTCGGTATATAATTACTGGTTACAGCAAGAAAAGTACATTGGGGCTTCAGAGAAGTTTGGACAGCACTGGTTCCTTCGAAGGTTAAATTTTTTGTGGCGTTACTGTTAGAGGACAAAACTTTAATTCGTGAACAGCTGCAAACAAGACACATAAATTGTGAGGACCATTGCGTACTGTGTGATTTGGGCACTTTAGAATCCGCATACCATTTTTCTTTCAATGTAGCAATGCCAGAGATGTATGGGCAAAGGTTGGAAACCTGATGCTGAGCAAGGGCTCGGTACAGGACACTTGGGAGGCTTCAAAGATATGCTACTGTTACAATCAAGGAAGCCAACGACATGTCTTGATTAATTGAGTCATTCATGGTTGTTTTATGGTCCATTTGGAGGTAATGCAATGAAGTTATTTTCTGAGATATGAAGCTTCCGACTCGTATAGTGACCAGTAGAGCCGAAGAGGATGCGAGACTGTGGCATAGGTTTTGCAAGAAGAGAAAACATATTGTATATATCAGATGTAGTGCATTTGGGTATAGAACAAAGCAGAGTAAGGTTGGATTAAAAGAAGCTGTGTAATAATTAGGACATGTGGTTGTAAATAAATCTATTAATGCATTTTTGGTAGTCACTACCAAGTTTTCACAACAAAAAAAAAGTTTTTTAAGAAATTCTAGCGGTCAAAATCTATATTTTTTTTTAGTGTCCTAGGTTGAAACTTTAGTTGTGTTATGAGAAAAGTAATACATAGTTCATAGTTCTAATTTTTCAGTGCATACACTCTATTTCATAAAGAGGAGATTTTTCCTTCTATAGATGCGAGGCAGCCGAGGCTGAATGGTGTTCGAATCCTCTGCATTACCTTATCATTTGAGTTTAAATTCGAACAGTCCGATTAAAATCCGAATTAATCTGGCCCAAGTATGTAATGCGCATGATTATTTTAAAATTTGTATCAATACATAGCGAATAGATAAGATTCAAATTCAAACTGTATGGTAACTTAAGTGATATGAATTAAGGCTGAGTGTGTCTCAGTGCTTAACACTCTGATTGGAATGAAAATAGAAAAAAAAAATCAATAGATTCCGGTGAAGATGAGTTCAAGTTCAAAAGGGAATTAATTGAATTTTTATGATAAAATTAGCACAACTATGAATTGATTTGCAATCGTAATTTGATTTCGATCGTCACGGTTGGTTTAGACTTTAGAGTAAAGGAATTTTGTCGGTTCATAGGTTTTATTGACAAAAAAAAAGGTCAAATATAATTCAAACTGTTATTAATGATTTTAAAAATTAGACCAAGATGTCTAAGCATGAATTTCCTTGTTTAAAAAAATCTAACAAGCCCGGCCCGAAATATGTAATCTTCTGTCAGGATAATAAAGGAGCAAATCAGCAAATAATTACAAAAATGTCAACATCATATTGAAAGTTTAATCTCAAACCTAGCAATTTGGTATTATAATATGTACTTTTCTGTCAGTGTAATAAAGGACCAACTTTACAATCCTTTCAAGTACTTTTTTTTTTCTTTTCTATTTCACGTAATTAATATTTTGAATAATTCTTGTATCTTTCTAGAAGGTAATCTTGGTTGTAAAGATTTGTCTCTACCTTAATATTATTTTATGGATTCATTATATCTTTGTTTTTTTTTAATTCTTTATAACAGTTTTAAAATTCCAATAACAAAATAAAATTGTAAAGGAATTCATATTATTCCTCTGCATGCACTGATGCACATAAAAAAATTATAGTTATTGACGGTGTTTTCATATGAATATATGACTTAAAAATCAACGTCCTAAAATAATTCATATTGGAGTATTTTACATTATCTTGATGTCATCAAAATAATGTGTAAACACTGTAATTCCTTTCTTGTTCTCTAAAAAATAATATAGATCATATTTGACATTTTTATTTTGAGATTACAATTTTAATCGCAAGTTCTTAAAGTTTTAAAAATTAAAGGTATAGCGAACACATAAAAAGAGACATCTTAACCATTTTCTTAATTTTTTTTTTCTTTTGAAAGGAAATATGTCATGTTAGTTGTTTCCAATAAATAATCAACAAATTAAAAAGTAATCCAAACACTTAAATTCATATGATGCTAATCAGTTTCGATTACAGTACTAGATAGCTTAACGCATATATAGCAAGCATACATGTGACAAGTTAGCTGGAATGCGAGAACAGAACAAGTAGACCCACAATTTCCTTCTTTTTGACATAATAGAAGTCAAAGCTATAAAAAAATTATATATTACTTACTCTCTCGCATCTGCATTGCACCTCAAAATTTACATTTTTTATATAAAAAAGTTTCGACCATGAGTCCCCTTAAAAAGAAAAACGGCGTGGGATGATTAACTAAATAATTTTCACGTCAAATATGCATGTGATTTATAATTTTTAAATCGTACTATTAAAATAAAATTTATATTTTATATTGTCATACATATAAAAAAATGATGATAAATATCAGTTTGATAGACCTGCCACGTACCATATCATTGTACATTCCGAACTCCTCAAATATATAGGATTTGACACGTCATCTAAACCGTACTTGACACGGCCGATGATATACTTACAATAATGAGAGAGTATCTGCGAGAGTAAATAGTGACTATCCGCAAGAGTACACCGACAAAAAATATCTTTTCTATTAGCAATAAGAATATCTGCGAGAGTATACTAACAGAATCATAGTGTCTAACACGAGACACAACATGACAAGTGAGATAGTCCATAATATGTATCCGACACGTGGCACTTGGACGTGACACACCCATGACCCATTGGCACATAACATATCATTGAAATTTGAAAAGTGAGACGGCTATAGGATGTGTCTGGTGTGCATTACACGTGAGTAAATGACATCAGGGACAGGTATAATTTTTTTTTTTAATATAGATGTTATATTATTAATTAGACATTGATTTTACGGTAATTAATTTAATTTAATTTATCATTGTATAAGTATGAGGATTAAAATGGAGAACTTTTAGTATAAATAAACTATTGAGATCAAATAAGATATATATAATAAAATTTTCTGAAATCATAATAAAAATAATAAGTCAGCATCAGAATTATTTATTGGATAGTCCCAAATAAATCTGAGCAGTGTGTTTTTTTATTGAAGGGTCTCAATACTTGCTACCACCTAGGCTAGAATGGACTGTCGACAGTGCTGATATTTATTTATTTAGTCAAATCCTATTTAAAAATGTGTACATTTAAAAACAACAACCCGATTTGCATCCGATTCCATAATTTTTTCTCCAGGAAAAAGGAGTTCCGATGCATACAGATCTCAAATTGGACGGATTTTGAATAAACATTTCAAATTTTCGAAAAGAAAAACATTTTTAAAGGCTATTTACTAGCAGTGAGAGCTTATCAAGCATTTAATAGTAAGTTATTGCTTAATAACTTGATTAACTTTTAGATAACTTTCTTTCTGATTTTCTCTCTGTTTCTCCGTTATCTATTCTGTTTTCTCTGCTGTCACAGTCACAGATATGGTGCTGTCATGCTGGCGACACCTAGATAAAATGTTACCTTAACTTAGTGCAATATTTGTTTTTGGCTATTTCATTTTTTTAATACATTTTTTTTTAATCAATTTTCCTTGTTTTGCATTTTTTTGTTCATGTTTTTGTTGCTTCACCCAATCGGATACAGATTACAAAGAGAGCATGAAATATGCATATAGTAAATTAAATAAAGCTTCCTTAACAATTACAAGAATTAATTACAACAAATAGAGAATTTATAATTTGTTAATCTGGCGAATATAATTTGACAAACACAATAATCCCCTTAATTAAGCATAGCGTCATATGGTCACAGGTAATAAGAAATTAATTGCATGGTTCATTCGTGACAAAATTATATTAAGGAGATGAAAGGTGCTTGTGTAGTTGCATGCATGTTTATTCAAGAATGGATTGAGATGTCATATTGTAAGATAAATAAAAACTATTTAACTAAAGTTTTTGTCAAATATTAGTAGAAAACTGCTTTGAGTGGTTGCTCCTGTTTTTTTATTGGATGAGACGGTTACTAATCCTTTGTTTCTCTCTCTAAACCTAACACAACCCCAACCCCTCAAAATGTCTAATTTTGGGTGCTCTATGTCATGTTCAAGCTCATGTTAGATCTTCTCCCCTTTGTCTAATTTTGGCTTCATTTGCTCAAATTCAAGCTCATTTCAAACTTAAAGCAATAGAGAGGAGAGGGCCTATATTTTTTCTCCATTTTTTTTTTAATATTTTCTTCCTAAACTAAAGCGTCTCCTTCAAATTATAATTTTTCTTTTGATGAAACTCTCCTTTTACCTTTTCAAATGATAATCAAAGCCATGGTGAGTCTCACATTTTCTTCTCTATTACCTGTATGTATTTCTGGTTATGTGATTTTTTGTTTGGATAATGAGACCCTCATCCGACTATAGATACATAAATGCTTGTTGGTTTATACAAAATTTAATTAATTAATCTTGTCAGGATACCAATTTTGAAAAAAAAAATTATCAGAATACAAGAGAAGGTCTAATATCCACAATAAAGAAGTGATTTTTGAATTAAGGTAATATAATATGGTATCAATTTGAAAAACTTATGGCTTGAGTCCAATTTCTTCTGCATATTGCCTGAATTATAATTAATATCAATTTCCTTCATTCTATATATTAATCTAATCTATTTTTTTTATGTTCGTCTAAATGTTACTAAATAATTTAAGCATAATAATAGTAATTGGATTTATTTTCTTTTATGTATTCAATTGATTTATACCACGTACGTGCATACGTATGTTATGTATGCATATGTACACATGAGTGTATAAATGTGGAATGATCAAATAATGACTGTGTATTCATATTAAATTATATGTCAGCGAATGACATGGTTGGAGGAAAGTCATGGTTTGGATGGCTTTTTAACCGCTCGACTAACAAACGTCAACCTCTCGGCTTGCTAACTCCGCTTCAGGTAAGAAAAATCATACCAATTAAGCTCAATTTTTACAAATAAAATGATGTTAGTTAACTCTAATTGTTAACAATTCACAATTTTTATTACCTAATTTCTTTGCAGGAACAAAGACTACAAAAGTTAAGGGATAGATTAAGTGTACCTTTTGACGAAACTCGACCTGATCACCGAGTGAGTATACATATGACCATCTGGCATGCATTTTGGTGGTGACTGGTAACAGTATTTATTAATTTGTAATTTGGGTAAAAATTAAATGGTATGAGTTGTCGTTGTTCTGTAGGAAGCACTTGAAGCACTCTGGCACGCTTCATTTCCGGAAACAGAATTAAAAAACTTGGTCTCCGACCAGTGGAAAGAAATGGGATGGCAAGGACCTAATCCCTCAACTGATTTCAGGTACCAATTGACATAAATTACCGTACCGGCTGTGTCACTCAAGATATCTTTTTATGTATCCCAATGCAAATTGATTAATTAAATGCATTCTCTATTTAACTATGTTTTTTTTTTTGTTTTCCTTTTTTTCCAGGGGATGTGGGTTTGTTTCCCTGGAGAACCTTTTATTTTATGCGAGAACTTACCCGGTACATAAATCTTAATTTCTTTACATAAAAACACATCCTGATACATATATGAATACTGCAGAGACCAAGTATATATACTTACATTGTATATCATGTTATATCGAGTTCATAAATGATTTGTATTTGTTCTTTATGGTGCTGCAATGTACCAGTATTGACTTTCACATGATTTGGTATGATATGACATGAGATGTAAATGACAGGCATCCTTCAAGAGGATATTAAACAAAAGAGACGGGACACGGGCTACGTGGGAATACCCCTTCGCAGTTGCCGGTGTCAATGTCTCTTTCATGCTTATTCAAATGCTCGAGTTAAAGTCTGGTTAGTAATGTCAAATTATCAAAAAGTAATGACTTCTTAAGTTATTAAATCGGGTTCTTATCAATTTATTTTGTCTTGTTAATACCTACAGTCAAGGCAAAGTCTTTACCAGGGATGAATTTTGCAAGACTACTGTCAGGTAAAGTGATAACAAATTCAGCTGCAGTTCTTTTCATATGAAGTTATATATTCCATTTTCTTGGCAAATTCATGCATACTAATTAGACATGAAATTTTTAAATGGTACTGATTGTTATATAGAAGATGAAGAAGCATTCGACATACTTTACTGCATTGCATTTGAACTGATGGATGCCCAGTGGCTTGCTATGGAGGCTTCTTACATGCAGTTCAAAGTAAATTCACCCCCCCCCCCCCCCCCCCCCCCCCCCACACACACACACACACACACACTATTTTCTTCTATCATGTGCTCATCGGTACCTAAATTGGTATTTTTTTAATTGAGAAAACTAAACTGGTTAAAATTTTACAGGAAGTATTGGAAGCAACAAAAATTCAGCTGGAAAGAGAGCTTTCTCTAGAGGATGTCCGTAGAATTCGAGACTTACCGGCATACAACCTTTTGTACAGATAGTTTTTCTTTCTTTCTTTTTTCTCTAGTTGTTTTCTCGTTTTGAGTTCATTATAGTAACGATCTTGAAAAGGCATTGTAGAATAGATGGAATAGCTGTTTTTGACCAGTTTCTGCAGATTATTATGTACATTTTTCATTTTTCTTTATTTTCCTGTTTGATTTATGTTTGTTGTTTTAGTTTGGGATTCAAGAATACTTTCAGAATTTTATTTAGACAGAAACTTTACATAAATTTGTGAGACTGGCGTGCCTTTGCCTAGTAATTTATACACCATGAGATATAAACTTACGATTAAAAGGAATGTCATGACATACGGCCATCAACAGAAATAGAGCATCATATGGTAAAATATTTGGATTGGCTATTTAGACGGAAGAAGTTTATTATAATTATCTTTTAATTTTTCTGATTAAAACTAAATTTGATTGGCTATTTGGATGGAAGAAGTTTATTATAATTATCATTTGATTTTTCTGATTAAAACTAAATTGTTTTTATCATGCTCATTGACTAGAAAGTTGTAAAAATCAATAAAACAAAGCAACAAGATACATTAACAAAATTTGTACAGTTTTCCTCTCAATTCACTAATAACCTACAAGTGGGTGCAAAATAAGTTCTATCTATCACATAAAAAAAATTATTGCAAATTAAAATGCTATATTTTCCCCTCTTTTCCTTTGGTATCAATTAATCTTGGGCTTGGCACGTCTCGGCCTGAGAAGAAGCCACAACATACCAAAAACTAATATAAATACAGGGATGGTAGTGATGTCAAGATCTATGTCAACCTTTCTTTCTCTAGTGCAGTGCACAGGATGTAGCATTGATATGGTTGTATTTATCGAAACTGCAAATCTACAATAAATATAAAGGAAAAACTCTTAGCAGAGAAAATAGCAACAAAAATCAACACACCACACCACACCACACCAGGCATATAGGTTGCTTCAGTCAACTGATAAACAGTTCTCTTCATGCATAGTTTGTGTTTTGTCAGGGCTTCATTTGTTTTCTCTATAGGAATAACATTCTCATCCAATGAATAATATTATGCCTTTCTGTTCACCATACCAACTTGTTTAGGACTAAAGGCTTGGTTGTTGTAGCCCATTTTCTTACAAAAACTAACAAAGCTAACATGAAAGAAGGCAATATATACTATGCGAATGTCAGTATTAGTAAGGGAGAAAGTATTATTCAAACAAACCCATGAGAAGATTCCTCAAGCAGAGATAGAAGCTTCAGTGCATCCCCATAACGTAAATTACTGCATTGACTTGATATCTACATGTATAATTTTTTAAGAATATATTAGAGAGAGAGAGAGAGAGAGGAAGAAGAAATGGAATGAACAAAGTTCTACATCATTCTCATGTTTGCCCTTCAAATTAAACAGAAAAACCTCATAAAAAGTCCAAAATTCATATAACATAAAACTTTCAGGAACTGAAATGGATATTGTGTTAAAAATGGAATGAATTGACTGCATAAAAGAAGCTCAAATATGAGAAAAATATGAATTTCATACTCTTCTCCAGAGGCCGACGACAGAATTATACTTGTCAATCATTATCCTCTCCCGAGACTTGAATGGGTTATATCCTTTCGGGGCTACAAAACAAAATTTTAAACATTATTTGAAAAATTCAACACACTGAAATTACGCAACAAATTTTGTGAACCAATTCTGTTTCGAACTATTTACTTTTGATTTCAAATGACCACAACATCCTTCATTTAAATTATACTATGCTAAGCAAAATCCAGCAATAAAGCTTTAGATAGAGAGGAGAAGAAAAGGGTTGTACTGGTTCGTTCAGTGATGAGACGGTGAATGGCAGAATTGACAACTTGTATTGATTCTTCAACTGAAGTAATAATATAATTTCGGGCAATTGCATCAGCCTGGAAATGTGAAACAGTCCATCCTTGACTTGTAATTGACAGTGGATTACACCCTATAGACCATGTCCAGTCCTGTCAGTTTCAGAACTCATTAAAATAATTGATAGTAAAAACATTTAAAATAATTGATAGTAAAAACATTTAAAATAATTGACAATGAGAGAGAAGCTAATAGAGCATTCAAAAACTTCAGAATATCTTTGGGGACTTCCTTTTTTGCAAAAGCACCCATTACTTATCAGCATTTGCAAAAGATGCGGTCTCATTCCATACCTCTAGTTTCTAAACAAAGTCTTCTTCATACACTGCGCCAAACAAGAATCAAAAGCCAAAGACCAATGACTCATGCTACTTGCATGCACAAAATACCCATAACTGCTGTGAGCAGTAACTGGGAGGTAAGAGAAAAAGAAAGAGGATAGAATATCCACATTTCCTTATTTTTATATAGATTTAACAAACTTTGACCTTGTACTAGAGCATAATTTTCTAAACTATCAAATTCCTCTCCTCTTCTTCCATTACATTTCTTGTCTCACCATCTTAAGCCCTAATCCAGATCATGTATTAAAGAAATTCCAAAGTTTTTAACTAGGGAGTAGTGTTCTAAGAGAATGGACGGCACTGTAGTTCAAGAGAAAATTAACTCCAGAAACAGAATGCATATTCTGTTTAATTATTCCTCCATTAGAAAGGGGTGATTTATGCAAATTCCAAAAACAAGTACAATTTCAGAAAATAATGAAAATAACTGGTATTTCTTTTTCGAGGAGGAAACAAGAGCCATCGCTTGTTCATGCACAGGATATTACTTAAAACAAAATCTTAAGCTAAGACTAACACAACCATTGAATATTTGCTAAACTTATTATGCTTGTACAGAACAAACTTTCCATTTTCCCTTCATCTTATTAAAGATAGCACTCGAAAATTCAATCAAATGTGGACAAATATGGGATATTGACTTTTGACTTTCCTAAAACCTGTGAAAGTCATTGAAATTGCATGGTTATTTGCAAGAATATAGAGTACATAATGTACATTAAGATCAATGGTTTGAATTCACAAATTGACTCTGAATTTTGTGCCATAAGTTTGTGGTATCAGGCCATCAAGACGCTGCTGCACTGTACTCCTTATCTGTTTTTGCCCAAGAAAAAACCTTTTGAAAAATTAATTAACAACAAAATAAAATGAATAAATGAGAAAAGTACCTCTATAGCAGCATCATGAGCATGACTGTACACCAGGTGTAAGGGCAATAACCCCGCTAGGTGCTCTGCCGTTGCTGCGACAGCTGATTTTATTGGATTCCTATTTTATTTATATAATTAACTTATTAGTAAAATAACAAATTAAACTTCCAGATCTTTTATTAATAGCTTATATTTTCATAAAAACTCCCAAAGAATTAGGTTCTTTGTAGTTACTACATCACTCAGCCTGACACAGTATATGCATAACAGTCAGAATTGGTTCTTGTTAATTCCAATTCAATACGCCTAAATCAAACTCTAATGCAAACATAATGACCTATGAATAACTAAAGAAGTCCTTTCTAAAAGTAACTAAAGAAGAATATTTATATAATATGACAAAGCAAAAACTGCAGAGTTTCACGTGTACCCTATTTTAGGCATATATATAAAAGAAATGAAAAAAAAATTGAAAGCACTGAAAATTAAATTGACAAAGAGAAAGTATACATAAAATTGACCAAAATTAAAAAGTATCTGACCTGAGATCCCACAAGAGAGAGCGGCCATTACACTGAAAGTGGGTCTCCCAAGAAGATGTCTCAGACTGTACCACCAATACCATGTTAGGAAGAGATTTCGACTGGTAGTGCTTGTCTAGAAGTAAAACTGGCTCAGGATGTATGAACCAGAATACAGGTATTTCTAGTGTAGACCTAGCATTTGCATGCTCTCCTACATAAACATTTATTATGAGTATAGTAGGAATTTGGCAAATGACCATTCGTTTTCAGAATAAAACAGATAATTTAAAGTACCAAATTATTTGAAAAAAAAAATTCAAGCTCATCTTTAGCACAATTGAACATGATCAATGATATTTATAACTGAATTATAAAAAGGTTTGCTGAATTAATCTTGAAAGGTACATAATCTCTACCTTTCATGGAATCATGATTGAGGCGCTGGAGCTGGTATTGCAAAATGGAGGAGTCCAGGTAAGTACGAACAGTTGACCGATATGTTCCATTGACCAGCAAGACTGGTACAGCAGCTGCATGGCGGGCCACCGCAAAGGCCATTGTCAGTGTTGGGTCATCGTCAAGTGAAACCCTAACTTTTTTAAATACTCATCAGTAAGAAAGAAAATAATAGCATCAAATAATAGAGATTTCTTTGCTTGTGTACCTTAGCAAGAGCATGAAATATTCTAGATGCCTTAAAAGAAAGTAGTGGTTGGTGTCTTCAAAAGGCTATTTCATTAAATATAATGTGGGCTTTTTTACTTTATTCTCTGCTATACACATGGATGCATGCATGTATATATTGAAGTCACCAATCAGTGTGAAAGTTATATTTAAGCCAAAGTAGCCTTCAAGTTTGGATCACTTATTTACCCTGAAAAAACTGATGTTCTTATTTGAGACTTGGGAAGATAAATGAGCGAAATTGCCTATATAAAAGCTTGATGAGCTCGTCGGTTGATATCCGCTTTCCATTTTCTTTCTTTTTTGTTTTAGAGAAAAAAGACAAGAGAAAACATACAAGTGTGGGGTAAATAGGGATGTCTGAGAAGGCAAAATCAACGAATTGAGTCCCTCTTTAAGTACATTCAAATTCACTGGCAATTGGTTCACGCTCCTAACCCTCTGTACACCAAAAAGAAGAAAAAAAATTAGCAACAAATGAATAGGATACCATAGAAGTTTTAAGCAGTAAATTTAAAGTCCTCTGAGTAATGTACAAGAGCTGAAATGAATTCTTGTAATAGAAGTATGGTTGGACATGCAACTAATGTACAGCAATACTGTGTTGTCATGATAAAAAGACACTTATTGTACTACTGACAGAGGTTATATTGCTTTATGATTATTTACTACTAACATAACAACTTGAGGTTTGTTTCATTTGGCTTCAACAAAGGTTCTTCTTTTTGCCTTATTTTCATGATGAGGTATGAACAGACAGTAAATTGTTATTTTCATTCTTCTGACCTACTACACAACAAGAATAAATAAACGATGAGGAATGATAATTGAGTTTTTCACTAAGGTAATAAATTGAAGTACCTTCTGAGTGATAAAATAGAGCTGAAATGAGATCTTTTCGTAATAATGGTAAGGCCTATCAGAGACAGAAGGGGCAATAACATGGCGCATAGCAGCCCACAAAGTGGACCCAAGGTGGGCCAGGAAAGAATCTCGAGCAACAGTGTATTTGGTGTGAACTTCAGGGACCTCGGTGAACAGATTCCAGCCCTCCATTTTCTTCAAGGCATGGATGGCTTTTCTTTTGTGAGATTCATCATGGTCTCCAGTGTGGTACCCCTCCAGTTCTTCTTTTAATTCCCTCATCCTTTGATCCAGTTCTATAAAACATAAAAGAGAGAGAGAGAGAGAGAGAGAGAGCATACGATTTATGTTTAAGGAGATTTGATAATTCTGTTGATATTATCACATAATATATTATAAGCTTTCAATCTTATAAGGAGCTATATAATATTTATTAGTCTTCAGAGTTCAAGACTTATAATGTTATATTTAGTCATCTTCATACTTATTTTACTTTTTGAGGAACTTCATAAAAATTCAAAGCTAAAAGGGAATAATGGTCATTTCATAAGTTTCTTGTTTGTAACACCACACTACCCACACCCACACCCACCCACAGAGAGAGAGGGAAAGAGAAAGAACCTTCACAAAGAGAGAGCTTGGTTCTTCGGCCTTTGCAATGCTTGAAAGAGAAAAGCTCATATATATCCATCTCAGCTAACAGAATATCAATTGCATGGTGTTCCTACATTACCAATAGACTTTTAAAGGAACCCATGAAATGAGATGCAAACATCTGCAATTGCAAACAAAAACAAGAGAGAAATAAAACCTCACTAAAAGAAGAAAATCTCTCTCTAATTGCATCTTGCAACTTCTCCTCTGCCTCGTCCTCTGTTATTTCTGGAATTAAACTTTCAAATTTCAAATTTTATTCAAGACAAAAGTAATAAAAAGGCAGTTTCATGCATACCCTTCTTAAACCTCAAAATTGCAAATATCATATTTATCCTTCTAAAACTAAGCTCTCGCAATTACAAATATAATGTAAGAGCTTGCCAAATATACCCAATATGTAAGCAAAAATTTGTGCGAAATTTACCATGGTTAAAATCTAGAATCGAGTTACAATCCTTGGTTGGACAATTACAGACAAATTTAGCCTTCTCCTTTTCTATCATCCAAGTCTGTACAGGGGAGAGCATGTCGAACCACACAACTTCAACCAGTTTTTCCCTCTCTCAACCAGATGAGTACCATCAATTGGTACATAGAGAAGAGACTGGTGTCAATAAACTGGTACCAATACTAAGGAGTGAGAGATAAGGCCTCTGATTTTCAAAGGGGAGAGAAAGTACAGACAGATTAGAGGAATTGGAGTAAAGTTGAATAAAGAAGACACGAATCAAAGCAGCTTTTTACTGCACAAGGGAAAGAGAGAGAGTGAGATTGAACTGTTTGAAGAGGATTTACAAGAAAAGTGGGAGGCACTCTAGAGAGCTTGAATAAAGAAGACACAAATCAAAGCAGCTTTTTACTATAGAAGGGAAAGAGAGAGAGTGAGATTGAAATGTTTGAAGAGGATTTACAAGAAAAGTGGGAGGCACTCTAGAGAGCTTGGTTTACAACAGTAAGCAAAATAAGAGGGAAAGGAGACTTGGTAATATAATCTATTTATGAGGGTAAAAGAGGGAACTTATGGTCATGGAATTAGCTTCGATGATGTGAGGTTTATATTTCAGGAGGATTAGTTATATGCACCTTTGAAAGGGGAAATATGTAATTTTTGAGGTTTTAGAAGGATACAAAAGATCATATACCAACTCATAAGCACATGAACATGCCAACATGAAAGAGAAGCTATAAAGAATTCTAAATGAGATATACCTTCTATTGCACCAATGGTTTTCCCCACATTAGGTAAGCTGAGCTCTGTGCGAACCCCTTCTCCACCAACAGCTGGGCCCCATGCAAAAGGCCCCGCACTCAGATCCAGAAATGCCCACCTTTTAACAATTTTATTTACCAGTATTAATAAAAATACCACCAATATTGGCTCCCAAACCTATTTTAATTTGATCAACCCCCTCAACTATTGACTCAGGTAACCAAGACCCATGGAAACTTTTTTCATCTAAGTCAGCCCCCTGGATTTTGGTATCAGTTTCAGTTAGGCCCTTCCAGCAGTATCACAGTCTGCTAAAACATTTTCACAGGCAAATGCTAAACCCTAAACCCTAAACCCTAACAAGGCAAATGCTAAATGAATGAAGGGCCAAATTGAAGATGTACTAAAAACTCATGGGGGATGAGTGAATAAAAAAAGGTTCATGGGCCACAATATGCCAAGTGAAAGAATTTCAGTCACAATTTGAAGCAAAAAATAAGGGAAGAAAAGCTCAAGGTCTTTACTGAAATGTGAAAGTCGAGGAGAAGAATCATACTCTAGTAAAAAAGGAATACCTGTCTTGGCCAATCCAAGAATCAGTAAGGCAGTCAGAGTGGAGACCTTGCAAATCTGATTTAAGCTCTCTCGCTAAAATTGCATTCACTCCATCTTTTTTGCCATGCACCATCTACTAAGGAAATGATGCAACATAAGTTGGCAGAACAGTAATTTCTGGTAATACCCTAAGAAAGTAGAGATAAGCACCTGGGCAGCCTTCTCAAAGACAAGGCCAATAGAGTCCTTTCCTTGGTTAAACTTCTCTATGCTCTCCAATGCTTCCATACTTTTTTTAGACCAATCCACCTATTTAACAAAAAAGTTAAAAACAAAATTAGTAAAAGAGTTCCACCATACAAGCTGGTCAGTTTGTAACCAATATAGTACACCATTTAGTGCAAACATAAATTAGTAAAGCAAATGATATTGTCACTATGGTAAGTTACAGAACAACAAAATATAAATTTTAATAGAGATGAAACCACTTACGGTATCAATGTCTTCTGTTGTTGTCCATGCAAATTTTGACAAAGGTCGCATGTGGTATAAGGGCTTTGATGCAATCTTGTCTAGCTCTGATTCACATAACAAAGATACAACACTATTATTCTTAATACAACAAAATTACATAAAATTTAAATCTCAGAAATAATAGGTGATTAATTACCAAGAAAGGCCTTCTTGCCTTCTGATTGGAGGACTCTAGTTTGTAGTGTTTTATTCTGCAAAAGAGAACATAACTTTCTGTAAACTGTACAAGAAAACATAATTTTTATTCATAAACCTAAAAGGCTAACTAGTTTATTAAATCTAATAAATGAGAGTAACAGAGATACCTCCTTGAGTAACTTGATTTCTGACTCTGATAGGCCTCTCCTGAGATACGAAATAATTAGTGAATTTCATCAGAAAAATAAGCAAGAAAAAATTTCAAATATCACAAAAAAGATATGAGATTTAAGGCTAACCTATAACCATAGCGAGTCATATTCTCACTATGCTTAGGATTTAAAATGAAAATGTTGTAGGAATCTTGAATTTGGAGGTATTTTATTAGTGTCTCAAATATGTACTCCATTCTGTCCATGTCAACTTGCCACATCACCTCTTCTCGTGTTTCATTCCCGCTGTTGAGAAATTTATTTAACAAAACCATTAAGTTACCTAGAAAGCTAGACTTAATTATACCAAATAATGTTAAGAGAAGAAGAATCAACAATCATGTCAGATATAGTAACCTAAACTTGATCATTCCAAATCATGTTACTAGTAATAATGAATACCACGAGGGAATCAGAAGTGAAGACAACTACCATGATGAGGAAAACAATAATGGTGGTAACAAGGGCAGTATTACAATTCCCTTGAATCAGGAAGACAGCTTAAAGAATATATGTTTAACATTATCATAAACAGTATAGACCTTTTAACTACCTATCATGAAATATTCAGATATTACACACACACACAAAATACATAAATGGATTATTTAAGGTAAAAAATAACATGTTATCTGTAGTACAAAAAGGATTTTCCTCACTTTAAACAATAGTTTACAAAGTTCTGGGGGCACAGATGAAAATATAACATGCTGAGTACCTAGTATGCTCAACATCTTCCATACGGGATAGAGTCCTTATAGCATACTCAAAAACTGAAGTGACCTTTTCTCCTAACAGTACTGCATGCACCGAAAAACTGCAAATTTCAAAATAGTTTAAAAGATGTTTTTCAGTTATCCAACTAATAAAAAGAAAAAGAAAATGTAAGTGCACAACATGTCATATATTGTGTCAATATCAGAAAATCATATCAAGACAGCCCAGACTTTCTTCAGTACCAGTCATGCTACTCATCCAAATGGTAAGTATAGATCAACAAGTGATATAATTTTGGCTGCATTGTCCATTTTTCATTTAATGACTGTAACCAATATTAGAATCAGTTACTACGCAGAATTAAATGTTAAAAGAAGTAGGAGTGCATGGAGTGAAATTTTTGACATATAATACGCATAAACTTCAGTAATATCGGTCCACAGTAAATGAAGAAAGATCAAGCATGGTTGTTCAAATCATGAAAAATGTTAGTTATTGGTCCTCATACTATTTCTTTGGAAACATACCAGAACTAGCCTCACCATCTCCCTCATTAATCGAAAAAGAAAAAGGTGTATGTGTCAGTTGGTTGTGGGGAGGTTTAAAGAGCGAGGAAGTGTTGAGAAAATTGTACTAACTTGTGATTGGCATGGCTGACCAAAGGCAGATGATGCCTCTGAGTCCTGTCTATGGCAATCTTGTAAAAAGGGGCCATAATCTCACCAACTGGAGGTATTCTTGTGTGCTCAAACACATGGTCTATTTTGGTGAACCACCTCTCCAGTTCTTCTGGTCCCAGCTTGAAGTCTAGAGCAAATCACAACATAAACAAACAAGTCAGGCACATAATATTCACCAGTGCAAAGTTTAAGGCTTTTTGTCAATAATACCGAATATTTCTCATCTTTTCAGGTACTAGAAAATGATACCAGCATTAGTGCGCTAGAAGAAGTATCCTCCCTTATATTAACTATTTTACCCCTAACTTGACAATTTCTTCATAAGCCAAATTAAACTAAAATCGAAGTAACCGGGTGTTGATTGGCTTCCTGTTATCGGATTTTTTCTGCATTATTTCTAGCAGTTATTTTTTTGCAAATTTCCAATAAAAAATGTTGGTATCAGTTCCGACCATGAGAAGTATTTGGTACGCAGTTGAAAGAAGGTAAAACATCAGCTGCAATTTGCTGCAATGAAAGATGCTAAGTTTAAAAGGAAACTTACCATGATTTCCTTTTCCATCAAATCCTATGAAAATGAAATTCACCGGAACAGATAGATATATAGAATCTATCTCTGACAGTTTCATATAATTCGCCAAATTACCTACACAGATGAATTACCAATAACTGTGACACATTGAATCACAAAAATATGCAAGCAAATAAAAATAATCAAGGTAGTCAGCGAAATATGACTAGTTCAACTTTCATATAAAAACAAAGAAAAGCTTGTGCCATTACAAACTAATCGAGTAGAAAAATACCAGAACTAGTGTAGTTATACACAGCCATTTTCCCAGCATCCTTTGATACTGATCGTTCCAAGTCATCAAAATCTGAAAAAAGAACAAAAAATATTCTAAAATCAGTAAAGATGATCCAGCATTGTAGCCAGTGGAACAATTTGGTCAGACCAGTATTATATAAATGAGAAACAAAAATACTTCGCCTCCAAACCCTGTCTTGCTAATTACCTCCACGGATAACTGATTCACTCCAGAATTTGCTCTTGGACTTGAGATTAAATAGAGAAAACACAGAAGACGATTTCGCAAATTTGCGGCTACGGGTACCAGGTGTGTCTTCAGCTGCCACGTTTCGCACAAAGAGCGTCGTGCTACATAGCTATTTGTTTCAATTGCAATTAGAAATCATTGTAAGAGGGAAAAAAAAAATATCGATTTTGAAAAGGAGAAAAGCAAAATTAAAGAGGTGGTTAGCGAAGAGGCTACCAGTAGAAGTAGAAGCTGGATCACGAAGCGAGGAGTGAATCCGATTCGACTGAGGTGTGGATCCGCCATCTAACAAGGTAGCGCAGTGAGAGAGAGAAACAGTGCTTTGATGCGGGGTCTGAGAAGTCGATGTTCGACTTGGACCCGCGAGAGACCAAACGAAGAAGCTTTTTTTTTTTTTTTGATAGTCCAAAAATCTCGAATCCATGTCCTATGAGGTAACAGAACATTTCTGTTTAGATCAGGACTGTCCGATCAGAATTCGACCAATCCAGGCCCGAGGTGGAATGCACGCGATCCTTTAAAAATCGTGCGGATTCTGATCGAACGGCCCGGATATAGACAGAAATATCCCGTTACCTTAGGTGATATCAATTCGAAAATCTCTTGCTTCCGAAATTTTTATTAATAGGAAAATCAATAAAAAAATCTCGGTTTTGGAAAGATTTTTGTATAGAATTTGAAAAGTGTAAAAAACGTGATTGTTTATGAGAGCAGCTTGGGTCCGATGGACATCGGACCCAAACTGAGTTCGATGGGCTCCAAAGTCGTCCAATTCGCTTTAAGATCTGTGCTATTTGCTTTAATAACCGTGCAAGATCGCTTTGATATCTGTGCGCACGGATTCTAAAGCAGATTGGACTGTTATTCTACCCATCGAACCCAAATTTGAGTCCGATGGGCATCGGACCCAAATTTGTCCCATTGTTTATAACATCCTCTGGACAGCTACAACAGTCTGATTAGCAAAATATAATTAGCGCTAATTAATGTCAGAAAAAAAAATGTCTAACTGTTGTGTACAATAACGGCTAGCTACAGTGTTTTTTTTTTAAGTTCAGTTATGTTATGTTCTTTGATGGTATGGGTGAAAAAAACCACTGTAACTGGCCGTTATCGTTCATAATGGCCAGACTTTTTTTTAAACGCATTAATTAGCGATAATCTAATTTCGCTAATCAGACCGTTGTAAACAATCACGTCCAGAGAATGTTATAAACAATCACGTTTTTCCTGCATTTCAAATTCTATGCAAAACCTTCCCAAACCGATATTTTTTTATTGATTTTCTTATTAATAAAAATTTCAGCTCTTGCTCTCTCCAATTTCCATGTCACTGGATTCCCTTCGTACTGCGTCTCATTTAATAGATCCGACGGACGAGATAGGCTCGATCGACTGTTGCAACTGGCTCTGATATTTTTCTCCGAACTATTTTTATTTAAGTTTTGGATAATTCAGAATTACACATTTTAGTTGATTTAAAAATGTGCAAGTCACTGAGTTGGCAATTCATTTTTTTTAATTATAAATTTCGGACAATTATGAATTACGCTTGAGCTGATTTATTAACAATAAACGATATGCCGGTAATAGCCAGCATTTAAATTGAGATGCATAAAAAATAAGAATAAGATGGTAAAATAACACCGTCTATCAATTCATGAAACATCAACACATGCATTATTATATAGAACATTAGTTTATCTTATCACCAATTCGCCATCCCTCATTTAATTTTTCTTTTCGTTTTTAAGTAACAAAGCCTGCAGTTACTCCGAAGAAAGCAATTTCTGCTGCACATTAAATTGCTACAACGTGTTTCAACAAAAAAAAAAATCACAAATCAGTTTTTTTTTTCTTTTTTGCTTTAAAATAGAAAATAGAACAAATCACACCGCAAGTGTTCAATGGATGATTATTTAGTACTTTACTGTGGATTCAAAATAAACAAAGCGACCTAACAAAATAAAATAATGACAGAGCAACTGACAGATCACAATTGACTAGTTGAAAACCAACTTAAAGCATGGATATCATATCATAATCATTAGTGAAAATTATCCTTTGGCACAGGGTTCTGAAAATAAGATATACTAAACGAAAGTAACGCTATTTCACACAAAAGATTTACATTAAGGTACGAAAAGGAAAAAAATGGATCAGCACTGTTTGTTTAAACAGACAGTGACACAGCTTGATTCTCAGAATTCAAAGTTTTCTATTCTTTGTATTACTAAGAGCAAACATTGGGAAATCCTAAGCATGTTTATCAAACATTGGCAGATCCAACTGGTCATGCCTGCAAAACCACTCATTTTTTTTTAGAGGAAATGAAGAAATTAAAAAAACATTCAATTAAAAGATTTTGTCATTCCAACTCTCTATCGGATTCAAAGAAAGATTTCCCAAACCAGCAACAAGCTCTTCAATATTCACTGTTTGTGCTCTTAACTCTGAACTCAACCCTTCTTGCACAGCAGTACCAGTAACAGTGCTGGTATCAGAACTGCTACCATCACCAATGCTTAGAATGCTTTCCAAATCCTTTATTAGGCCTATTTCCTCATCCGAAGCCTCTTCAATATCCAAATTCCAAATTCCAAAAATACCCTCTCGTGACTCCACTTCCTCCTCCGCATTTTCTCCATCACTTTCTCTCTCCGTAAGCATCTCTTCATCCAAATCCAAATATGGGTTCTTGAGTGAGTCTGAATTTGGGGTGTTTAGAGCATCAAGTAGGGCAGTTCTCATAAATTCCCAATCATTATCAGAATTGAAAGCGAGGCAAGAATCAACAAATGCATTGTCCTCTGGAGTGAATTCGAGATTGTTAGTTTCTTCAGCCTTTTTAATCGACTCGAAAAGAACAGCTGATACGTCAGGATCTGATTCTGATGAGAGTGCATTTACTGATTCAGGTTTTTCTAGGTGCTGATCAGCTTCCAATAGGAGGGCAAGTATGGGACTTTGTGACCTTGCTGTCATGGTTCCTAGTGAAAGAAAGAAGAAAGAGAGATAAATTTCATTCAGTTTCAACTATTGACATGTAATATACCAGCATGTAATTGTGGTTCAATTAGCATCACAAAAAATTGAAATAAATAAAAAAGAAAACAAGACTTGTTCCTATAAATTGAAAAATACTGGTACAGAACCAGCACAACCTTGACCAGTATGAGAATAAGAAACTGTAGGGGTCATCTGGTAAGAACAGTATAGAATAGTCCTTTTCTACTATTCTATGATATTCTTTATTTTAGCCACAAGAAAGGTATAACAATAATTAAAAAATCAATACAGAATCCAACATTGGTTAACTTCTAAAGTAACATGTTTTTAAATTATTTATAAAATAATACTCATAATTCTCTCTAGCCCAATTTAGAAACCAAACTAAACGATCATTATTTAAGATAGAATATAGAAGTATGGAAGCAAATTAAATTTCCAGGCGATACCAGTTTCAAGCCGATTTGCAATCAAACCCTAACAGACGCAAGCCTCAATTTAACAGTATTTCAGTTTCAGTTGGACAACGAAGCTGAGAGATCGAGAACATGCTTGTGTGCGTGCGTCTGTGTGAGAGAGGGAGAGAAGGTGGTTTTTTAAGAAAAGAAAATAGTTATTTACCACGCTCCTTCAAGAGAGGAAGGCGAGAAAGTACGAGTCAGATATCTCAATCAAAACGCGTAACGATCAAGTGCAAAATGGCGCAGTCCCGTAGGTTGGCGTCGTAGGTTCGTGGCCTCCTTTCCAAAAAGAGGAGAGAAAGGGAAAGAATAGTGCGAAGCGAACCGGGAGTCGGGACGGTTTATAAATGATAATCACTGTCTAGTAGTGCGGTGCGGAGAAGGGGTAAATACTGTTTTTGACTTCATAGTTCATAGTTCATACAGATAGTCTTTTTTTTTTTATTAAACATACAGATAGTCAGACACAGCACCCAGATCTTACGGGGTGCTGTTTTGATTTTATTATCTCTGCGCTGCAGGAAGTTAAAATATCTCTGTTAAAATATATATCCGTTTATTAGTTTATTGAAGTGTCTCGCCCAATCCAGAACCGTTCATTTTAGACTGGACAATCCGGATCTGATCATAAAATAATCATGTATAAAATCTGGCTGAACGGGACGGGTTCAGGCCTTCAGGGTTTCTACAGGTAATGGACAAGGCAACAATTTACAACTGGAGAAGGAATAAAAAGACAATTGTAGGAGGAAGGCCATCCGGGCACCAGGCCTATAAATCGACAGGAGGAAAAAATCAAGCAAAAATGATTTTCCGTTGCCGGGACTTGAACCCGGGTCTCTCGGGTGAGAGCCGAGTATCCTAACCAACTAGACTACAACGGAGTTGTTTCTTTGTTGTTTATATTCTTTCTTCTTTGATGTTGAAGTTGTCTCCTTTTCCTGCAGAAATTTCATTCCTAGTTCTTTTTTTATTTAAGAAATCATAGATGAATATTGTTTTCATTTAGTCGAAAGCTCTGTTTATTAACTAGAGAGATTTTGTTGGATAAAATAAACTAACAAAAATCCTATAAATGTATAGGAACATATTTTCTTACAAATTCTCTCTTTTAGGGCCTATTCGGCAGACTATTGGGAATGGACATGGGTACGGAAATTGAACTAAAAATTACTGAATTTTTATTTTCTCTCTGGAACAGTAGAACGGCCGAACAGGACCTTACTTTTAAAAAATAAATCACAGGAAACTTTTTTGGATCAATTATAAAATAAGAATACTTCGTTGCTTTAAGTTGATGTAACAGTTTAAAGGGAGGGTTGCAGTCAACCTAAAGAATCTGGTTATTTGTTTTTTTTTTCTTACCTGGAAAAGATTAATTCAGATGGTGTAACTTCCTTTTCAGGTAACGAGTACCAAATTGGTTCTTAGTGATCTCTCTCCAATCAAAGTAAATCAATATTTTTTTTTTCTCTTATGATGCAATGATGCATGATGAAGGCAAAAATATTACTGAATCACAATTCACCAACCAACCTCTAAAGTTACTTTCATAGATTGGTTCTAAAACCTCCTCAAATAAATTGTTTGAGAGGAAGATAGCTGGAACATGCAATCCAACCCTCCAAAATTTTGTTATGTGAAGTTGCTAGTGCAAACTGAAGGGATTTTGCAAATTGGCCCTTCAAACCCTCCTATTGACATCCAACATGATCTGACCTGAATAGCCATCTGACCAAAATCAAGCGATTTATATATACTTTCAATTTTGTAGGAACCTATATATGTTCTGACTTCTGAATCATCTGACTTGATCAATTTTCTACTTTTAATTTTCAGAAATATGTTTTATATTTGATGTTAACCGTCTGATTTTGATCGTATGGCTCAGATGCCTTGTAAAACATCTACCACCGTCGTTTTAATGCCGGTGGATATGTACTCTGGTCCCTATTTTTATCTTCCCCTGCAATTGGAGCACATTGTTAGTGACAATTGGTAATGAAATTATAATATGTCTATATTGAAACATTTTCCAATATTTATTACTTGAGGGCTTTAAATTAATTAAATCAGAATTTTGATGAACTTAATTCTTGAAGATAAATCAATGAGTATCTAAAAATTAATCCAACAAAATCAATCAATAAAATAAAATTGAGACAATTTTCCTTATTAAGCAAGTAGGAAAAAGAGATATACAAGTAATTGATTTCTTATTGTATGTACTTGCTCATTTCTCTGCCACAATGTGTCAAATTTATAAGGATCACTTGTTCCATTGCATTTCTTATTACAAGCAATTAAACCATAAAGCTATGACCACCATAATAACGAATTAAGGTGAGATTAATACTCAATGCCATGCTTTAAGAGCAACCGTAAAATATTAAATCAATACATAATATTATTCTTAATAATATAGCAGTCTAATAATGCATGTCTTGATTTGAACATGGAAGGTAACTACTAATAAATAAGATGATGGCCCCTGAAAAGAAAAAATAGTAAATTGTACAAATTAATGGTCTTAACATTTTTTACCAGTCTGATTCCAAAAAGGAAAAAGAAAAAAAATTCACCAATTCATTGGATGTGACAAACCAAAATGTACCAGCACCAACTCTAAATAACTTTAAATACATCCATGTTACTCCAATTATCATGCTTAAATCCCCTCCTACTTACTCTTCAACTAACCAAATCCAAAACCCTATATATGCATACAAAACAATGTAGTTTAGTCATACATACAACAGGGATTGGCAATATTAAATCAAAAAAAAAATTAACAAAAATGGGAGACGCTGCCGGTGTGGCTGAAGAGGATCTCCACATTTTCCGGAGCCGTTTTGCGACAGTGTCGGTGCCCGAAAACATCACTCTGCCTGAATTTGTACTACAAGATGCAGAAAAATACACTGAAAAGGTGGCGATTGTGGAAACCACCACCGGGAAGGCGTACACGTATGGTGACATTGTACGTGACGTCCGGAGATTTGCCAAGGCGCTCAGGTCTATCGGTGTGAGAAAAGGGAATGTGATTGTGGTGGCATTGCCTAACCTTGCGGTTTACCCGATTATTGCACTCGGTATCATGGCGGCGGGAGGGGTTTTCTCGAGTGTCAATCCAATGGCAGTGGCATCAGAGATAAGGAAACAAGTTGAGGATTCCGAGGCGAGACTTCTCGTAGCAAATGAGGTGGCCTTTGACAAGGTGAGATGCATTTATCTTATCTACCCGTGTATGATTTTTTTGGCAAAAATTCCAGTTGTTGAAACATATATACTAATTTCAATGGTGCCAGATTAATTTTTAGATAACTTAGTAATTACAGCTATTACATGTTTAGTGCATTTTGTGCCTCATAATTCAATACATCTGACATCCCTGGGGCAAAAAGATTATCAATCCGGTACTAATTCTCAATTAAGGAAAAAATTCAAAGCTGTTAGATTTTAAAACTTCAGATAAAATATTATATTTCAGTAAATAACTTTAAAATAAACTACCTTCACCATTTTATATAAACATACAAAACTTCCTGCTGATACCATATTTAATGCTTTTACCAGGTGAAGGATATCGGCATACCGGTGATCACAGTCGGCGAAAACAAAATCCCTGATTCAATAAACTGGGAAGAGCTTCTGCATGCAGCAGACAGGGCTGGTCAAGCAGACATACAAGATCCGGTAACGCAATCTGATCTATGTGCCCTCCCTTATTCCTCTGGGACCACAGGCACCTCAAAAGGGGTCATGCTGACTCACCGCAACCTCGTTTCAAACCTATGCTCTACTCTCTTCAGTGTTGCTCCCGAGATGATAGGCCATGTGTGCGTGCTGGGCCTCATTCCCTTTTTCCATATCTACGGCATAACTGGCATCTGTTGCTCGGCACTGAGGAACAAAGGCAAGGTGGTAGTGATGCAGCGTTTTGAAATAAGGGCATTTATGGATGCGCTAATCAAGCATGAGGTCACATTTGCGCCGATGGTTCCAGCTATTATGTTAGCAATGGTCAAGAGCCCAATTGTCAATGAGTTTGACATTAGTAAGCTTAATTTAAAGTCGGTGATGACTGCCGCTGCGCCGCTTGCACCCGATTTGAGGGTTGCTTTTGAGATGAAATACCCCGGTGTTCAAATTCAAGAGGTAACTAAAAAGCAAATTGTTCATTTGACAATATAAAAAAAATCTATATCAGAAAAAAGTGCTATGTATACAATTCTTAGCATCCATCATTTCTTTTCATTTCATTCTACATTTTGCAAAGGAATATATAGTACCTGAGTATATCTTTTAACTAGGCTTATGGGCTCACTGAGCACAGTTGCATTACACTAACCCATGCTGATCCAAGGAAAGGACGTCCCATGGCGAAGAAAAACTCGGTCGGGTTTATCTTACCGAATTTGGAGGTCAAATTCATCGATCCCGATACCGGCATCTCTTTACCCAAGAACACTCGCGGGGAAGTGTGTGTCAGGAGCCAGTGTGTAATGAAAGGTTTCACTTCTTTACATTACAAGCTCATACATAAAATTAAATCTACACATAGTAAAACAAAATAATAATAACATGAACAAATAAGGAGACGCACACACAAACATATACAGAAGTATCCTCTGTGCTTCTCAAATTGGGTGGAATTGTATATATGTGTATAACAAAAAGGCTACAAATTAATTAAATGTAGGTTACTACAAGAATAGGGAAGAAACTGAGAGAACCATCGATGAGAGTGGGTGGCTTCATACCGGAGATATCGGATACATAGATGATGATGGTGACATATTTATCGTTGATCGCATTAAGGAGCTTATCAAGTACAAGGGATTTCAGGTAAAATTTAGTACAGCGTAGAAATCATTTTTGTTTCTTTCCATTAATTCCTCAAATTTGTTCTGCATGTTCTTTATTAATTCCTATGTAAAGGCCTCCTTTGAACTCACTTTCATCCTAATTAGAATCATCCAAATAACAAATTAAGTATGTTTATATTTATATCTTTAAATTTTTTAAGAGGGAACATGTGTGTGTGTGTGTGTGTGTTAAATTATAAATTAAGCTCATCCCATATTTTATAGGTTGCACCGGCAGAACTCGAAGCAATACTTCTTTCACACCCGTCTGTCGAAGATACCGCAGTATTTTCGTAAGTTTTCGACACTCTCAAGCAATACTGATTTGTTTGTTTAGACTAGAATGATAGTAAGATTATACACATTTGTGAATTTCATTGAAATTAAACAATGTTTCAATGAAAACCTCTTGAGACATAAATATTTTTTTTATAATAATATTATATGTACCTTGTGCATGAATGTATATAATGTACTTACAATGTAGGTTGCCAGATGAGGAAGCAGGGGAAATCCCAATAGCTTGTGTTGTAATAAGAAAAGATGCACCGGAGAAGGAGGTGGATTTGATAAATTTTGTGGCCTCTCGTGTGGCATCTTACAAGAGGATTAAAGCGTTGCACTTCGTCGACTCGATTCCTAAATCAGCATCCGGGAAGATATTGAGAAGATTACTGAGAGAGAAGTATGTAGGAGAAAAATAATACAAATGTGCTCGTTTTGAGATTGAAATTGATGTTGTTGCAATTCTTGATGTTTTGCGTTTAGTTTTGATAATAAAGAGTTTTAAGTTCTGAATGAGGGGTGTTCATGGTATTTTGTGGTATTGTGAGGATTTAACTGGACCAACAAGTTTTGTCCAAAAAAATTGCAAATTTGCAATTTGATTTTCTGAAGACAATGACATCAATCCCTGTGCTTTTTCTGCGAATTTTTTGTTATAAAAATTCTTTTTCTCGATATCAAAATCATTTCTCATATCTGAGAAGAGATTGCATGTTCGAAACTTGACTAGAAAGTTTTTTTTTTTATAATTATTTGAAGTTAAAAAACTTAATCGATATTTTTTTATCTAAAATAAAATTAGTACTCCATTAGTTACCTATATCCTATTAAGTACGTAGATGTTTTGATCCCTCAACGGCTATGATTAAAAGATAAAATTTCGAATTGAATATCAACCCTCCAATCAAATAGTGTCTTCTTTTGATTCTATGTATATTTTTATGTTTTTTTACGAAGTCTAAATTCATTTAGATACGTACTCACCACAAGTTTATATAGTTTGTCTTCTTTTGGTCCTGATTTCTTTCCATTTTCTAAATGTCATTTATTTTTATTTTTAATTGATTGATAATTTATTGGTCATGTCTTCATTTCTTTCCAATTTTTATATTGTATAAGAAATGCTATTTGTCATTTAATAATCTCATTTAAGAAAACATGATTATATTCTCTATTTTAGATACACAAATACATATAAACTCTAGGGAGATGAGAATAACTATTAAAGTGTCATAATATGACAACAATGAATAATACTTAAGAATAATAACAAAAAGAAAATTGTTATGTATCAGTAAAAATAAATCTCATAGGTATATTATTAAAGAATGAATTTTACATTTGTATGAGAATATATTGGTCTATTTTTACTGTTGAATAATTATTATTTTCATTGGTCTATCTTTTATTTATGAAAATATGTTCTTTTGTATAAGATTTTTTTTTTGTTATCTTATAATATATTTTCATTGCAAATTTGTATGAGAATATATTGGTCTGTTTTTTTATTGTTGAATAATTATTTTTTCATTTGTCTATTTTTTATTTATGAAAATATGTTCTTTTGTATAAGAATTTTGGTTCTCTTATAATATGTTTCCGTTGTAACGCACATGCACAATACTAGTGTTATAATATTTACATTAGAAATTTCGTGTTTTCTAAAATAAAAAGCACTTTATAGTGCCTATTTTGTATTGAAATTGTGACGACTGTCTAGAATTTTGGAATTATTTCCTCCAATCAGGAATAAATTTATATTTGATGACTTGTTATTGATCAAATTTTGATACATTTTAGCTATGTGAGAATTAATATCAAAACAGAAAAAATTGACTTAAAAGCTAGTTCGATGCTTGCAGCAGTACAAGGGTAATTTTGTTACTTGGAAGCAGTGTTGTAAAAAACGATCTTAACGGCCGATTAAACGGCCGTTTAATTGGAAATGGCGGCCAAACCGTTTCGAATACACTTAACGGATGCTTGTTAGCGGAAAAAAACGATTAATCTGCCGTTTTCCGTTTAATCGGCCGTTTATTCCCATTTTTTTCCGTTTATTCCAGTGAATTTTTTTTTTTGTTATTGTGTATGATAATAAGGTTTATAAATCATGTATTGTAGTTTTATTTGTACTTGGATATTCATCCAATATTTTTTATATTTTTTTTTCTTCTTACTTACTTTGAAATTGATTAATTCTTCTATTATTTATATACCATATTTTTTTTTATTACTAATATAATTTTTTCAATTAATACGACACGTTTATTTATGAAATTATGTTATTATCATAAATTAAATTAAGTGATTTTATGTTGGAATATTTTCTTTCTTTCAAATAACATGTTATTAGTATTTGAAAAAGTTTAATTCTCAAATTTATTTTTCATTAAATAAATGTGTTACTTACACATGCAAAATGCTTACGTGTTACGAAGAAATAAGCATAGTGTCATGTTATAATAATAAAACTAACTTAAATTAAGTTTATTTGATAAGTTTAATGAGTTAAATAAATAATTTTTAATAAATTATGATATATATACATAAATTTAATAAAAACGTTAAATTGTCTGCATAATTCCGATTAATCGGCCGCGTACCGATTAATCGCTTGGCGGTACCCCGTCTGTCCGATGACCGCATACCGTTATTTACAACACTGCTTAGAAGATCTTTGGGCTATAATATGTCATTTTCATTTTTAATTTGGGTTAGTTCGTAAAAGTGCCACATAGTTTCTCCTCCCAGGCTCCGACTACACATACAAACAAAAAAGCCTCTCG
Source organism: Carex arenaria (assembly GCA_964058825.1). Lineage (NCBI taxonomy): Eukaryota > Viridiplantae > Streptophyta > Magnoliopsida > Poales > Cyperaceae > Carex > Carex arenaria. The sequence goes on from CAXKVW010000658.1 coordinate 748,976, forward strand.
TCTCTCTCTCTCTCTCTAGCATCATCAATGGCGTGGCGAGGAAATCTCTCCAAGGGTATCAAGGAGCTGCGCTTCCTCTTCTGTCAAACTTCTCCAGCTAGCTCTCAGACACGGTATAAACCCCCCTTTCTATTTCTCTTTGTCCGTCTCTCTCCTCTCTATTGAAAGACTCGAGCTTTACTTGCTTTTTTACCTAAAATTTTCTCAAATCAAACTTTTTTTTGTTTGATTTGAAAGGGATTTTGTTGTCAAGAACTATGCCGATCTGAAGACGAAGAATCCCAAGCTTCCTATTCTGATCCGAGAATGCTCCGGTGTCGAGCCTCAGATCTGGGCACGATATGGTACTCAATATTTTTCTATTCACAATTTTGGTTCTCCTGATTTTATCAAATGATGCTTCGTTGGGATATTGGCTGAAATTGCAAAAAGGAAAAAAAAAATAGAGAGAAATCGAGAAGAGATGAGGTGGAGGTTTGTGTTGGTTGGGGAACAACTAAATGCTGATTCCAGTCAAACATATTTGCAATACTGGTATACCAATATATGGGGAATAAAAGGATAGTTTTCTTGGTTGGGTTGTAAGTGGGAATACCTATTTCATATGTAATTAACATTTTCCAAAATAAATTCCAAGTTAAACCGATATTACAAAGTTTGTTTTAGGGTAAGATATTGTTCTACCCATCTATGGACCTTTTTTTGGGTTTATCCAGCTCTTATGTAGTCTGAAGGAACCTCAATTAGGCACTTAAACAATAAAATGGTAAAGATGTAACGGAACTTGCGGTTACTTTAGTTGAACAGGTAAGAAAGGTTTTGACTTTGAACCTGTACCAGTACCACAACTGCTGCCTGGTTCATCTTGCAAAGGCATTTTATATGTTGTTTTAGCTTTTTTTTCTCTTTGAGATGAATCATACTAAAGGATCAAAATTTTATGTCTAAGGAAATCATTACTGAACTGGTTATGGTTGGTACGAGGATTCATCGTATTGTGATGGGTACCAGTGAGTGGCAAATGTTCATTACAACTTGGTTTTGAGTAATTATAGACTGAAAATCAATCAGGAAGTAGTTGGTACCTTATGGGAGTGACATTGTACCAAGATGATCATGCTACTTTGGTACATATTTTTCTTCCCTAATCAATTTGTACCGTTAGTTCTTGAGTTTTTAACAGTCTAGCTTGCCTAATGTTTTTGTATGGGTCAGAAAAGTTTATTCATTTTTTAAAAAATTATTCTTCATTTGGTAATATTGTTTGTTTTATAAATTCCGTGCGGCAGATATGGGTGTGGAGAGATGTGTGCGCTTGGATGGTCTTACAGCAGAGCAGATCAATGCTAAGCTGGAGGAGATGGCTAAGGCCGGTTGAGCAGTTAATATTTTCTTTTTTTTCTCTCTTCTTTTTCTCCCAGCTAATTTAAATAAATTGCAACTGCAACTATTGTTTTTTTGCAAAGGTTTTTAATTTATTGAATTTGCATAAATAGACTGCAGTTCAAAACTTGGAATTGCTGGGTTTTTGTTTGTTTGATAATTTGCTCCTCAATTTGTTTTGAAACTAAGATGAAACATTGTTTATTTAGTACGAGTACCGCATTGAAAGAGGAAGCATACCGTTGATTTAGCTTTGCTCTTTGTTCGATGGCATAAAGATATTGACACATTAACTTGAATTTGCCATTTTTGCTTAGTAAAATACCAGTTTGGTACAGTTCGATGGCATAAAGATATTGGCAGATCTGGTTTGACTTCCTGCAGCACATCAATCATATCCCTTTTCATTTTGACACTATTACTCGTGCACTGCAGAAAGTCAAGCTAGCTTTTTCGATGTTGATTTGTACTTTTTGACCAGTGGTACGAGTTCCCTTGCTGGGCTTGACAGAGTATAACAGTCTCATCTCTAAGCATATTCAGCCCAAAAAGTTATTGAGCGCCAGAATGAATTGGGCACTCTGACATAGTGTCACTACTGAGCATCAGAAAGTTTATACTGATGTTTTAATCAATTGAGCAGTCATTTAAAAGCAAAAATCAGCAAATTCGAGTGTGTGAACTTGTTTGTCATCAATCATAAAGATACATCACATATTATTGCGAGAATAATCATTTGAAATGCATTCACAACACGTCAAGTGCATATACTGGTGTTTTTAATCAGCTTGGCTGCATTTAAAGTCAAATATCACCAAATTCGACGTCTATACTCAAAATATTGTCGTGTTATACTGATATACTGTGTGAATTTTTATGTTCTGATAAAAAACCGACAGATATATCTTAAAAAACTCTCTTGGTTATCATATGCACACCAACCTGGGAGTTTTCTTTCCTATTAAAAACAAACTAAAAAAAATATGGGCATTCCAGACATTGCGCCGTACAAGGATCTATTCGGACTGACATTGGAGGCATTCAATGTCTTTTTTTTGTGATCTATATCATAATCACAATTTCATTTCAGATTAATAATTTTAATTTAGGTACCAAATCATTAATATGAACTATCGATGTTAATGTGCATGTGTTAATTTAAAGACATACATGATCATTTATTTACATATTTTGAAATTTATATTTTACAAATTGTATTGAAAAATAGCACAAAACTTGCTAGTAAAAAGAAAGTAGAAGTCATAGTAATTCAATTACATAAGACATAATAATATGAAAAGCTCTCAAAGAATTCAATCAGATTAGTAAAAGTATATTATTCCTAAAAAGGAAACACTAGACATAGCACTGCATTTTGAAGAGACGAAAAATAAAAGGAACGATTAATGGTTCTTTTGTTATACTGATACATCATTTTTTAAAACCAACCGCATATTTTATAGTATCCCTTAAAATAATGGGGACATCAGTTTTAACTTTTAATAATCAATCCATCATAAATTCGGAAAATGTATGCCTTAAATGGGGACATCAATTTTAATTTCATAAAATAGTTCTAAAAGCCTCCATATTTATAGTAAAAAAGATATACCCAAATTGTATCTAAAGAGCTCTACAACAAATATACCGATCAAAACCCTGGCACAAAAATTGTACCAGCTTTATACACCAGTGGCAGTACTGACATCCTACAGTGGAAGTCCAAACTTCCTACAAATTATAATCACATCACCGCAAATCTAACACTGTATCCAAGCAACGAGAAATTTTTTTTTTTGAAAGCTTGATAGTGGCTATCAAGTGGTTTACAACAGTACAAGGGGTAATATAAAAACAGCCATCTAAACATGTAACGACTTGACAGAACTTTAACCACATTGCCCCTTCATCCAAAGCAACTAGAAACTTAAAATCATAAAACAAGCCCAAAATACTTAACATAGAATTTCTCATTTAGCCCCTGAAAGACCAGTAATTGCATTTACCCCAGAATGAACCCCCTATAAAAGCATCTCTCATGTCAAGAATTGGTTGAGGCAATTGTAAGCGAATCATCTCTACCTCTTTTTTGGCATTTTCTTCCATATCATTGGGCATCCATCTTGTACCAATTTCCTCCACAAAATAATCTCTAACCAGAATTGCATCTTTCGGACTGTATATAAACACGACAACATAGTATCTATTATACTCTGATTAATTTAAGAATGGTTATATCCAACCATAGTTGTATTGTATGGTGCCAGGTTACAAGGTCCTGATGGCACCGGAATTATACATATGAGCTCAATAACCAAAACTTTCGGCAGAGGCAAACGTAATTTGGTGGAATAGGCTACTTTCATAAGTAGATAATGCAGGTGTTCTTGCAGAAAAGTAAATATAAACACACTTATTATTGAGGATTTTTTTTTCTGGAGACTTGAAGAAATAAATTATAACAGTTCTAATTCCCCATTTGGATGTAGTGCCAAACATAAACTGAAATTATCATGTACAAAATTTCCCCAAGTGACTAAGTGAGAATCTGTGTTAAAATAAAATCACTTAATATATACTTACGGCTTTATATCTTTGTTGAAACCAAAACAAATAAATCAAAGTGAAATCTGATTATACATTTAATTTCTCTTCTACAAGTGCAGGACGCTGAAGGATAAAGTTGGACAAATGGGAAGAACAAATCATAGAGTTGTTACCATTTCAATCCAATCAATTATTCAAATCACGGGCAAGGGCAATTTGCAAAAATCTGCACATTGCGTAACTAACAATTAAGTAGTTTCTAACGCATTAGTCAAATGATCCATTTATATAAGATCATTATCCGAGGACATTGGATTAACAGTTTTACCCAAAAAATTTCAAGACCGGGGCTTTTCTTACAACTAAGCCAAACCTACGCCCTATTACTTTTCAGATAGCAAAGACCAAACTCCTCGACAGTTTGAGGCACTTACATTGTTGAAGACAAGTGCTCCAGACCACTACGACATTGTTGAAGACAAGTGCTCCAGACCACTACGACAGTTTGCCGAGTTCTTCGATATAACTACTAGCAACATCATTTTCCTGCCCACAATTAAGAAGATTAATACAAATCTAGTGGGGTGATAAAATCTAATTTAACACTACATAATTGGTCTTCACGTACCGAGCTAAGAAGTTGACATGTTTGTCGATTATGGCCTAGCATACCGCAGTTGCCACATTTGTTCTTCCTCCTTCCTTCAATTAAAGACTTCATCCTCTCGCACTTTTTCTTTTTTGGTGCGCCATTCATCACAGTAGGTTTCAGATTCCCGATCTTCTTGGGTGATTTCTTATTACTTGAAACAACATCCTTTTCGACCTTAGACTTCTCAATTCCTTTCTCAATATCATTTAGCCGTCGTCGCTCTTCTTTTAACAACGCTTTTGTTTTCATATATTCTTCCCTCGACTGAGATGCTTGATAGCATATTTGTTTGCTTAGATTTGTTAGCTCATGGTACATTTGGACCTGCTCGGAAACCTCAAAATTCCCATCCTTCCTGTTCGAAGAAAACGACGACTTAGCAGTTTTGGTCCATCTTTCGTCAATGCAACACTGAGGAATGATCGTGACATCCAAGTGTATCAATACAGCAAACACATGACTGCATGGTATTTTCTCACATTCAAATTTATAACACGTACATGTAAGTTTTTCGATATTGCCCTCGGAAACAAAGCAATCCACATCTACCCGACTCTCCAGTTTACCCTTTGGAGCAAGGATGTATTTTGAGGACGCATTGCTCTCAAGTTTTTGAATAACCACAAATTCGTTTGACTTTTCCATTTCCTCACGAACAATAGCAAAGACTTTTCGTGTGTAGCTGCTTGCTGCATATTTCTTGAGATTGTAGAAAGTAGTATCACTAGCCGCTAAACTGTGGTTGTGAACATCTACATAGTCTGTCACCCACCATCTATCAATGTTTGGATCAAGTTTGATACAGAGCTTGACGGGGCAGCCACAACGAGAGATCTTTGGGGTTGCTCTTTTCCGATCTGGCTTATCCAAATACTTCTTCTCTCAAGAACCAGATTTGCTGCAGTAAAACCGACGAAATGTAATGGTGCCATTCTTTGGATCTTTTATAATTATGCTCTTCCTTATGCTAAACCCCTTTTTTTTTGGCATAATCGTTGTAAAACTCGTAAGCTTCTTCTTGGCTTGAAAAAGTCATACTTACAACTTTTTCATAGTCTCTCAATGATGCTATGTCGACTTCATTAGCCTACAAAAATTGGTGGAATGAAACCATAATAAGTAGGATTAGTTGTCTACATATTGTGGATCTTTCAATGTATGATCATTATTCCCTCCATAAGCTAGGGTATAATCAAAATTAAAATAAATTATTTGGTAAATAAATTAATTGCTACTGCTATGTGCATAATATTTATGTCTTATTCGTTTGATGTCATTATGCCAAGTTGCTTTCGGGTCAAGTAGAAGCAATACTGATTTTTATATTGTTAGGTACCAACATTAAAGCTTACACTCTCAAGATTGCAAAATCCTAATTTAAATTAGTAAATTGCAAAATTCCACTGGTGATCCTTCAAAGGTAATACAAAATCTCAATTTATAAAATAAGTACGAGATTACAATATCACTTATCGCTACAAACATTAATAGATGGTAGGTAAGTGCATTTATGAAATATTTGTGTTTTTCTACCAAGCAGGCTGGAATAGTAAAGATATGTAAATTCAGTTGAAAAGGAACCATGAGATCTGCTTCAGCAGTAGACTACCTAGGCAAAGGGCGCATCAACTGTCGGCTCTCCACAAAACACTGTCATAATAAGAGAAAAGGAAAAAAATCTTAATGAAGAATTAAAGACACACCAGAAAAGAAGACATTCTATGTGTCTAATTCAACTTCAAATTAACCACTGAAAGGTGAAATGCCTTGTACATTCCTTACGAGTACAAATAATGCTCCTTCAGATGTTCAAAAATATATCCATATGTTGCACAGGAATATACGCCATAATTTGTCTGTGTTTCCATGAGGTAATTCCAACATTAATTCGCAGTAGAATAGGTATTACAATTAGAGAAGTATTTAAGTTATCTTTCTGGTTAAGGATACATACAAATAGAAATGGGAAGAGCACACAATTTGTAAAAGTTGCAAATAATAAAATATTTGCCATATGCAATCTGGGTCCATCTTTCCTTCATTACAACACTGATAACAAATGGGTCCACCTATGACCTCAAATTAACCAATTTTCCAAAAGCGTGTAACCTAATTTGTCCAATCATACTTGATTTTTCAGCTATTAATGAATTTGATGGTCGATTTTTTTTCAATTATGCCTCATTTGTCCATCACCTGCAGAGGTCCTAGAACAAGTAAAGAAATGCCGAGGCCCTTGTCACAGTGCAGTTTACAAGGTCGTGCTCCAGCCAGCCCGTCAAGTGGCAGGAGGTCTAAAAAGGTGAGAAGAAGAGATCTCTCAGAATGGTGGCGGAGGTCAGCACCCGAAGTGGATTTTTCCCGATGGGTGGAGGAGGTTTGAGAAACTGGGTATTTTAGAAGTCGAATTTGTCAGCGGTAGGAGAGAGGGAGTGGGGTGGTTTTGGCAGCGAATGGAGAGTCAGAGAGAGAGAGAGAGAGGGAGAGGGGGTTTCGGGGGTGGGGGCGGAGCGGACCGTATCCTCTGCTGCACTTTTGGACGGCTCAGATTTAATCTCAGCCGGTTAGTGCTCGGATAATGGAGGGAGCAGTATTAATTTTGCTTTAAAATTCGTGCAAAATCTTATTTCGTCTGTTCGATCAAAAACGAACGGACTAGATTAAATTTTCAGCACTCTTCTGTAAATTTAATTTGCAGCAGAGGAGCGGTTTCTCGGAAGAGGACAAGAAATAAAGGGGAGTGCGTATCCTCTGGAGATATCTCAATTTTCGCGAACTCATTTTTACAGCGTCATTTCCTGTGCGTACAGCATTTGAGAGGAGGGGAGAGGGAACACAAGATGCCTCTGTAGTGCTGTACGCACAGAAAATCACACTGTAAAAATGAGCTCTCAATTTTTGCGTGACCGACGTGTCCGGTGCCTATTCGGGGCAGCGTAGGGGCCCTTGAGCTTCGAGATTTGTGCAGAACCTATTTGAACGATTAAGATATTCCAAAAAGTCAAGCAAAGTTTGTGATATCTCAGAGGATGCGAATTCAATAGGGGGCACGCAATGTTGTAAAATGCAGTTTTGTTCATGCATGCGGACTGCATATACGGTATGCGGTCACATATATGAAATTTCATGCGGACTTATATATGCAAATTTTAAACTATATATTAATTTATTTCCACTCAAAACATGCAATATATTCTCATTAAAATTATTCAAACAATAAATTCACACATATGTGGACCAATATGCAGACATATGCGGTCCAATCGCACATATGCGAAACCGCATATTTGAGACTGCATGAATTTTTTTATGCAGAATCGAACTACATACGCATATGCGGCCGCATGAACCGCATTTTACAACACTGGGAACACGTATCCTCCGCATTAACTCAAAAGGGAATCTTTTGAGTTAATTCATCTCGACCGTCCGATTTCAAATAAAGCCAATCTGGCTATCTGATTTTAACACATGATCCTTTAATATTAGTGCGGATCAAATCTGCACGAATCTTAAAATATATCGGATTAACTCAAAAAATTCCCTTTTGAGTTACTGTAGAGGATACGAATTCGGGGGGGGGGGGGGGCGCGGAAATTAAGGAAAAGACATATACCATTTTTACCCTTTAAAAATAATCCACGGCGGTAGAGCATTCCGCCTAAATTTTTGCTGGAAGTTAGCCGAAGCATTGCTATTTGCTATTTATTATAGGATCCGACTCCGCTGCTCGCTCCCATACTCTTAAGAACATAATATAATTAATGCACATTTTGATATGTTAATTTGATAGCTCGATTTGAATTTTTGAATATTATTTTCCACCCTATAATTCCAATTTCTGCTCCATGCTGGTCAAAGTGCTTTTATGTTCCACTTTGTTCCAGTCTTTTTTGTTTTTCGTAATGAAACAGGAACAGCTCTGGATTTGTATATCTTTGATTTGACGGTGTATGTGCTACCATGAAAGCATATAACTCATTACATGGAGATGGTTTGCTGGCAAGATGATCACTGCAACTTACATGGTAAAGTTAAAATTTTCCTTTGATGCTTTGTTTTGGAAGTTTAGGTTTTTTTGTTCGTCGATTTTCTATCATTCTGATTTCAAATTCAAATCTGTGTAATGTAGGCGGATCAAGAATCGGCATCGTCACCAAAAGATGACGCAAATGGACACCTGAAAGACGCCATCACAGGAAACAATACGCCCAAATGTCCTTGATTCTTACTACTACTTTTTACCTGTTATATATATTATCAATTTTCAGCTTAAAATCTTGAGAAATTAAGATCCAGTGCCTAGATGTAACATTTGTCCTAATTCAAGGACTATGCTCTAATTAATGGTATTCTAGAGAAGGAGAGCATAGAGAAGCCTTCAAATGTCCAAGATGTAACATTTGTACTGGCCGATACACTAATCTTAGTAGGAAAGATGATAATTAACAGGCTTAGACCCGACCCGCTCACTTTTCATCCAATTATCCACTCGTATTGCGAAGACAATGATGTCTTGATGGCAGCTCGAATTTTGGGTGCAAAATGGGACAGTATGCATTGAACAAAAGCGCAACTATTTTTCATGTCAATTTTACAATGCAATATTTTTATAAGTTGTCTTTTTTTATTTTTATTTTATTTTAAAATAATTTTTGGTTTTGGCTGACTTTTGTATTTAGACACATTTTGTGTCCTTACAAATAAAAATGTTTCAGAGTTAAGAAACTGAATAAAGAAGAAAAGATAGTTCTAAAAAAAAAATGAAGTGATAAATAACAGCATGTCATCTTAATTTTCACACATTAGAAATTATTGTCATTAAAAAATTATAATAATGTAATACTATCAATTCCCACCGCAACGCATGAATACATTGATCACTAATTTAAACAAATAATGTTAAGTACCTTTGTCATCGGTTGAGTCATCCATACAAATGATATTGCTCTGTGAACATCATTATTGTTTTGAAGAAGAAAAATAGAGATCTAGCCTCTATATTCCATTAAACAAGTCACCAGTGATGTGAATATTACAAAAGATGAAAATATCAAAGCAGTAAAAGAAAGTAATGCAAAAAGAAATTGAAAACTAAATTATTTTTTTTTAAAAGCAAAATTTCTAAATAATCCTGAACCAGCTCCTGAGTCCTGACTTCCTCCATTATCTCCGCTGCAATCACAGTGGCCGATTTTTCGCTTGCATCTATCTTCATATGACAAAGTTCATTGTTAGCTGCATTCTTCTTACGTCTTTCTGATTTGATGCCAAGATTGCCTGTGTGAAAGTACCTTCTTGATAGTACCATATCATGTTTGCAAAGTACCATCATGTTTGCAGTTGGGGTCGTTTTCTTATCAATTTCAGTCTGACCTGATCGGTTGCAAAGTGACATCCATTGAATAGACGTTGTCCCGATTCTGATGCCCTTTTACACATTATATACCTTTTTGGTAAGACCCAGCCTCTGGTCATTATCTATCGTATCTTGTTCTGAATCTTATTTGTTAAATTAAAAGCGAACGGAAACAAATGCTCCTCGGTCAACCTTATTTGTTACGCTCAGGAGCAAGCTCTGTTGAAAAAAATCTACGAGGGATTTTGTATAAAGAATTTGGTATTTAAATAAATTTATAAAAAAATTCATAACAAAAATAGTAAAAGTAGTGGGTGGATTATTGTTCGTTTTGTTTTCTACGATACGAGTTCAGAATTGAAGTTCGTTCCAGTCTAGTATATGTTAGAGTTCCAATTTTATGAGCATTAAATTTGATCAAGAAGAAATTTATTCCATACATAAATAAAAAAAGGATTCAACTCTCATGGGCTCCCTCAGAGAAGAAATGAAGATTCAAATAGGGAAAAAAAGAAATTAAACAAGCTCTACCTAGGCAGGATTCTTCATACATGGCCATCCAACCACAGCCCATACCCTATTCATGCAACTGCGCACTACTCCATAGTGCCGCCCAAACGAGATGACATAGATGAACACCCCACCCATCAGTATAAACAAATAGATCGATGATGTCAACTCGCGGCAGCTCCCTGCTGCATATGCCCCCATGAACCCAAACAAATCCAGAATCATGGTGATCATCAACACTTTCATCATCCCCTTGTTGTAGACCCGAGTGTTCATCAGAAGAATGATTGTGACAAGGGACATGATGAAAGCTGTCGCGTTACAATAAAAAAATGCTGTGTAGCGGCTTGAAAATGTGTCTCGGAGCACTGGTGTGCCTGCTATGTGGCCTTCCTTGTCGTTTGCTTGCCAGAAGCCACCAGGTGGGCTCAGACCGGCTTGGTAGGTGGCCCCAGCAGCTAGAACAGCGACTACCATAAGAGATCCCTGCATTTGTTGAAACAGCTCCTTAGTGTCTGAGTCTTGTTTGGTTTGAGGTCCTACCGGTTCGTGAAGCATTTTGATGGAATGGAAGGGAAAGTTTATTTGTTAAAATTTAAATCGACATGAAATGTGTTAAATATTCAGAAACTAATTAAAGTACATAATTAATCAAAATCAAAATCTTGCAGGTTAATAATCCTACAGGTCGAATTAGAAACCTGTTTTTGTATTTATAAGCAACAAGTTACGTATCGTGAAAAGAGAAAGAAAAAGAAAAATGTTACCGACCGGAGCAGAGCAGATTTGAATTCTTCCTGATTTCGGGAAAAAAGAAAAAGAAAAAGAAAAAGGTTACCGACCGGAGCAGATCATATTCGAATTCTTCCTGATTTCGTACAAACAAAAAGAAAAAGAAAAATGTTACCCCCCAAGCGATGTTCTTGGTCCTCGGTACTCACCATGAAAAAAAAGGAAAAAAAAAAGGGAGGTGTTATTTCAAGCACAAATTAAAGGCTGTGTGTTGAGCATTAAGGGAAACTTTTACACTTCAATGTCCATTTTATTCTTGTTTTTTAAATCTTTAATATTCTCTCTCTGTATTTTTTTTATAAATTCCATTTGTAACTAACGACATTAATGCCTACACTTAAGCGGTCATTGATGTATTTTATTAGTTTTTAGATCTGCCTGACATAATTTAGATCAAAATTTATTACGAGTAGCATGTGGATCAAAATAATTTACATTTCCTTCTGACTTTGCACTATATAGAACCATTAATTAAATTCATTGTATAATATATATATATATATATAGGAATTGGCTAGCGTGCTATGGATAGCTAAGTTTCATATATGCTATGGTATTTTTGAACGTCTGATCAGCTTTAATTTTCGTGCAAAGATGAGGCGCTAAAAAATTGACACAGATGGAAATGAATGTCGCTCCAGTACCTCTTCCCAGAGCTTTGCTCCGTGCTTCTCCCCGTTTCTCCCATTAACCCCAGCTGCGCAATTATCTCTCTCCCTTTCTCTCTATCGACTCCCGCTCTCAAAGCCAAGCCGCTCTCCCTCTCTCAGAGCCACGTCGCTCCTCTTTCCGACGCATCGTCATCACTCCGCTATCTCAGTTTCTCCACGTCGCGCCTTCTCTTTCTCTCTCTAATCAGAAGTTGTCCAGTATTTCTAGTGTTAATTTGAGGTTCTTGTGTAATTTGTCCAGAAGATACTTGTTTCTTGGGTTTGATTGAGAATGTGATCGGTGGATCATTAGTTTCTTATTGCTTTGAGCATTCAATAATTATCTTAAACCAAAAGGAAAAAAAAATAAAAAAATCCAACGCCTAGGGTTTCATCTTACGTGTTAATTAGATTCATTTTCATGCTTTCTAGAATTCTTAAAATCAGCTTTTATTTATTTATTCATTGTACAGTCTTTGATGTGACTGGAAATAGGAAGGTTGTGATTATTCATGTCCCGTACAGACTCAAGAAGGCCTTCAAAAAGATCAATTTAGAGACTCCAGTGGCAAGGTACTCCTTTTCCTCTATGTTGATTTTGGACAAGATAAAAAAGAAAAATTAATGAATTCGGAGTTTTGGTAATAGTTGTTGTTGTCTGACCTTTTTGAGAAACCGTAATTTGTAATCACCAGCTCTTGTGGAGGTGGAGCAAAAGAAATGTTATGAGGTCAAAATCAGAAAACACCCTTTATTTCCAAATTGGGTTCCTGAAATCCACAAAATTTGCATAGATATGGCTGATGAGACAGTGTTATGTAGTTGCAAAGGTTTTGAATTTACTGGGATCTTATGTGCGCATGCCATCAAGGTGATGCAATATGTCGGGATGGAACACTTACCTTGCAAATACGTTCTCAAGCATTGGACCAAAGGAGCTAATGAGAGTGTGAAAAGGTCAATCCGTGAAAGAAGTATGGGTACGGGAGAATCAACTGAGCTACAATCTATGCGTCATGCGACATTATATCCCAAAGTGGTACAACTTGTGCACCTGGCTACAAAATCTGTAGAAGCATTCAGATGTGCAGATGTTAGTCATGATGAATTGACAGATAAAATTTTGACTTTGATTCCCTCAAATTGGAGTGCACCTGAAGAGCTTTTAGAGCAACAGACTTTGATTCCCTTACCGACTGAAGAGTACATCGATCCACCAATGTCACAATGCAAGGGAAGGAAGAGAAAGCCGGGAAGGCTAAAACCGATGTTAGAAAAAGTTGCTCCCAAAAGACGCACTTGTAGCTACTGCAATGAGAAAGGGGGCCACAATTTTCGAAGTTGTCCCAAGGTGTGTCATCCTCTTATATAATTTTTTCTGTTTTTTAACTTTTGTTACATGAATACATGAATGTAATTTTTGTGTTTGTAGCGCAAACACGATCTGGCTAATGGAAAGAGAAAACGAGTTGATGATGATGATACTTGAAGTATTTTTCTTTTATTTTTGGTTGGGCCTGTGGTGTGTAGGAACTCAATGAATGAATGAAAGGACAAACACAGGAATTACTTGTGCATTTTGATAGATAGATATTACTTGTGTATTTTGATAGAGCTCTCTTCTTTTGTATACTACTTAGATTGCTCTTGTTTTCTTTTGATATATGGTGATGGATGTATTAATATATAACAAAATGACTTTAATGGATCTCATGGTTAAATTGCTTGTGATGCTAATGATAAAGTGTTTGTACTTCTATTGTTGCTTGTTGTTTTTATTTCCTAGTGTTTAAATTGCTCCTATTTCCTTGTACCAGCCCTTCACTGTACATGAAAAGAATTGTTTATTTAATTTAATTTTGCTTCATGAATTTTGGTGTTAAATTACGAACTGGGTTCTTCAGTAAATTTTTTATTGACAGATGCACCTGGCTAAATTGTAGTTCATAACTGATGTGCTTGGCTTTTTAATTAGAATGACCAACATGCCCCTTGGGTTTTGTATAGTAATTATTATGATGCTTGAATGGTGCTGTTTTTAATTGGTATCATGCCTACCTCATTTAATTATGAATGCATAGTACAGTAGCTAGTATGCTACAATTTTGGATTTCATGTTTTTTATCTCAAGTCTCAGTTTTTACTGGTTGTTACTGGTACGTACAGTTTTACTAGTTTTTACTGGTTTTTATATTCCCTTACTGGTTTTTAGCAATTTGAGATTTGTAGGTAGGGTTTTAATTTAGTTTTCTAATAGGCTATTTTGGGGTCACCCACTGTACCAGCACAATATGTAAAAATATGACTTTGAATGAAACAACATGTGCCTTTTTTTAATTAAAGTATAACAAAGATATAAATAAAATAGATAACAGGGGTGCTAAGGTAAAAGATATCAAGAAAATAGTAAACAAGAAAAGGAGAACATAAATTAAGTTCATAAGAGATAAAAAGTAATTTTCGTTGAATTGGGTGCCAAGGTAATTACATCAAGCTAACTGGTACAATGGTATCATACCCCTCTCTAATACGCATGTACCAGCTTTCATAATTGAAGTAAAAAAGAATGCAACTTTCTTCTTATCAAGATAAAACCGACATATACTATGAATAAGATAATTTGACATGGAAATGTAAAAGCTTTCATTCAATTTGGAAATGAATAGAAGCAAAAAAATATAGTTGCATATGAGCAAAGAAGACTGCTATAAATATAATATCCCAATAACAACATAATTTGAACAAGTAGCAAGAGGAAAGATAATTGACAAGAAAATTAAGCATAAGTCAAGACTTTATATTTATCAACCTGATCAATATAGTACATAATAAAGCTTCAATTTACATATTCATTCTAAATTTCATACAACATGAAGAACAGTATTTTCATTAAAATAATAATTTCATACACAAGGCATCACAAATTAAAGTAATAATCTCATTACATCAACACAACAAAATATATATCAAGCACTACAATACATTTAATTTGAACAATAACAAGAGGTCTCTACAACAGTATGGCTTCAACATCTCTTGCAATGAGGGAAAGGGAGATCCCAAGCAGCTTGCGAGCACAACAATTAGTATCTTGAACTCTGAAGTTTAGTTCATCAACATCCTTCTCTACATGTCCAAAAGCTACAGTTTGCCTGTATGAAACATAATGTATGCATTAGGGGCAATTTAGACATTTGTAATAATTGCTTCTTATTCGCATATCATTTTGGTCACAAATGGTATATTAGTTGGGTCACAAATGGGCAATTTAGTAACTTATGAAGACTGTAGGAAAGAAGAGCAAGTTACCTTAGCCTCTCTAGGTATATCAGTTAGGTGACAAGTGGTACCATTTGCATACTGATATGCATGATACCTACAAGATAATTCAATTGGTAAATCAAAGGTTACATCAATCAGTAATTCAAATACAAATTATTGCATTTTACAAATTATTGCACAATTATTGCATACTGATATGCATGTACCTGCTTTCAATTTGCACAATTTGTATTTGTCAAATTCAAATACAAATTATTGCACAATTTGTTAAAAAGAATTGAAGTTAAAAATAATGTACCTGCTTTCAAGCTAACTGGTAATGATATCATCCACTCTTCATTCATTGAGTTTCTTCACACCACAGCTCCAACCAAAAATCAAAGAAAATGCTTCAATTATCATTTCATTTTTTTCTAGAATCAGTTTCAGCCTTTACTTGCATAAATGAACCACTAGCATGTTCTTTTCAAATGTATGCAGCTAATTAACGTTAAATATAACTACAAGAAATGCAAAAGCAATCATCAAATGCAAAAATAATCATTCTCAATCAAACCCAAGAAACCCAATCAAAACCAAGAGACTTAATCAAACCCAAGAAATATCACAGTAGCTTTCTATACTAATGCCAATTTAATCAAGAATTAACAATACCTGCTAACAATTCATAAATTCATCAATTAATCTAATTGCACTTCAATTAGGCTGACTGTCCATTGAAATTAGGACAGCTACGGATAAGTTCAAAAATTCTGAACAGTAAAGGAAGAGATTCACAAATAAGAGAGAAATGAGTGCACCTTTCCTATATTGCCAAGTTCTCACGCGCCGGCTTGGATCAAAGGAGGGGTAGTGATGCACCGAACAACTTATCAGAAAGAGAAAGAGAAGGAGCGACGTGGAGAAACTGAGAGAGGGGAGTGGTGGTGATGCTCTAGAAAGAGGAGCGACGGGGCTCTGAGAGAGGGAGAGCGGCTTGGCCTTGAGAGCGGGCCGATAGAGAGAAAGGGAGAGAGAGGTGCGTAGCTGGGGCGAATGGGAGAAACGGGAGAGGCACGGAGCAAAACTGGAAAGGGGTGCCTAGGGTTTTCAGAAGCGTTTATTTCCGTCTCTGTTAAAATCATAAGATCCAGCGCCTCATTTTTGCACGAAAATTAAAGATGATCGGACGTTCAAAAATACCATAGCATATATGAAACTTAGCTATCCATAGCACGCTAGCCATAGCACGCTAAGGTTATATATATATATATATATATAACCTTAGAAGTATTCATAACAATATTCATAGTTCTTCAAAAAAGTTTGAAAAATACAAAAAAAAAAAAACTTTGACAAACTAAATTAAACCTACTCATATAAAAAAGTAAAAATAAATAAATTCAATTATAACATATTCATATAGCTTTTTTTTATTTTATTTTCAAGGCAGTTTAGGATTTAGGGTTTAGGGTTAAATTCAATTATAATATGTGACTTTCCTCTTAAGATTACATCAAGAGTCATCATTGAGCCCCTACATTTTTATTCTAGGTGGATGTAATCACAAGGGATATACAAGGAGAGATTTATTGGAGTATGCTTCTTGCTGATGATGTGGTGCTAATTGACGAGAGTATGATAGGGGTTGATAAAAAACTGAAGTTGTAGACACATATTTTATAATCAAAGAGTTTTAGACTTAGTAGAACAAAAATCGAGTATATGAGGTGTGAGTTTAGTGGTGTCAGGTCAGATGATGGAGATGTCTCTATGGCCGCACAAGTAGTGCCCAGGAAGAACACCTTTCGATATTTGGGGTCGATGCTACATAGCGATGGTGAGATTGATGAAGATGTCTAGGTGAAATGACGACGGGCATCTAGCATCCTATATGACAAAAAAGTCCCACAAAAGCTAAAATGCAAGTTCTACATGACGGTGATCAGCCATGCAATATTGTATGGTGCAGAATATTGGGTTACTAAAATGCAACATGTCCAGAAGATAAGTGTAGCATAGATGCATATGTTGCAGTGGATATGTGGTCATACAAGAAGGGACTGAATCAAAAACGATGACAGGTTTGGGGTAGCTTATTCAACATTGCTTGAAGAGAAGTTTGTCCAACACCGCTTGAGATGGTTTGGGTATCTCTAATAGAGACCTCCCGAGGCACCAGTGCGTACTGGAATTGTAAGTTCCGAAAGCACAAAGGAGAGGTAAAGGTCAGGAAAGATTGACATGGGAGGAAGCTAGCAGTAAAAAGGAACTTGAAGAATGGAATGACTCTAAAGAGTTGGTTTTAGACAGGAGCACGTGGAAGTTATCGATCCATATACCATAATCATAACCTAGTAATCAGAATTTAGAGGTAGTGTTATAGACTTTAGATTCTAATTAAGGACGTAGAGCTTAAGCATAATTTTGTTAGTATTATTAGTATTATTTCCATTATTATTGGTATCATTATTAATATTAGTATTACTTATATTGTTGTTGTTACTAGTACTATATCTTGGTTTTCTGATTATGGTTTGGGTTTCATTTTTTATCTATTTCAACTTGTTTAAGACTAAAGACTTTGTTGTTGTTATACATAAAAACTTACATTTAAAAAAAAAAAATTGCTTGCTTCATAATCATCTTTATGCGTGTTCCTTTTATGATCAAGTTGCTCGAACTATCATTTATCTGCTAAGTTCCAGTTTTGATGACTGCATCATCAGTAAATAAGGAATTTAATAATAAATAGAAACTTACATTGATTCTTTTTTTTCTTTTTTTTTTCCGTTTATTACTTGTGTGTTTTGCTACAACAAGTTTTCTGATTGAACTAAAACTATTTCTTTTTGTTTTATTGCTCATAATTACATGAATCTCAAGTAGCCAACCATCAGTCGTGAACACTACAGCAAAACTGAGCATCAGCAAAAGAGCGGCAATTCCCGCTTTCGCCTCGATTCCGTATGCCATGCTGGCTCTTTACCCACGCCCCTTGCGACTTTGTTGCCTCTCGCGACGAAAGTCGCCGCTGTCCCATCGGTTAGTACCCGCTCTCTATATTAACTCCTATTTGGGGGTTTCTCGGTTTTTCACTTAGCTCTTGCTATTACTCTCTTTTCTCCTGTCTTGAACTCTCTTTCTCACCCTCTGTCCTGTTTTCCCGCTGTGACTTGCTGAAAACGAAACCCTAGGGTTTTGGGTTGATCCTTGTACTTGCGATTTGTTTCCGTTGCTTGGGGGTGGTCGTTTCTTGAGGTGCTTGCTGAACTGAGTTGGTAGAGAGGCAAGACTACGAGGGCCTTGGTACCGGACGATCATTGCCCTTCCTGTGATTTACTTCTCTTTCGGGTAAATTAAGCACACCCTATTTAATTAGTTCACTCAATTTGTATGAAGTTCCAAATTGTATGAAGTTCACTCAATTTTACTATTAATTAGTTCAAATTAGTGCAAATTTTTGCAAGACTTGTCAAATTAAGTGCAAACATTGGTGGTGTTTCTGGCTCTTTGCAAATTATTGCAACCCAAGTAAGTTGAATTATTTCTGTCTGGGTCTTGTTAAGATAATCCAGCTCAACAAAATATAAAAGCTTATTGTGGTGATTCTGGCATTCATTGTGCAATTGGTCGATAAAATTAAGAACCTCACTAAATTTGAGAAATGACTATAGAAAAAAAAAATAATAATATGTGTGTGATTGGCTCTTGGAAAGTGTTGTAATTAATGAACTGAATGAGATTCTGCAAATTTACCATGGTTGTTATATTTATGTTAATGGATTCCATCGTCTGGTCAAGAAAAAATGAAAGAAAAATCGTCTATAGTATATGTATGCAGAAAATTTTAAAGTGTCGGGCTTTTACTGTAAGAAAGGGATGATCATCTAAGACTAAGGGGCATCAATTTTGGTGATTCTGATATTGACTCCGAAGCTGATTAGTTAGAATAATTTCCTATTTGAGAAATATTCTTAGATTTTGAAGTGGAACCCGCCGGATCCGGACTGTACAGATCCTTGGACTCGTGAAAACCGTAGACTGTGCGGAACTGTAGACTGGTCTGGTCCGGACTGGACCGGATCGACCCGTTTGTAATACTTCAGATCCGGTGTTTTTACGCGGCAAAACTTGTTGTTGTACTGCATCCAACTGGTCTAGAGTCTAGAGTCTAGACTCGTAAAAGGAGCATCTCTTTAAAGATCCAACGGCCTTAAATTAGGTTGCACACAAATTTCTCTTGTGAGTGATAACGGTTGTGATCAACTCTCCAAAATATTAGCAACAATCCCAATGCATACACCAGGCCGCTGGAAACTCATATAGCACCTTTCCCGTTTCAAATTATTATCTGGACAACTTTTTTCTAGAACTACTTACACCAAAATTACTGCACGTGGGCCTTAGCTATAGACACTCTTTCCTTCAACTACCACCCGTCGATAGACCATTTTCATATTATATAAATATCTCCTCCCCTCTCTTGTATTTTTGTCTGTCACTTTTCTGTTGCTCACTGGTCACTGCACTGCGCGCACAGAGAGAGGCTACCAAGACTTAAAAACAGAGAGAGAGAGATTGAAGGGATGGTCGGAGTAAGAGAGGAAAGCGATAAGATAAGCGAGTTGTTTAAGTCGGACCCGGTTACATACAGAGTGGATCGACGATCAGCGCTGAAGATGAAGCTACGACGCGCCTTGTCCGAGAAGCTCACCGTGTTCCTCAGCAGCTTCGCCGATGAAACCCTTGTCGTATCGATCTTTTCTCCTTTATCCTCTCTATTTCTTCTTTCTTTCTTTGCTATCTTGTACGTCGTCGTGAATGTGATCTCCCTCGAACTCGGAGATCGTAGAGTAAATTATTTGCACGTCTCACATAGGAACTTTTTTGAATTTTCTAGGCCAATTATTAACAGGGCAAGAAACTTATTTTTTTTCTTGAATGAAATGCCATTGGAAGAAACGTATTTTTTTAGTTGTATTGGATTAACTTGATTGTTGTTCAATAAAAAAGATAAAAAAAAATGATTATTAATATACAATGGGTCAACTTTAGAATCTTGACAATATTTTTCATGTCAAGCCAAAGAAATTTAATAAATAGGAGAAAATTTATAGACTTATTGTTGGCTTATAGATTGGATGCGTTTCAAATTTTCATACAATTTTAATGTCATTTGATATTCCATCAAAAGATGTTAAGTGCAAAACATTGGATATCTCAAGTCATGTGATGAACCGCTACACTTGCATCAATTTCATGATTTCAAAATTAGAAGTTATTTTTCATGATTCGTATAGTTACCAAATTAATCCATTGTCAACGGAACCCCACTCTTAAAAATACTCATTCAATCCTATGTTTGGTATTATGGAAGGTGGATAAATATACAAGAAGCAAAAATATCTTAGTTCATGCATTTCTTTTCCAATTCTTGTATTTTCTTGCCTCAATTGAAGGAATATGTAATCGTGCTTCTTTGCAATGGAAAAGACCAGTACCAGGCACGCAAGGATCTTGTAGACTTTCTTGATGACAGCACCGAGAACTTCGTGGCTTGGTTCATACCTTTTTTTCTTATAATTAGTATTATGAATTGCATTTTTGTTTATCACTTGGCTTTCATTTTTTTCTTTGTGTCTGGTTAGCTTTTCCATGGTTCAGTGGCGAAGCCAAATTGGTGCAGTTCTGTTTGGACAGTACATAATCACTACCAGTCTGGTACTGTTGTTTCATTGTGTTGTGTGGAAATAAAATATGCAGAGATACAATTCCAATAAATAGTTGGAAAGGGACACAAATTACCGAGTTATTTTCTAAAACTTGGTTGTGAGTTTTAGATGTCCTTTTGTTCCGTCTTTTTAAATCCATTTAGGCTATGGGATTTCTTGAGTAGAAAAATAGATGCTGTGGAGAAGTCAGGTCATACTACCTCAAGTTGTAAAAGAACGGAGGTGCAAAGACCTAGCAGTGAAGTACGGGCTCATGCTGGGAACACATCCTTGGTTAGACACCAGGTTCCATCTTTTCTAGCTTTTCTCAATTTATTTAGCATGCTTTATATCTGTAGAACAGAATAATAAATAATCCATTTTGAGTTGTCGCACCCCCACCACATATTTCTGTTATCTCCTGTTTCTCTTCTATTGTCAATAAAATTACCATTGTTCAATTAGTGGACTTTCATATTGGCATTTTAGGTCTAATACCCTTATGGATAGTACTAGCCAATATTGTTACAGTAATCATGTTCACCGGTACCTCAATTTGCCAGCTTAATTTTAACAGGATAATGAAGGACCTGCCGAGCAATCAAAGTACTATGCGGGGTCAAGAGAACCTTTTGACAACCTAGTTCTAAGATCGAGGAATTTACAGGAGGAGATATGTGAGGGTGTAACTCATGAGAGGTCACTGGCACTGGAAGAGGATTTACATGAAAGCGTAACACCCAAGAGGTCATTGCGAAAGAAGAAGATAGAAGAAGATCCTCCAATTAGTAAGCCCAGAGGAATATCTACTTTGGGATTTGTTGGTGGCCCATACTCACCTTGTCCCGAGGAAGGTTTGCATTACAAGGTCAGTAGGGCATTTTTATTTATTTTAGTACCAGTTGCAGTTATGTTCAATTTTTTCTCAAGTAAAAGCTGAAAGAAGTACTGAATTGGTACAGGATGGGACTTGGTTATTTGTACTGGTGCTGTACTTGTAACAGTTTTGACTAAAATTTTTGTTACTTTTTCGGTGTAAATTTGTTAGAACAGAAAGGAGAAAAGGCACATGATTCTACCAGACCTTCTACAAGCTTCCAAAGACCCAGGTCTGAGGTTGTGGCTATTGGGAGGGAGAGCAAGTCAAGCAACAAAGGCAAGCAATCTGTTTTTGCATTTTCATTGCTTGCAAAACTGTTCATACTTGGTAAAGTTTTGAAATTGAATCTCATTGTTTTGATTGCAAATTGTCATACTTCTACTATCTTATAATTTTTGTTAAACCTTTTTGGAGATTTGAAAACAGTTCATCGGTTATCTAATAATCACAATAAACTGAGTCATACTGTTTTTCTGTATATTTAGTATCCGCACCTTTATCTGTTGTTAATTACATTCGTTATGAACTGTGTCATTTGTTCCTTTACAAACATGTATGTATTTCATACACCTCTGAAAACAAGGATATATTACATAGTTTATAAATATAGGACTACACATATTCCCCTTCCCTGTTTGCACTTGATCTGGTATACAGTGAGAACTCAATGAAGGGAATACAAAAAAGCAAGTACAGAGAGAGATAAACAGTGAGGAAGAGGGGTACTTGGGTGACTTTTATTATGATGCATGGGTAGGGAGGGTAGATAGTATAATTTCCTACCTTTCTTCTGTGCATAACAGATATGTTCATTTTTAGAGGTATACATGATATTTTGGATGTTTTTCCGGGGTATACATTATATCCCCACCCCCTTTCAAACGGAAGAAAAGAAAAGGAAGAAAGAAAATCAATGCGGTACTTTTTTTTTTGTCCTGTACATGCAGCATCTTTCTGATGTGCACGAAATTTTGTTTTGGACAGCCCAAAATTTTACAATTCACCATAACTAGCAACAGGTGATATACCTCTGAAAAAGGAGAAAATCTGATATACCCCTAGACCTATCATGTTCCTTTTCTTCTACTTCTTTTAGTGCCCAAACACCCCTCTTGCCTTTCTCATTTGCTAAAGTGGTAAATAGCAAGGAAAGCTGATCTGGAGGAAGAGCTTACAAGAGATATCCCCTATGTTTTATAGTGACTTTGCTATATAAGTTCTATATCTTAGGGGTACAAGTGGTATTCTGACATTTTGCTGGGGAGTAAGTAAAATTTCCCTGCTCTTTATTATTTCGATGTGTGCACTCTTTTACTTTGCAGAAGTACTCAGGACTAAACATTATAAAAAGCTACCTAAATTAGCAATGGACAGAGAACTGAAGCCAGTACATCGCAATGTGTGGGACCGCTTAGGCAAGCCTCAACATGAAACTAACAATCTCTTTCTAAGAGAGAGAAATAACTCTCTCCCGGTGCCTACTGTAACTGTACCACCTATGGAAACTCTTATAATTCAAAACCTACCATCTGCGCTTCCTCTCCTCCCTCGTACACAAGACCATTTTGTCTCTCCCAGTTTGTACCCAGAGGAGGTGGTTAAAACCTCCTCAATTTGCACCCCGATGCGTGCCAATGGGGCAATTGTGAACAAACTGAAGAGGCAGTTTGAGCAAATAGAAAGCCATTTACTAGCAAGTGCGGTTACATCAAAATCAAGGGAAAGGGTCCCGGCCAAGCAAAGGCTGGGAATTTCTGTGGGGGCTCCCCAGATGTTACCTGTGGGCAACTGCTTTTCGAGCAATATGGCGAAAGAAGAACCAGCTTTGGTTGAAATAGGGTTCAAGCCGGAGATTGTTTGCAACGCAGAGTCTGTAAACAGTGAGCAGAGGCCCCCAATTGTAAGAAATATTTCAATTTTTTTAATCTCTTTTTCTGTACTTGTGTGCATGTCTAATCGAGAATAACTCTACAGACACCGACAAAAGAGAAAGCACTGGAAAATTCAGAGTCTGGAAACAGCAGTGAAGAGCCTCCAAGTGTAAGAGTTTTTTCTACTTTTATGTTGTTTTTTCTTTTTCCCTCAGTGCTTTTCAACAACTTGAAAATTGTCAATTGTGAGATGTTTTGGAGTATAGACTGTGGGGTCTTTCGCATAGATTAGCATACAAACATATTTGTTGGAAAAATAGTGTTTGAATAACTATTTCATGAAATCATGTCAAGTCAGCGGTCAGTATGCAAGACTGCAAAACACTTGACAGTTCACTCTTTTAGAACCTTTTATGAACAATAAATGCAGTTATCTTATTATACTATTTAATTTTAAATGTTGCAGAAAGTGTCTCATATGAAAGTAAAACTGGAAGAGATGGAAAATGATATGCAAGAGCTCCGCACAAAGCATGCTAACCTCGAAAATTTAAAACCGGATTCAGAAATAAACCCTTCTTCAGGTTGAGTTTTTGAAATTTCTTTTTTATGTACAAGTACCTTCGCATATGCCCTGTATATATTATTTGTTTGTTTGTTCTTTTTTCTTTGGTCGGGGTGAGGTGCAGTTGGGTTTTTATGGGTTATTCAACAAAACATGGAAATTGCACGCATGAAAAATAACATAATGTACCTCACCTTTTTTCCTCTTTTATCACCTGTTCAAAAAGAAAGAATGCGAAGGCTAGCCCCTTCCATGGTTCATCTCTACATAAGAATTGATGAATAGGGAATAGTTTGATTAAATTTCGAAGAGAGGTGTGTGTGAAATAGTACCTTTGTTTTGGTAAGATCAACATTTCTCTCATCTACTTTATCATGTGCAATTCTCTAGGAGCACAACCAAGTCAAATGGAGGATATGGACTCGAGGACTGTTCTAGTAACAAATGTAATACATGTTATAATATTTTCTATCTGCAATTAAGTACTTATTCAATTTAATTAACTATAATTTTCATATTATATGACCAATAGATACACTTTGGGGCTACGAAGGAAGCAATTGTGTCCCATTTTGCGAAATGTGGGCCTGTGACCAAAGTTATCATTCTGAGAGATACAATTACTGGCAAGCCAAAGGGGTAAAGCTAATTTTTTTTTTTTTTTTGCAATTGTCAAACAGTAAATCTCATACACTCACCATGTAAAGGGCTAAATAAATTGCTTCAATTACTGATATATAATCGAAACTCTCATAACTCACTCTAGTTGAACTCGTCTCTCAAACTTATTCCATCTTTTTAGGGCTGCATGTGTTGTATTTACAAAAAAGGACTCGGTTGAGAAGGCCATTTCTTCAAGTGGCACCACTCTCTTCTCTCGTACTTTGAAGGTATGTTTCTCAAAATCTTTCTCTTTTATTATAAAATTCGTATCATATTCTTTGTTGTATATATTATATAATTGATCTGGGTAATTTTTGTTTAGGATAAATACTGTGCTGCTTTGCTTGTCCCATAAAGTGCTTCAAAATACATTGGTTTGACTCTTATGGAAGAATAACAATTTTACTATGACTCTAAAACTTTTGAGAAAATTTTAGTTGGCGAACTCCTAAACTAAACCAGTAAATTTCCTTCAATTATCTCTCAGTTGTACAATGGGTGTGTACAAGATGGTGTTACTACAATTATACAAAGTTAAAAACGTGCATGCTTGTAGAGTTGTAGTCTGGTATTGTTCCAGTACAGACCAATACTTACCGTAACATGATGATGAATATATATTTAGATTATTTAGATGAATATCTATTCAAACTTGAATATTGAATTTGAAACACAGGTGATGCGCAAAGCCGATGCACCGGCTAGGCTTTTAGAACAATCTCATCTTGTATGGAAACAAGCTCACAGCCTCCAGTTATCTCCCCCCTCATGGAATTCTCCTCACTGTTATCCTATGACCACTCATCTTCAGTGGAGGCGTGAGACTAATCCTCCGGTTTCTAAGTAAGAGTTGTAGTCCTCTTTTGAAGGGAATGAGAAATTCGATAGACAAAAGGTAAAAAGAAAAAAATATATTTCTCCAGTTTTCTTTGCAAAATGTGGTTTTAGCTGTTAATGGAAGCAGAGTAGGCCCCTTCAACCTTTTCTCACCCTCTTTCCAAAAGAATATTTGGCTTTTGTCATGTACATATAGACTAATCTTTCTTTGGGAGTTAGTATGCTGAAAGTACCAGTTTGTAGGTTTTTTCACGCTGCAAATTAAAGAAAAAGGAGAATTTTGTGCATACTTGGAGGTTTGCTTATGTGTAAAATGTGCTCAAGAATCCTTTGTGCATGATTTTTATGCATCAGCATAACATATATTAGTATAAAAGTCTTAAGCATGGTAAATCTTAAATGGAGCATTGTATTATAGACTTATAGTTATGGAAATTTGGAATGCTTTGCTCTAGTAATCATACCGGAATAGCTTGGTTCCAAGTCTGAAGGGCAAAAATTGACTTTCTTTCTTCCATTTGAATTTTATTTTGTTTTCTCCACGAAAATCATGATTTTTTTTTAAAGTGTATAAAACTTATTCCTGTGCCAAAACAACTTAGAAGTGTAACTACTCCATTTCGTTTGTACTTGGATCTCTCCTGTTAGCTTCCTCACACCGGGGCGTGGAACTTGTACATGTGAAAATGAAATGCAATGGGGATGCGAATATAGATTGTGAAACAGGGGTAGAATGTTTCAATGGGATAGAAATGGGGATGCGAATATAGATTGTGAGACTCTGTTGTAATAGGCCTACGGGCTGTACTAGAAGCAAAAAAAAAAAAAAAAAAAAATGAA
This sequence comes from Carex arenaria, assembly GCA_964058825.1. Classification (NCBI taxonomy): domain Eukaryota; kingdom Viridiplantae; phylum Streptophyta; class Magnoliopsida; order Poales; family Cyperaceae; genus Carex; species Carex arenaria. The sequence goes on from CAXKVW010000658.1 coordinate 775,500, forward strand.
ATGCAATCTCACTCTTGAAAGATGTGCCTTTTAAAATTGACAGGTGCATCTTGAAATAAGTACAAAGGCGATAAGATTTAGAGTGCGTATCCTCTGAGATATCTCAATTTTTGCGTGACCGACGTGTCCGGTGCCTATTCAGGGCAACGTAGGGGGCCAGTATTATTTTGCTTTGGGATTCGTGCAGAACATATTTCAATGATTGAGATATTCCAAAAAGTCACGCAAAGTTTGATATATTTCAGGGGATGCGAATTCTAAGATTTAGACGTCTTAGAATAGATAAGAGTGCTCTATCTCTTTTCTTTTTTGTGATAGGACATTAATCAGTTACTTTCTTATTTAAAATACTACACCTTTTTTGTGATGGAAATTGAACTCAAGAATTTTTTTACGGAATTATTTGTTCTCTAAACAAATAAAAAATATGATGGATTTTTGCCTTCCACGACTTGTAATCATATCCGACAAAAACTTCTGTTTCATATAATTTGATTTATTTTCAATATGTATTTTTAGAGGATCGTGATCATTTATTATTTTCAACGGCTGAGATTACAATTTGACACCATATAGGGGTCCAAATGGCCATGCGTTTAAATCACAGCAGCTAAAATATATTGCTACATTGTTAATAATTTTACTTAAATAAGAACAACATGTCAATGTTATTATCACTGGGAAAGAAAAACTAGATGGTTTGTCTCGATATTTTCATAGTTTTGAAAAAAGTAGTTTGCAAATTGCCGATTTTTGCGTCCTACATTTCTCATCAAGCTTTTACTGAAGGGATTTCGGATAGGTTATAGTGCAACAATTTGATTCAGTTTTTCAATTTGTTTACTATCCGAAACCAGAATTCAAGTATAAAACTAATTCCAAGATTAATATAGAGTTTACCACTAAACGCGCAGCGGATATCTTCGTCTAGTCGTAGGAGCAGTCAGCCTTTCGTTGAGTTCGGACTGTTCAAATCCATTGATTTAATCTGTTGGGGTTTTGACTGTACAAACTCATTTGTTTGCTTAAGATGCGGAAAGAACGTAAAATAAAATTTTTACTTCTAACTTAAGCCAAGAATTAAATAAGGTATGTCAGGAAACTTTCCAAGGTGGTCCACCTTCAGTATTCCTTTGGCATCAAAACCCAATTTAATTCTTTTACAGATCTACTTCATGATTGATTTCTAAAACTTTAATCTATTTACAAATTAAATAGATTAATATAACATATTTATACCTTGTTTCCAAATTCTAATTGGAATGTAGCAGACCGAGAAGATCGAATCTGAGAAACGTCTCGTCTCGAAGTATCAGACGTCTGATACCTCTATCGGTTATCCATCAGGACTAACCAGAGAGCGGTTTATTTCTTTTGTCAGAAATACCGTAAACCGCGGAATTATGCAGAAACACAAAACCGAGAAAAAGGACAAAATAAGTATATTTACGACCCGCAGTTATTCAAATAGAAATACCGCAACTTTCGCAAATATAATATTTCTAAATCTCGTATATAACCGTAACCGAGAAAAAGACAAAATAGACTTATCGATTCGATCAGTCAGATCAGATACGATACAAGTGAATTGGTGATTTTCTCTTTACCCCTGCCCCTCTATTTATAGAAAAATCAAGCAGGTTGGCCGATTACCGAAATATCCCTAAAGTTTGGCATATTTACCAAATTGCTATTGCTATGGCGGTTGATTTGATTAAAACCATCAAATTTTATTAAAACCATTAAAGTTACATGGTGCCGCCATTGTTTGATGGTATTTGATTTTTTTTTAATTTTAATTTTAAAACTATTAAAATTAAAACCTTAAAAAAAATCTAAATCAAATATATATAATTGTTCTAAACAATTATATTTCTCACGGTTCAGTTTCGGTTCAGTTTCGGTACAATTTTATACAACGCATCGAGTACGCTTATAAATTAACCGTTGTTTCTGCTTGTCATCTTATATGACATATATATAATTTAATTATATCACGTATAATTAATTATAACCATCTTAATATTAATTATAACCAATTTATAATTAATCAGTAAGATTCTCCGACTAACTCCTATACGGTGTGACCCAATAGGATCTGTGTTATGTTGGTAAATAGAATTAAAATTGTTTTAACTTTTATAATCATAGGAGGCATCTGACATCTGCACTATGACCATCCAATTACACAGATGATGTTGTACTATACAATATCACGATCCAGTAAACTATTTTACTCATGTTAATTCTTATGTCTCACAGTATCGGATCAGTTTCAAGGTAGATGTGTGTCATCCTTGTAAACTTAATCTTTTCTTGATCTTGAGCAGATTATCAAATATAATTACTCTTATAATTATACCGCTAGCAGATAATCTTACTCTATCAAGGGACCCAGTGATACTGTAACTCGTATAGAGATACGAGGGACAATAGTACTTTTGGTAAACCATCACTACCTCAGCTAAGCTATGTATACCGAAAAGCTACCGTTATAACTGCGTTTTATCAACAGCGTTAGATAACAATCACACATCTACATCTCTTAGTAGGAAAGATGAATACCTCATACTTTAGAACTTAACACTGAATGAAAATATTAATGACACATACACAATTCCATTTAATATTTCATTCGGGGTCTGTCAAATACCATGTTTCTGGAACATGTATCTATGTAATTAAAATGACATCTCTTGTCAATGGTATGTAAAACTTGACCATCTTTTAATCTACATACTAACCTTGTAACAGTAAATTAGTGTTCCTGCTAATTACATCGGTTAGAGACTTTTAAGAGTATATATCATCTATATTATGAAGTTTCACAATTTCAGTTATTGACTCTAGTCAGATAAATGAATGATCCATAAATTCAATAATACTCAAGGCAACAAAATGACAGTTTATTAATCACTCAATTCATGAACAAAATATATATGATACAATTATCATATTGATTGACCTCTAGATTATTACACTAACTCCTTTTCTCTTCTGTCTCCTGTCAGATACATGCACCAGCAACAGGTGCCTCCACCAGTATCCACACGAACCGGTTGACCAACTACTGTAAGTCGGTATGCTAGTACCAACAGGCAGTCTCTGTTTCTCTCTTTCGTTTTCTGTAAATAGTGTAAAATGAATGGGACGCGAATATTGAACTGATGCACTATATTTATAAAACATATGCACCAGTTCAGATGCACCTATTCATTTGCACCTAATCAGAATATTTAGCCTAATCTGATCAGATCAGATTAAAGGGAGTAACAGGCTTATTTCGGGCCCAGCCCAAAAAGAATAAATTCAGATTTAATCTATAGCCCAAATCATTTGGCCTGTTAGTACATTTCTTACAGTCTCCCACTTGTATTAAAGCCAAATATTTTATATATCTAATACATTTGATATAAATTAACATATGAATTTAGAATCTGTTGTCAACCATGTTCTTGTGTGTGACCCAATAGGTTCATGTAATGTTAGCAGTGAGCTGAAAATCATTTTCGGCACACAAATCATAAGCGGTCCCTCGCAGGGCATTATGACTACCCAAATTATATGAATGTCAATATCCGACAAGTACCTCATAATTATTTATGTTAATCCCTTTATCTCTTGATATCTTGATTGTACTCAAAGCAGGATCTGTGTCAACTTTGTATAATACAATCTTTGATTTCTCACACCAAAGTTAGATTGACTTTTATATGATTGACTATCAATCATATAGCACGGCCATGTATTTTTCAACCTATCTTTCTAGAGGGGCCCAGAGACATCATTCTCCCAATATATAAGAGGGATAAATTCCATCTTGATCATTCATATTTCTTCACATGATTCATAATATACCCAATTACTACCTTTATAGTTACCTGGTTAGGGCTAACGTTTGATAGCATCAAAGTATACAATTCTCATTGAAGAAATCAATGACGATCTCAAGTCAAAGGATTCAACTAAATATTATATAAATAAACTGATGACACATAATAATCCATACAATATTTTATAGCGGGTCTGTCCAATACTATGTTTATCAAACATGTATCTATGTGATTGCATTGGATATCCCATATCAATGATCCGTAAAACATGATCATCCACAATCAATCCACATACTAATCCATAAATTATTAGTGTTCCAAATAATAATAAAGACTAGGGACTATTTAGAATAATATTGCATTCCATTATAAAGTTTTACGATCCAACTCATCGAATTGATGATAAATAATAAGCAATAAATTATTCAAGGAACATTACATTATTTTATTCATAAAATATAAACATACAAACAAACATCTAAATTATAAATGTAACACTTGTCACAAATGGGGTAGTAAAAATTCTTTTTACAATGTTACATTTCATGCAGTATAAATATAATATAAATGACTAAACAAATGTACGGAATGTCCTTTAATAAAATAACTATACAATATTGTAGCTATCTATTTTATATTCGTTTACATAATTTTGAGAAAAAAATACTAATATATTCTTTTTATTTTGATTTCAAGGAAGAAATTTTATTGCTATTTGTAATATGTTGTAATTTGTGGGCTAAACTGAAAATTGTCAATATCTAATTAGTTTTATCTTCGGTAATCGTCATTGAGTAAATGAAAATAAAGAGGCTGCAGTGAGAAAATATGTTCAACCTAGTTTAGTCACAATTAAATATTGCACCTCTTCGTTACTAATAACTGAAAATTGGTTGTGCACCTTTTCGTCAGTATTCATATCCAATAACTGTTTCAAATTAAATTATATATTCTCTATCCGTTTAAAAATGAAATGTCGACTAATAATAATCTCTCTCTCTCTCTCTAAAACAAAACTGTACCCCTTCACTTCTCTCTATATGAACCGTAATTCCTCATCTCCTCTTTGTAACTTCCCAACCATCAAAGCCTCAACAACCACACCAAATGGAAAAATGAAAGAAGTCATCTGTTGCTTGAAAATTTCTGCACTTAAGGTAACTCGAATCGTATTATTTCGTTATAAATTGATAGTTGAATAAATTGAATGAATTATATGATATGATAATTGAATCTACGTTGATGTCAAGTAAATTTTGTCTTCGTTGATAATTTAAAATATTGATGAGTAGTCTTCAAATTATATTAAAACTGAAAACTATCTTTTGATATTATTGAAAATTACAATACTTAGTTAGACGAATTTCGTTAATAATTTAATATATGTTGATTTGATATATTTTGTAAGAAAATAAGTTATGTTCTTAAATTGTATTTTGGTAAGAAGTTCTCTAACTATTATAATCTGGAAGTTTATTTATTATAAAATCTAAAAACAAATCTAATATGTTATTAACTGTTTCGTTAAGAATACAAATATCTGGAAACTTCCTTATTATTAATTATTCTCTTTGATTATATAGTAAAATATGAAAATATAACAAGTATTTCTTTCCGTTTATTAAAAATCTAGAAATTTAGTTTACTAATAAGAATTCTTCAGTTATGTTACAAAGATTTAAGATAATTTAGTAACACAAGTATTTTACTATCGATATTAATTAAAGTTAATAAATATAAAACTTAGGTTCAAATCTAGAGATTAAAGATTTTGACGAACATGAAGAGTACACTCCGAAAACCTACGGAATTTCAGGTACGGGTTTCCTGGACATTGTCAAATTCTTACTTACCGTTTTGTATGCATTTTATTTAATTATTTACTTATGGAATTGTGCATGTTGAATCGAACGACCCATTTGACTTGTTTAGAAATTTAATAGGATTATTTCATATCAATCATGAGACTTGTAAGTAGGATGTGTTAAGCATGGTGTTGTGTCGTGTTAAATGAGACGAACGTAAAATGTAACGAATGGGTTAAAGGAAAGGAGCCAACATGTGTTGAACGCATGTTGAAATGTATACATTGGGTCTGGGTTCGACTAGACCCCTCGTTAACGTGATTGTAGGCGAAAGCGGTCCTGTCACGGATGTGATTGTAGGCTGATGCGGTCCTGTCGCGTACGTGATTGTAGGCGAAAGCGGTCCTGTCACGGATGTAATTGTAGGCTGATGCGGTCCTGTCGCGTACGCGATTGCAGGCGGAAGCGGTCCTATCACCGCCAAGACCTAGCGGATATGAATTCACCGCCTAGTGAGGCACACGAAATGGATTAACGGAATTTTGAAAGATAATTAAAAAAAGTGTGTGTGTGTGTGTGTGTGTGATATTTAAATTGAATTTAGTAAGATTGCATTTCAATGATATAATTTTAATATCCTGTTTGTATACATAAGTGAATTTGGCAAACCCCGGGACTGGAACTAAATCCCGTACTGAGAGACTGTTCGATCTCTCACCCGTTCCACTTTTATGTGGGTTCCAGGAAATGATGAAGCCGGCGAGGAGCACTAACAGGAGGGATGCGGATTAGGAAGTTAACGAGTAGACGGCTCAAGTATCTTTTTAATTTCTTTAGTTAAACTTAAATTCTCTCTTTAGAAGTGGATACATTGACTAATATGGCAATTATCGGTTTGTTTGCCATATTTGTCTTGATCTCATGTTAAATGTGTGTTATGTACTCGACACTATTTGTGGTGTTAGAAGACTTTGTTTAATTTTAATATGTTGTATGAGTATTTATTATTGATAATGTATGTGATGTGCACACGCCTTACGTATAAATACGTGGCGGGTTGTCTCGGGATGTGACAATAAACCTCTATAGCATAATAATAATCACTAGAGCCAATCACTCATATATTTAATACCTATAGCTCTAGTATGCATATCATGCTTAATTTGCGATAGAGATTTAGTCAAAGGATCTGCCACATTTGCATCTGTTGCTATCTTGCATATTTTAACATCACCTCTATTCACAATCTCTCGAATAAGGTGAAAACGTCGAAGTATATGTTTGGACTTTTGGTGTGATCTTGGCTCTTTTGCCTGTGCGATTGCTCCATTGTTATCACAATAGAGATCCACTGGATTTTCAATACTTTTAATCACACCAAGTTCAACAATGAACTTCCTTATCCAAACAGCATCTTTTGCTGCTTCTGAAGTAGCAATATACTCAGCTTCTGTTGTAGAATCGGCTACTGTCTCCTGCTTGGAACTCTTCCAACTAACAGCTCCTCCATTGAGGCAAAATACAAATCCAGATTGCGATCTAAAATCATCTTTGTCGGTTTGAAAGCTTGCATCTGTATAACTGGATACAACAAGCTCTTCCTTACCTCTATAAATAAGAAATGCATCCTTAGTCTTTCTCAAGTACTTAAGGATATTCTTCACCGCTATCCAATGACCCTCACCTGGATTTGACTGATATCTACTTGTGACACTCAAAGCATATGACACATTGGGACGTGTACAAAGTATAGCATACATGATTGATCCAATTGCCGAAGCATATGGAATCTTACTCATGCGGTCTCGCTCATCTTGTGTCGAAGGACACTGATTCTTGCAGAGACTTATGCCACTAGACATAGGTAAAGATCATCTCTTTGAATCTTTCATGTTGAATCTTTTCAACACCTTTTCAATGTATGTCATTTGGCTCATTTGGCTCATTCCAATTAGCTTTTTTGATCTATTCCTATAGATCCTTATTCTCAATATGTAATTTGCTTCACCTAAATCTTTCATTGAAAAACTACTTTTCAACGAAGACTTTACTGATTGAAGCAATGGAATATCATTTCCAATCAACAAAATGTCATTCACATATAAGACAAGAAAAACAAGTGCGCTCCCACTAGTCTTTTTATAAACACAAGGTTCTTATTCGTTCTTGATAAATCCAAATTTCTTGACCACTTCATCAAAACGAATATTCTAACTCCGAGATGCTTGTTTCAATCCATAAATGGATTTTCGAAGTTTGCATACTTTCCTAGCATTATTTGAATCGACAAAACCTTCGGGTTGTGTCATGTACACATCCTCGTTTAAGTTTCCATTGAGGAAAACAGTTTTGACATCCATTTGCCAAATCTCATAATCAAAATATGCGGCAATTGCTAGAAGTATTCTAATTGACTTAAGCATTGCAACTGGTGAAAAAGTTTCATCATAGTCTATCCCATGAATTTGCTTGAATCCTTTTGCCACCAAACGTGCATTGTGAATATGAACATTCCCATTCATGTCAATTTTCTTCTTAAAAATCCATTTACACTCAATGGTTCTTACACCATTAGGTAAATCAACCAAGCTCTAAACTTGATTATCTTCCATGGATTGCATTTCAGATTTCATAGCCTCAAGCCATTTATCAGAGTTTGGGCTCACCATTGCTTCACGAAACGTCGTAGGCTCATTGTTGTCCAACAATAATATATCGCGTTGTTCTATCATGAGTAACAAATACCTCTAAGGTATGCGACGTTCTCTATCTGACCTTCGCAACGGTAGTGTCTCTTGTATAGGTTCCCCAATATCTTGTGGTTCCTGTTGAATTATAGGAGTATTATCTTGTATATCTCGAATTTCTTCGAGATGCACATTACTCCCACTAACTCCTTTGGAGAGAAACTCTTTCTCCAAAAAGACACCACCACGAGCAACAAATACTTTGTTCTCAGCCCTATTATAAAAATTAAATCCATTGGTTTGTTTCGGATATCCAACAAAGAAACACTTATCAGATTTAGGTGTGAGCTTATCAGATATCGTTTTACATGAGCCTCGCAACCCCAAATCTTAAGAAAAGACACACTGGGACGTTTCCCAGTCCATAACTCAAATGGTGTCTTCTCAACTGCCTTTGACGGAACCCTATTTAGTGTGAAAGCTGCCGTCTCTAGAGCATATCCCAAAATAATAATAGAAGATCAACTTGACTCATCATTGAACAAACCATGTCCAACAAAGTTCTATTCCTCCTTTTAGACACACCATTCCATTGTGGTGTTCCTGGAGGAGTAAGTTGTGAAACAATTCCAAATTGCTTCAAATGATCACCAAATTCCTGACTCAAATATTCGCCACCTCGATCTGATCGAAGAGCTTTAATTGTCTTGCCAAGTTGGTTTTGTACTTCATTCTGAAATTCCTTGAATTTCTCAAATGCTTCTGATTTATGTCTCATTAAATAGATATAACTATATCTACTAAAATCATCGATAAATGTAATGAAGTACTGAAAACCACCTCTTGCAACTGAACTAAACGGTCCACATACATCAGAATGTACAAGTACCAATAGGTCATTCGCCCTTTCATTAATTCCGGTGAAAGGTGCTTTAGTCATTTTTCCCAACAAACAAGCTTCGCATGTTTCAAGTGATTCCAAATCAAATGAATCTAGAAGTCCTTCTTTATGAAGCTTCTTTATGCGTTTCTCACTTATGTGTCCTAAACGACAATACCATAAAAGAGTGGGATTCAAATCATTTGATCTGAGTCTTTTGGTTTGTATGTTATAAACTGGAACATCAAGATCTAGAATATAAAGTCCATTATGTAATGAAGCTTTGCCATAATACATATCATTTAAATAAAAGCAACAGCCATTGTTCTTAAATTTAAATTCAAATCCAAACATATCCAAACACGAAATAGAGATAATGTTTCTACTTATAGCAGGTACATAATAACAATTATTTAATTCTAAGATCATTCTGGAAGGTAAAGCTAATGATACAGTGCCTATGGCCAAAGCAGCAACACGTGCTCCATTGCCGACACGTAGCTGTACCTCTCCTTTATTCAACATTCTACTCTTTGCGAGCACCTGCATATTTGAACAAATATGAGCTCCTGAACCGGTATCTAATACCCATGAATTAGTTTGATAAGTAGAAATGTTAATTTCTATAACAAATATATCTGAAGCGGAAGTCTCACTTCCCTTCTTTTGATCTTCTTTGAATTTCTTGCAATCTCTCTTCCAATGGCCGACCTCATTGCAATAGAAACACTGCGACTCGGTGGCACTAGCACTGGCTACAGCATTTCCTTTGTTCGAGTTCCCAACTGGAACTTTGCCTTTGCCTTTGCCTTTTGCTTTGTCTTTGCCTTTGGCCTTTCCTTTGCCTTTCTTTTTGAAGTTTGTTTCCTTCTTAACCAACAATACATCATTAGGTTTCCTCAAGTTTTGTTCAGCTGTCTTTAGCATCCCATGCAATTCTGTCATTGACTTCTCCAGTCCATTCATGTTAAAATTCAGAATGAATTGATGGTAACTTGGAGGTAAAGACTGGAGAATAATGTCAAAAGACAACTATTTACTGAGGGGATAGCCCAAACGGTTCAGATTCTCAATATACTCCATCATCTTGAGTACATGAGGACTAACCGGGCTTCCTTCTGCCAGCTTGCATTGATATAATGCCTTCGATGTCTCATATCTCTCAGTGTGAGCTTGAACTTGAAAAAGTTCACGAAGCTGCACAATTATGTCATAAGCACTCAATTTCTCAAGCTGCTTTTGAAGCTCAGAATTCATTATCGTAAGCATGAGACAAGTGACATCAAGATCATCATTCACATGCTTATCATATGTCTGTTGTGCCTCGGCAGTAACCTTTCCTTCAGTATTAGTTTCTGGTTTTTCAGGAAGGGGTTTCTCTAGAACGTATTCCTTTTTCTCTTGTTTGAGAATTATGCGTAAGTTTCTATACCAGTCTAAAAAGTTTGGACCAGTGAGTTTTGCACTTTCTTTTTCAATAGCAGATCGCAACGTAAAAGTTGATGTATTTGCCATTATCTACAACAAAATAAATATGCAAAAATTTAGACTTAAAGTTCATATTTTAGAAAAACCTTTATTAAAAAGTTTACTACTTCCACTATGTGTTTTAAAACCGATGTCCCATATAAAACCACATAGCGGACCAAGATCCATATTTCACCAAATCCAAGTGAGCTTTGGCATCACTGCTTGAATTTAGTTATTTAGGTAAGCATTTCTTGCTAATTACATCTAATATAATTATTGGTTCGTTCGAGATAACATCCCATGTTCCGGCTCCTCAAACCTATGCCTCAAGGCCCAAAGACGTTTTGATATCCTAGTTAAGTGAAACCAAACCTCTATATATAAGTGCCAAACACTCATATCCTACCTTATTAAGATAACTAACGATACCTTGCTTTGGCAAGCCCATCAATTAGCGATCAAATTCTTGATAGGTTAGAGACTTTGGAAAGGCATGAAACTTAATTTTTCTTTTAAGGGACTTTGTTGTTTATTTTGAAAACATGCTAAGTAATAAACAATTCAACTATAACATGAGCCCAATTCATAAGTGGAATAGTATGATCCATGGCATGATAATCTCCATTGTAAGACTCCACTTGACAATAGCCACCATCCATCCTTCATGTAATTTTCTTTATTCTAACCAAAATAACTACTCTAATGGCAATAAAGAAAATACATACATGTCCTAATTTAACGGTTCACAAACCGCATAAATGATACATAATAAGTGACATGCAAGTCACCTTTTTATTATAAAAGAAATTTAATTCACGGGGCACCTTAGGCCGCATTTACACACATCATGCATACATTCATTACAATATTTCACACAAGGCAACGGGATCATACTATTCACATATTCCGTAACTGCAAAACAAAGTTAGTCATAGAATCCAATTCTAAATATGGGCTCATGTATAAAGTAGTATATACGAGGGGGTTTACTTGCCCCAATAAGCAACTTCGGCGGTCCCGCTGATTCTGTTTCCATAGGATTTTTGGGTACATATCACACAAAATTTCTCTTCAGATTCACAACATAATCATATACCAGAACCAGTCTAACTGATTCTGTTTCCATAAAACAGAACTTTCAGATCAATTTTAATTAATCTAAAATTCGAATCAATCCAACTGATTCAATTCTGTCATAACAATCCAACTGATATGATTATTTAATTATTCCTTAACCCTCACATAAACCGCCAAATTAATTCGTATAAATTAAACCAATCTAATTGATTAAATTGAAACGTTAATCTAATTAACAATCAGAAATCCAGAATTAATTCTACACAAGTGGCTCTAATACCACTGAAGGGATTTCGGATAGGTTATAGTGCAACAATTTGATTCAGTTTTTCAATTTGTTCACTATCCGAAACCAGAATCCAAGTATAAAACTAATTCCAAGATTAATATAGAGTTTACCACTAGACGCGCAGCGGATATCTTCGTCTAGTCGTAGGAGCAGTCAGCCTTTTCTCTTCTGTCTCCTATCGGATACACACACTAGCAACAGCAAATGCGCCTCCACCAGTATCCACACGAACCGATTGACCAACTACTGTAAGTCGGTATGCTAGTACCAACAGGCAGTCTCTATTTCTCTCTTTCGTTTTCTGTAAATAGTGTAAAATGAATGGGACGCGAAAATTGAACTGATGCACTATATTTATAAAACATATGCACCAATTCAGATGCACCTATTCATTTGCACCTAATCAGAATATTTAGCCTAATCTGATCAGATTAGAGAGAGTAACAGGCTTATTTCGGACCAAGTCCAAAAAGAATAAATTCAGATTTAATCTATAGCCCAAATCATTTAGCCTGTTAGTACATTTCTTACATTTACCAGTAGTCTAGGACTTGTACTAAGTACAGCGAATCAGCGATACATTAAAATATTTAGTTCCAATAAATCTCTAAACTTTCTTTTGAATCAAATTAGCCTCCGATCTTTTCAATTTTTTAGTTCAATTAAATAGCTAAGGGGCTTATTTGATTCAAAAGAAAGTTTAGACTTTAGAGAATCAGAGATCCATTTGAGCTAAATATCTTCTTCGTTTCCAACTAAGAGTCCGTTATGTAACTTATGTTCGTCTTTTCCTAATGGAGCTAATTTAACCAAAGGAGAATAAAAAACAGCAGGATGGAGATAAGAAGAATCAAATTTTATTAGAGTCAACAGTGTACTGTGAACTAAATTATATTAGCGTTGCAAAAAAATTGGTAACCTAAATATGACAATATGTTACAAAATATATTTTATAGTTGACCTAAGGTGCTATATAAAATTTAATGAGTATCGGTCATTTCCATGAAATGTCATTTACAAGCTTTTTAGTCCGGAAGTAACTCTATTGATTAAAAAATTGTGAAGCAACTAATCGCAATTAGCACAGCTTGATGTCCTACTAGTTTATTTTTAAAAGTATAATTGAGATGAATAGCACAAATGAAGATGGCCTCGAATTGTATTAAATTATTTATAACATTATCAATGTCGTAGGACCACATCACAAATCACAATTGCTTGACCTGTCAATTTTAAAAGTACAATACCTAGTAGATAGCATGCGGTTTTTAAATCTCTCATCTTATTAACAAAACATAGCAGTAATGCACTACACATTTTACAGCACGGATAAATCCACAAGATATCCGAGCAAAGTTAAAAAAAGGATGCATTCCGGATTTCCACCGTCATTTTTTTTTCATAACCAAAAAAATAAATAAAATAATATTAATAACCGCAAAAAAAAAAATTTCACCCATAACCAAACCGCCTCCATGGGGGGCGGTCTACCCACCAAACCGCCTCTCCATGGGGCGGTCTACCCTTGGACCAACCCGCCCCCCCGGAGGGCGGTCTACTTAATTTTTTTTTTTTTTTTTATAAAATCGGCCACCCCCCCTCTCTCTAATATATTTGTTATTATAATTATATTGTATTTTTTTCTAATCTATTTGTTATTGTATTGTATTTTTTATATTTGGTATTTATTGTATTTGTATGTTGTTATTTTCTATTTATTTATTATTTAGTGTAAGACTATCGGTGTGTAGTAATTATCAGGTTTTGTAATAATTATCAGGTTTTGTAGTAATCATCAATTTTTATCTTAGGAAAATGGTTCACAACATAAGTTAATTAAATAAGTTCATAGCGTAACTGAACAAATAAGTCTAGAATATAAGATAGAAATATAAATACAACATATGCTGAATTAACTCTTCCTGCGGCTGAATATACTAAGTCTACTTCTTAGGTTTCTGGAAGTGGATGACGGCGCGACACTAGCAGTTGTAGAGCCCTGACTACTCCCTGAGTGGCTTTCCTGACTGGGTCGCCTGCTTCCAGAAGGTCAGGCATTGGCAACCACCCTAGCATTCTCTCTTTCGTTGGCTGCGTTTATTGCCTCTGTAATGCATTTCATTAAACATTCAGTATCAATATTTAAATTTAATTTCAAATCAATTTTAAGTTGTGTACGATCATCTACATACCTGCCCTCTGCCTATCAGTAGTAGAACGGTGAGCCTCATGTCCCATTTGACGACCTTGCATCCTGTCCATATGCATTGTTCGCCGCTTGTGTTTCCTCCTCCCCTTCCTGATCCATTTCTTATGGGGAACCACCGTAGGCCCAAGGTAGTATGGCCACTGGTATTGGCTGGGGTAGCCGTGAAATGATGGTGACCATGTGTGCAGAAGAAAATCGGTACGGTAATAGTTATCAACAAATACGTCCTCAGAAAAGTTTCGTTCTCGGCAAACCGCCATAACATGACAACACGGTATGCGAACTAACTGGGGGCCTTGGCACTCGCACGTAACTTGATTGTTCTCGCCTAAAATGACTTTGTACTTGCATGCACATTGATGAGTTTCTATAATGCCATTTTGGTTCATGCGCGGTGGAATAATCTCACTTTCAACCTGCACTTCATATTCTGTACCTGTGATACCATACGGTACAACGTGCATGACAGATCATTTTTCTCTGTGTTTTCTTAATTTCTCTTCAACTCTATCTGAGAATGTTTGGTCCCTACTCGCTAATGCAGTGGCTTTAGCATGCCTCTCACCAAACCAAGCATTTAACTTGTAGAATGTGTCCTCCACCAGTGAAACCACGGGTAACATACGGCTCTGTTTGAAGACTTTGTTTAATGACTCTGACCCATTAGTGGTCATAATTCCCCATCTCCAACCTCCATCACATGCTTGAAATATCTTCTCATATGCTGACGGCTCTAACGGATTATTCGGACGTCTCTTGCCCGCCTTCGCTAAATAGGCATTTGCCTCCGGAAATGTCTACAAAAAATAGATAAATAAAAGTCAGTTATACAAGTCGTACAAATGTCCAAAAAAATTATAAAAAAGAAATGCATACATACTCTTGCAAATTCTCTGAACATCTCTTCCATCCGTCGTGGTTTTTTCCTCTTACAGCCAATTTTGAACCTGTTAGCAAGCCACTGACCCTCGCCGGTATTCTTGCACAGGTTCTCTGAAATGTGTTGCATGCAGTACCTGTGCACAGCTTCTCCGGTATTAGTGTTCCAACCATAGTTGGGGCTATTAAGTATATGTTTAATGCCCAAGTGCTGGTCTGATATCACGCAGATGAACCTATTTCCTACCACCTCTCTTCTCACGAAGGACATGAAAAAACCCCAATTTGGATCATCCTCCTGTTGAACAATGACAAAGGCTATGGGCAACAACTGATTTTCAGCATCATATGCACATGCTATAAGTAGAGCCCCACCATACCGGCCGGACATGAAGCATGCATCGATGCTGATCACAGGTCTAAGATGCTGAAAGGCTTCAATACATGGACCGAAAGCCCATGCTATGCCCTTGAATTGTACCTCACCGGGTGTATCGGTTGGTACATGCCACTGCTGGAATCTGGTTCCCGGATTTGTACTTGTTATGGCAATAAGTAATGGTGCGAGGAGATTGTACGACCCCTTCCAGGTTCCGAAGCATCTGCAGACTGCGAGTTCCTGACCTCTCCACAACCTATTATAATGTGGGGTTATATATGGGTAGATCTTTCTCACCGCACGAGCAATCTCCTTAATACTCATCGCAGGCTCTTCCTTAATGTCTTCCATAATTATATCAGCAATAACTGATGCCGTCAGCGCAGTATGGTCTTTCCTTAATGACGCAGACTTGCAAGTGTGTGGTCCTTTGACATCCTTAATTATCCATGCCTCCCCATTTCCTTTAGACGCGGCAGACAGTTTTCATTTGCACTTTATATCCTTGCAAATTGCAACATACCGGGTCATCTCTCGCTTGGCCACTGTAAACTCCCAGTTACCAATTAAATGGAACTGCTTAACTTTTCTCGACAATTCTTCTATGTTGCTGTAAAGCTGACCCGGGCTAATCTCTTCGTTATATACAACGCGTGTCCCAAAAAAAGAAATGTCTGCTTCTTCAAAGGAAGCAGTGTCATTGAATGTCCTTACCGGGTGCTTGTCTCGTCGTCCACTGATCGGAAATCTGTCTTCAATTGAAGGAGGCATAATATTCTCATCATCGCCCTCTGATAATCTGTCTGACTTCCAATCCCCGTCCCAATCATCACCAGTTTCCATTTCCATTGTCGGTATCTCATCTATACCTTCAATATTAATGTCTACATCATTTCGATCGACTGCAGACTGTCTTCTAGGTTCAGGGGAGTTGTAGCTAGGTAATGGATCAGGTACTGATTGATATCCAACCCGACCAACACATGACCGTCTTCTAGTTTCAGCTCGGGGTGCAGCACGACGCTCAGGTACATGCAAATACATATCTCGTCTCACAGGTTCACGAGGAGGTGAGGTCACATCCTGGTTGTGATCATACCCATAATCAGTGGTATAATTGTCATATATTTGGTTTTCATTCTCGACATAAGGTCCAGCCCTAGTGTCCAAGTTCTGCTCTGCATAAGGTCCAGTCCCGGTATCCAAGTTGTTCTGGGTAGAAGGTCCAGCCCCGGCACCAACTGGTTCAATCGCAACTTTTTTGCAAAATATGTCCATTATCGGGATTGAACTGGACTCAAAAAAACTATACACAGCTGTCCATATATCCTGGTCTGCTATAGGATATTTTACATAATAAGGTTTGCCACCTGTCGGTTGGTTGTTAATTCGGGTACTGATTTCTACAATAAATCGGGCACGGTCCCAACTGGTTTTTTGCATGATTGCTTCTTTTATTTCATAAATTGAAGTATTGGCATTCGGTTGGAAGCCGTAACTCGCATCTTTCGAGTATTGGCATCCGAACTCCCCTTTCATGATTTTTCCACCCCAATACACAGCAATAAACATTTTTGGTTTATCTCTGAAACAACATATAAAATCCGTCGTTCAATATAAGTTTTTTGTTTATTTCTAAAATTTCTAAAATTTAAAAAAAATTAAATTAAAAAAAAAATACCTCGGTCACTATTGCTCAAAATCGCCTCAAAATCACCTCAAAATCGCCTCGGAATACTGTTTGAGAGCAGAATGGATTAAACGGGTTAATTTGGGCGAATTATGGTGAGACAGAAGAGAGAAAATGGCTTAATATAGCAAAAATTTGGTAAACCGCCCCACTGGGGGGCGGATTGGAGGGGGGGTAAACCTCCCCACTGGGGAGCGGGTTGGGAGGGGACTAAACCGCCCCATGGGGGACGGGTTGGTTATGGATGAAAAAAAAAAAATTTCCGGTTATTAATATTATTTTATTTATTTTTTTTAGTTATGAAAAAAAATAACGGGGATTTCCAGCTCCGCAAGCGATAAAAGGTAAATTAATCTTGACTATTTTGTTTGCCCCCTGGTCATTCCAGATTATCTGAGGTAACTCACATTTTGTGTTTAGATTAAGACCGTCCGATCATCCGGACCAATTCATTTCGAGCCGGGATAAAAACACGGATTCCTTCTCTACCGTGCCAATGCACATCGAACGGTCCAGATCTAAACTGAAAAGTTGAGTTACCTTAGGCGATATGAATTCCCCTGAGCCGCCCCTGACTTGCCTTTTGGCTTTTGCACATTTTCATTCTTGCCTAAACTGAAATTTAGTTTCGTCATTTCGAAGCGCTTTGCAAATAAAATCCCCCTCCATAGAAATTCGTGAAAGGAAAACCATTCCTTCCTTCCCTGACAAGTCTCTCGCTCTCTCTCTCCTTTCCAAGTCTCTCGCTGGCTCCCCTCTAGATGTCTACGGAGAAACCTCACCTCCTAATTCCACGCTACCACATGGAGGTAGTGCGCAAGTTCTGGCTCGCTGGGTCCCACGGCGGAGGGTGGGCCACGGCTGCGGCGCTTCTCTTTCTGGTAGTTCTTAACTTCTTTCTCCGACGTATCCGGCGTCGCTCGGTAATTGTCGGAGCTCCGCCGGTAGAGGCGGTCGAGCACACCTCCACCTCTAGGTGATTGTTATTGTCGTTATTATTTGTGGTACCTTTTCGATTTAGAAATCTTGAGTTTTTTTGTGCTCAATTAGTAATTTTACCAACTTCTGATTAAACCTACTTTGACGCTTGATTCAAATCACTGTCTGGTTAATTTGTAAGTTCGAAAAATGAAAGTGATGTCTTCAGTTTCACTTACTGTGCCTAAATTCTAAACCATGACGGACTGTAATTTTGAAGAGGGTCAATTTTTTTTTTTTTTTTTTTTACAATTTTTAACTTTTTAGTGATTATTACCAATTTCTTTGGGTTGGTTTGATATTTCAGTATAGCTAATATAGTAACAGAGGACGATTTGAGTGAACTGATTAGGAGCCTGCAAGGGGGGCCCACAAAAGAAAGGGCAGCTTGGGAAGATGTTATTTCTAAAAGAAATGATAGCATATCATACCAAGCTTGGCGTCATAAAAATGCAGTATGTATTTCTTATAGTAAGATTGTGTATCAGTATTGGACTACTATGGTACATGGTCAAGATATATAACACCAACTAAACAAATAAAGAAGTTGGTGTTCACCCTGCCAGCATCCTTTTACTAGTAAAGTACTAGAGAAATTTTAGTGGATGGTCATAAATTTGTAATGTACCACATCAGTGCCAGATTGATACAGCTACAGAGCAGGTCAAGTCCAATACAAAAACTTGATGGTGCATTAATTCCTTTTTCTGAATTCTGTACCCTATCAGCCACCTTGGTAATCGAACGATATCAATACTTACCTGAACCTCAATTGGCTATACTGGTGAAAAATTTATTAGTAACTAATACAACCAGTAGAGTAACAGTTCATCTCTGTGCCGATACTGTACCAGAACAAATACTAACTATCGACCTGCACTGAGAAAACACCCAATACTAGTTAATCAAGATGTATGTTGCATACTGGCAGGTGGGGCCACCGAGGTATCTTAGTGTGACCACATTTGAAAGGTGTTCTCCAGAGATGTTGCGGGATTTCTACATGGACAGTGAATTCAGGAAGGAGTGGGATAACACTCTGTCGAGTGAAGACCAACTTGAGGTTGACAATAACACTGGTACTGAGGTTGGTAGAACCGTGAAGAAATTTCCCTTTTTGACTCCGAGAGAATATGTGTTGGCATGGCGTGTTTGGGAAGGACAGGATAACACCTTTTATTGCTTTATCAAGGTAGTGTCATTTGTATAAACATGAAATTTACTAAATTACCCTTGTCAAGCTAGAATTTTAGAAAGGTAATCTTTTGTTGTATATGTATGGTGTAGAAAACTGGTAGCTTTACCAAGCTGAAAGGGGACTAAGTATGTGTTTTCAGTTTTCAAGTTACAGGAGTTTTGATGGTTTTTAGACTATAAGAAAATTTTCTGTAATATACTTTCTCTGTTCATTCCCAAGTCACTGGTTAGACTTAAATAAATATTCTTTAGTTACATTTGCTATAGTTATTACTTAACCAGTAGGTCCTTACATTGCTCCTTTATTTTTATTTGGTTTTATCTGTTACTAAGATATTCCTCAAAATACTTTTTTTTTGTCAATTTTTATTTTGTCGGGTATTAACTTTTAAAACATAATAGGAGTGTGAACATCCTCTGGCCCCACATCAGAAGAAGTATGTACGGGTTAACCACTTAAGATCTGGTTGGTGTATACGTAAAGGTATAATAGATCCTTAAAGCTCTTTGGAATTATATATAATCGGAATAATCCTAAGGTACATGGAATCGCTAAATCATTTACATTTGTATGCTGGAGTTAGACACAATTCGGGTGAACTGTAATTGTATCCACTCTGCAATAAATTTGTATCACCTATAGTAAATCAAATTTTGAGTTTACATCCGGACCATCAGACTTGCTTTGGCACGAAAATTAAAGGGGCCCATGCATTCCACCTCAGTCCGGATTGGCCCAGATATTGATTGGACGGACCGGATCTAAACTCAAAATTTGAGCTACTTCAGAGGATCCAGATTCCTCTGCAATGGTATTATGGACCTGTCAATCTGCTTATATGAATTTGTAGTTGGATCAATGTTTGATATTGTGGATACACTAACTCCTTTGGATTTGAGTACTGTAGTTGCCGTTGGCTAATCAGTTTCCGAAAGTAAATACCTTAATACATATCTCATCTTCTTTTCTAAATAACTTTTGCAAATTTGTAATATAGTACCAGGAACTGATGCCTGTGAGATAAGAGTTGTACATGAAGAGGCAAATGGTATGAATGTGGAGATGGCGAAATTGGCATTTGCAAAAGGGATTTGGAATTATGTATGCAAGATGGATCGAGCATTGCGCCAATATTCCAGTTGCTATCCTCGCGACTCATGTTCCGTCCTTGCCATGCGTCGTCTAATTAAAAAGGTACTTCAAACTTCAATCCTTGTCTTTTGGTTCTGTGTGTGTGTGTGTGTTTGTTTGTTTGTTATTTATTTATGTAGTATGTACAACATCGAGAGCACAATTTGGTAAATGTGTATACACTATTGGTTATTCAATTTGCTGTTTGTGATACCCAATGCAATGTTTCTCTTTTACTTATTTATGAGATAACAACCCAAAACAATTCAGGAGTATGGCTAATTTTATGCTGTGGTTCACTTGGAAACTGCCTAATACGAGTATACTGTTAGTGGAATCCGTATAAACTTTCTTTTTTTCCTGTTGTCATATTTGCATTTAAAATAATACGAAGTAACTCTAATTCCACTTTTTATTTAACCCTCCCCCCCTTGGTTCCCCTCCCTTTGCTCAGGTTCCTCCATCACTGGAGACCAGCACAATGGAAGAACATCCGGAGACCTCCAGTGTTGTTCCAGTAAATAAACGATCGAAAAGTGGTGAAAATCCCAGTAAACTAATTGCGAAAGGAATACTTCTGGTGGGGACCATTGTATGCCTCTCCCAGGCTGGCTCTTCTGTTGGGGCCCAGGTTGCCATGGCTTGCATACTGAAAAAGCTGACCAATAATAATAATAGTAAAAATAACCGAATTGTTAATAGCAACAAGGGCAAAAAATATTGACATTATTAGTAGTGATCGTAATAGGTCTAGATCTAATAGATGATGGTTTTGAAATGGCATGCCATTTATTTGTATAGGTTGGCGGAACAAGGCAGTTTTGTTTTGTAAGAGTTTGGCTACTATGTCATCAGTAGCATTTGAGCCTAAGTGTCACCGGCCTTCAAAACCTATCAAAAAGGCTTCAAAGGATGAATCCAGACCATTCAATCTGATATACTTCATGAGGGGTGTGTTTGCATACAAAATTTATAAATTTTCGATGGCATTAGTATCAAGTTAAGCGGTAAAAAATAGGATGAAAAATGAATGTATTAAAATTTTAAAAAAAAATTACTGCTTGACTTTATAATAAATGAATTGAAAAAAATATAAATTTTGCATATAAATGCATTGCTAGTAAAGTAAATCAGTTCGAATTCATCGTTTGCAGTTTATTTGATAGGTTATGAAGTTGATGTCATAGTAGTCAGACTTGTTTTGTAAATTATAAATTTTTTTTAATTCTCTTTCTACTTTCATGTAAAAACAAAAGTGAGAAGCTTTTGAAGTTGTGAGCACAAGGGTATATAATTCTGTTCCTCTTATTGAAATTAACAGTCTTTATTTCGTAAATGGCTAAAGGCCATGCTGCTTTTTGTATGTACACACAAATAGACGGGCTTCTGCTTTGGTTTTGTTCATATAATTTTTCTGGTAATATGATAATAGGTGTAGTTTTCATGTATTTATATTTTCAATAAAGTTACTTTTTCTCTGGTTTTAATTTCCAAAGCATTCTAGAAGTACACTGTACACTTTGCTGCTGAATTAAGGGGACAAAAAAACAGGGAATGCATTTAGAATTTTAGATACGGTCAGAGAGCTGCATTTTCTGGTGTAAAAGTCCAATACATTTGGTACTCTCCGGTAGAGAAGGAAATTTGTCACGGCGTGACGAGTTGAGTCACGTAACATCATGTGATGGACGTCATGTCACGTGTGTCGATTACGTGACGTGACTCGTGTGTCGCATGATGTGACGTGACTCGTGTGTCGCATGATGTGATTACTCGGATGACGTGACTGCATTTTATGAAAATTATATATCACGTCACGTCACGCAAATCAATCACATAACGTCACGTCACGTGATCACGCCGCGTCACGTGATCACGTCACATGGTCATGTATAGTCACGTGTAGGGGTGTAAACGGTCGGATACGGATCGGATAGTGGTCAAACCGTATCCTTATCCGTTATAATATTTCGGATACGGATATGGATCGGAAATTAAACGGATACGGATTGGATTTTGGACGGATACGGATACGGATAACGCTATAATTCGGATAATTAAAAATAAATACTACTATACATTCTAATAAAAAATGACATCTAAATATAACTTTGTTTATTCATATATTAGATCTAATATTTTTTATAAGTTGGTCAGTTACAAAACATAATCATGTTAATAAAACAATAAATACTAATTATGTCATATTATTAATCAAAATATACTAACTTAAGCTTAATAGCATTTCTTTTAACCATAGGATAAACAAAACAAAACAAACTAAAAAATAGGAAAGGCTGTGAGCCTGTGACCTATGAGGAAATAAATATTAAAATATAGGACCCAGATAACTGTCCCCGCACACCCATCCCCCCTCTATCCCCGCACTAAAAGACAAAAAATCTGGTCCCAACAGTTTGGGTATTTAAATTTCCATCAGTATTTAACATCTATCTGCAATGTATTTACAGTGCATCGAACAAGTATTTAACTCTATTCATTGGAGTATTAACCGTCTATCCAACAGCAAAGCAATTTATGTCCCCACAAAAAATTAAGTTTTCTGTCCCCGCGTCCCCGCACTAAAAGAGAAAAAAAATTAGGTTCCGATATTTGATGTTTAAATTTCGTGCAGTATTTAACTCTATTCATTGGAGTATTAATAGTGCATCGAAGAAGTATTTAACTCTATTCATTGGAGTATTAACCGTCCGCGTCCAACAGCGACACAATCTGTCCCCGCAAAAAATGACAAACTAATGTTCCCGCGTCCCGCACATCGGTATTTAACTTTATGAATGTTAGTATTTAACATTATGAACGTTAGTATTTATCTTTAAAGTCAAAAGTATTAATCTCTAAAATTATAAATAAGTTGCATGGATTCTATTTAGCATCCTATATCTTAGTATTTAACTTTATACACATCAGTATTTAACTTTAGAAATGTTAATATTTAACTTTAGAGAAGTTAGTATTTAAGAGGGGATGAGAATGTGAGGTTCTATATAATTATTTTTAACAATTAGAGATAGTGGTAATAATGTCTATCAATCTGTAATTATCGTCTCCGCACCACCATCCTCTCATATCCCCCTACTAAAAGACAAAAAAAAATTAGTTACCGACAATTTGATGGTTTAAATTTCCTGCAGTATTTAACTTCAGTATTTAATGTATTTACCGTGCATCGATCTAGTATTTAACTTCGTTCATTGTAGTATTAACCATTAGTGTCCAACAACAAAAAATATTGTCCCCCACTAAAAGACAAAAAGTTAGTTAGCACTTTCCTTTTTATGACTGCGAGGATGAAGGGGGGATAGAAATAGGGGTTTATATATAATTATTCTAAAATATATTATTTGTATAACAAAAGTCAAAAAGTTGTTGTAGAGAGAGAGACTCAATATTCGGATTGTAACAGGCCTCTGGCCCAGTTGAGAATAAAAAAAAAAAATCGGATATCCGAAATAAAAAAACTGTCGGATACGGATAATTATCCGTATCTGAATCCGTATCCGGTTTCATATTCGAAACCGTATCCGTATCCGTATCCGCTAAAAAATTATCCGAATCCGGATTCATATCCGAAAATATCCGTATCCGAATATCCGAATTCACTATTTTTCGAATTCGGATCCGGATAAATCCGTATAATATCCGATCCGTTTACACCCCTAGTCATGTACTCATGTGTTATCACAATTACGAAGATTATGAGTACAATATGTACAATCAAGCTTGGGATTATTAATTTAGCTTAATAATTATTTATAATTTGAATTTTTAATAATATTATTTACTAATTTCAATTTTTTTAGAATTTTTCAAATTTTTTATTTTTTTTGAATTTTTAACAGTATAAATTAAAATATAAAAAAAAAGTTTGACGTGACTAATTCACATTATGTCACGTCACATATGGTCACGTCACGCGTGATCAAAGCGTGACTATGCGTAACGTGACAATTTACGGAACGTAATCATCTGCTGCTATTTTAATTACGTAACGTGAAAATAATAATTAATTACGTCACGTGATCAAATCACGGCATAATTGTCACGTTACGTTACGGCGTGTTACGTTTTTACTCTCCGGTGTCCAGTCTACACTGGACTGGATACGTGATACGGATAACTATAATAATCTAATAAAAACTTGTAGCCTCGGTTGGAGCGAAAGAAAGTTAGGAGAGCGGGAAGCTCAGCCATGGCCGTCTCCTTCTCCACTCACTCTTCACCGGGTTTCGTCGCACCCAAGTCGAAACAATTACGACCTCAGTCCCTTCATCTCCTTCATCTCCTTTCAGCAACACCTTCTTTCAATTCCTCGATTCGACCTCTCTTCTCCGCCAATCGCATCCGTTATCGCCGCCTCTGTGCTCAAGAGAAATCCAGCGATTCCTCCACCACCGCCTCTGAGAAAATTCTACTAGATGACCAATCTGAACTTCAGACTCAAGCGCAAGCTCAATCTGAGGAGAAAGAGTCAGATTCCTCGACTGATGTGGCATTGGAGCTAAAGCAGATGCTGAGAGAACGGAAGGAGAGAGAACAGCAACAAGGAGATAACTTGTCGACAAGGGTTGCACAGGAGGTGAGAGGTATTGAATGGCTTAATTTGGGGAAGGTGGTGGGGACCACTGGGATTGTATTGGCCGTAATTGTGGGGTCCACAGCGGCCTTGTTGTCAGTAAATGGGATTCTGGCCGAGCTCTCAGATCGGTTGTTTGATGGAAGGATAAAAATACAGGATTTCTTCTGATCAAGTATTCCTTGATGATTTTGTTATTTCAAGGAAAGGTCCTTTTCCATTGTTACTGTTTCTGTGCATTGCTTTGTTTATTTATATATGCTGTTTCATATTATCTCAGTATTCCTTCCTGTAGAAAAGCAACCCTTCTCATCAATATTTTATTTTTTTCTAAGAAAAGAACCTATAATGCTATTTCTCTTAAAAGTGCTCTCTAATTGTACATTTGAGACAGCTAATTATGGTTTAATTTATAAATTATTTTAATATTCTGTTAATTGATCCTTATTTGGTTTTGTTTGATAGTTAGCCTGAGTCATAGTTCTACTAACTATGACTACTGGTTACACATGAATGGCTACACCAGTCAACCCTAATATGACATTTTCTTTTGGTTCCATCCAAAAGCAAATCAAATCATGCAGCTTGGACTATAATTCTAATAAAATGGACTGGCCAATCTAAAATAAATGAGCGGAGTGAAGCCGTTTGCTTCTTTAAAACTGGTAAAAGTACCATTTGATCAATCAAATGATTGAATGGTTCTGGTTTAGATGGCCGGCCTGGCTTTCTATAAACATGAAAAGTATCTAAAAAAGAGGTAAGATGTTCTTAGGCACCGGTGATGTTATGATAATTTTCTGTCAGAAAATAGACACGGGCATTAAAGAAGTCTTGAAATTTGAGCATGGCGAGAGAAATAGGGAGGAGGTAGAGGACATGGTGAATTTTTTTAAACAATCGAAGTATTGGCTCAAAAGATTGTGGCGCTTTTCAATTCCCGGGCGGCAGGTGCCTGTAATTCAGTGAAAGAAGGATAGAATCAGAAGAAGTACCAGGTGAACTCATACTTTTTGTGATTTACAAAAAATTTACTAGCTTAGGTAGAGTGTAAAAGAACTCAAGTTTTCTTGGGTTTCTATTTCTGGAACAATTATGTTTGGTGTTTACAATTTCAGCTTCCCTGGAAATATTTAAATTTATAAATTGATTGAGTTATATTTTGTTTCTTAAATTATGCTAATTTTGAGTAATCATTTGACTTCAGACTTCATAGAAAAACAAATTATTCATCACCAAAAGAAGAAAAGACTCTATAGAATAAAAAGTAGGTTCTTAAAAAGAAACAGAAGTAAAAGCAAAAAGAAACCCAAAATATCTTGCATCATTGTTCAAAACTCTGGAGATCCCAAAATTACCAATCTTTGCCATGAGATTTGCATTTAAAAGAATGTTGTTGGCTTTCACAGCTTTATAGATAAGTGATTTCTTTTTGTAAATACTTAAACCCTTCACTGTACTGTTTACATAAAGAATTGATTTCTTTTTGTAAAGAAGTAGCACAGTGCTACAAGTTTCATTGAACATAGAACATAAAACAGACTCTTGTTTTAGAATTTAATTTTTTTGAAGGATAGAGGAAGGGACTAAAAGGAGAGGAAATTATCAAAGACCGTATGAGCTTCATCAATTTTGTACCTTCAAATTGAGGTATGAGATTTCACTTTCCTCTCCAATCAATTCCTTCCCTCCCTCTCACCTTCGTTTTTGTGGAACACAAACTAAAAGATTGTTACCAGCAAAATACCTGATACTACCACAACCAAAACTTATACTTAATTAAAAGATTGGTATCAGCAAAAACACCTGATACTATCACAAATGTCTTTGCTGATATATTCAAGAGGTAAACCATATAAATTTACTTTCCTACCCTTAAGGGTAAACTATACAACAGCCATTCAATTAAAATTATTCGGATCATTAACTTTTTTTAATGTATTAGAGCAGGATCATTTTGTTAGGACCTACGTGGCAGCAGAAGCTCTGATACCACTTGTTAGGATCACGTTGATCCTAACAATTGGTATCAGAGCTTCTGCTGCTCCTACCAATTGGTATCAGAGCGGAAGCTCCCAAGTGGGATCCTAACAAATGGTATGAGAGCCGATGGTTCGGTGGGACAAGCTGTATCAGAGCTTCCACTGCCACGTGTGATCCTAACACATTTCTCATTATGGATGAATAACATGATGGTGGTGTTGTTGGTGGGCAGAGTGGCAAAATATATGGGGCAAGGTGGTGGCGGTGGCCGGGTCTGGATCCCCTTTAATCTGATGGTTCAATTCAAATCTGACAGTCCAGATCTAAACTACAAAATTGGGTTACTTTAGGAGATCCAAACTTGCGGTGGCATGAGGAATGAGGATTCTGATTTGCTATATTTTTCGTACTTATGAATAAAATCTGAGGAAGTTAATATAAATAATGGTAAAGATAATAACTGAATAATTTGTTAATTCACTTGCTTAATAAAATGTCACAACTCACAAGCACTCAATTTCAATAATTAACAATGTGAATAAATAAAAAATTACAAATTGATAAAAATAATAATTTATCCCTAAACAAGCACTAAGCAATTTGCTCTGAAATCAAACCTAGAAATTATATTGCTGATCTTTTTCGCCTTAGCATGGAATTAATCAAGTATAAGCAGGTTGTGACATATTATTCCTTTGAGGATTGCTCACTCCTGGGGTATTTTGATAATTTCCCATATGATTGTTTGCTAGATGGGTTTCTGGACTACTTGCATAGTTTCCCATATAATTATGTGCTAGAGGGGCTTCAGGATTACTTGCAAAATTTTCCCTATTATTATTTGCTGGAGGTGTCGGTCCGTAGCTTCCATTTGGTTTTGGTATTTTATTTAATTGATTATCTGTAAAAATAACACAATCGAAGTTATATCTTTCCAGCCTTTAGTTTCAAAAAAAATATATATATATATAAAATGATACGACTATCTATATTTTAGAACAAAATTACTGAAAGACTAGTCTTCAAAAAGGACACCTGTTAGATTTTCAACATGCATACTGATATAGAAAGGAAGATAAGAAGATAAGAACTTTATATAGCCTAAGAAAATCAGTTTCTGACAGGCCCTCACTGGTACTGGTTTTCGCCACCTGGGAATTTCTGGTTAAGTGTTGAACAGTATCCAAATTCTAAGTTATTCCCTTTGAACATACTCAGCTTCTTTTTAGAATGATTTATGCAAATAAGAGGCCTCAACAACCCCACAAACAACTGCTTTATCTGAAATTACAATCTAAAAGAGACCAATGATTTTATTTATCTCGTAAGAAAAAAAAATAACCAGAAAAGGAAGTACTTACGTCTACGCCTGTTCATCAAACACATAATCGTCACAAAGGCAGATATAATGAGAAGCAGCACAACCACCCCAGCGATCGCTACTATAATTACAGGAAATTTATTTTTAGTACTCGACCTGGTATAATCTGTATGTGGAGATGGGTTTGGAGTTCCATATTGAAACCTACGTAAAAGAGAGAAATTGAAAAGGCCAACAGAAATTTAGAATCTTGAATAGCTCAATCCTGCTAAGTTTTTGAAAATGAAAGCACTCCAGTTATTATGCAAGTACTGCTAATAGATAAAGTTCTCATCTGCTGGTGTCTTTTTCTCGTTCTTACACGATCTGTTTTGTATTTTTCCAAAATTTTGGGCTTAGAATAGACCTAGTCTCATATATGTTTGTGATAAAGGGACAGAGAGAACCGTTTCTTTGATAAGCAAACCAGTACCAGCACATGTGCATACAAAGGAAGAAATAGAGATGAGAGAGAAGAAAGTAAAAGAAAATTGGTGGAGACCAGGGATTTTGGATCCTGATTCCACAACAAAATATGGGTTCATCTGTAACGATCCAGTTAAGATTTTTTTAGAGAAGACTGTAAGCGGGTCCATCATAGCAGAACTGGAGGACTCCAGTTAGCAGTAAAAGGAGGCCTTTAGTGAAATAAATAGATAGTGGTTCTTTTCTGTTTTTAGTTTGTTACATAATAATTTTGGTTAGTCCGTTGTGTGAGAAAAATCTAACCAACAAGATTGTAGTTTCTTTGCTTCTCAGCTTCGCCTATAAATAGGCAGCATTTGTAAGTGACTGGGATATGAAATTGAATAAGAAATTTGTGGTTCTATCTCTCGTTCTATTTTACTGTTCTTTTCTGCTCAAGATCTGATTTCTTTGAAATTAGTTCAAATTGTTTGATTCTTGTGAAATTCACTCTTCTGTTTCGTTTGTTTGTGAGATTTCATCTTCTCTGAGCCTTGTCTGATCAGAGTCGCTGCAAGTGGTATCAGAGCGGTTCGAATTCAATCTGGGAAAGCATCAGTCCAAGAAGTCACAAAGATCGACAATGGCAGGAAAGACTCGAAGCTCCTCGAATGCAGAAGATCTATCTCTCGAATTGGCGACATTGAGCGATCGTTTCACCAAATCAGAATCTTCATGGCGTGAAGTGAGTAATCGGCTTGCTCAACAGGAAGCTCACAATGCGCAGCAATTTGCTCAAGTCAATCAGTAGCTTGGAGAGCTCACGCGATTGTTTAGAGAAAAATTTACAACTCAACCAACTGGTGAAGCTGAGGCAAGCAACACCGCTTCAGGAAATTCGAATCGAGAGGGTCATGTCGATCCAAGGGCAAATCCAGAGCCACAACCTCGTGTGCTAATTGATGATTACCAAGAAGAAACAAGGCGAGGTCGCGATTACAGACAACAAGAGCATTTGGCGAATCCAAGGCTTAATCCTCCTCGTATCGACTTTCCAGTCTTCTCAGGTGAGAATCCACACGACTGGATTGAAGAATGCGACTTCTTCTTTGATGTGTACCAGACTACCGAGATCTACAAAGTGCGAATGGCAACGATGCACTTCTCTGGTGATGCGAGGGAGTGGTACAGAAGCTACAAGGTTGCCAAACCAACTCCACCATGGCCGATCCTTGTAGAAGAGGTGTTGAAGTATTTTGCCAAGATCAATGCAAATCCAGTGGCTGAATTCAAGAATATTCAGCAACAAGAAGGTGTAGATGAGTATATCAAGAATTTCTCGAGGGCAAAAGCGCAATTAATTAGTCAAGTTGGGATTATCAGTGAAGTTTCTATAAAGAAAGCTTCATAGGAGGACTAAAAGATGAGATCCAGAATACAATTGGCTTGTTTAACCCTCTCACACTTGATGATGCATTTCAGTTTGCTAGGCAGATTGAGTTGTCGTTCAGCAGCAACACAAGAGGAGTATTCCCTAATCGAGCTCAAATTGGGTATGATGTGGGTAGTAATCAAGAACCAAGAAGGAATTTGAGAGAGGCATCCCACAGTACCAAATACCTCATCAATCCTCAAGCCACACTGTCGATAGAAGAAAAGCGAGCTAAGGGGTTGTGTTTTAAGTGTTGTGAGAAATTCTTTCCAGGCCATAGGTGTAACAAACAAGCAATCCACCTCCTCACAGATCAAGAAGGATATAAGCAATTGGAGCTCAATTATGCAGAAGGATGTGGTGAGGAAGAGGCAAGCCTAGCAGTATGTGATCTCAGTAACTCCTCTACCAATGGCGCCAGAATTGCGGGAAGTATCAATCTCATGCCCATTACGGCCTTGATCGACTCTGGGAGCACCCATTCCTTCCTCAACCCCAAAATTGCTCACAGATTGAAGCTTCGTGTCACCCCATCTAACCCTCTCAGAGTGATGACTGCAGGTAATGAGGAGCTTTGCACCAAACTCATGTGCGAAAACCATAAATTTGAGCTCCAAAAGCAAGAATTAGAAGCAAATTTCAGATTATTGGAGGTACGTGGGTATGATATGATTTTGGGCTTAGATTGGCTAGCTGAAGTGAGCCCCGTGCATATTGATTTGAGAAAGGGAATTCTCGATCTGAAACATAATGGCAACCCGGTTCAATTGAAGGTCGGACAGAAAGTAGCAGAAGTGAAAGTTTGTGAGCAGGTGCCTGAGGTTAGCACTAAGAAGAGTGACCCAAACAAGTTAATTGTACGCTTGTTTCATTTAAATGGAGGTGAGTGGTGGCCAGTTGAAGAAGAGTGGTCAAGCTGCTTGGGGTTCAATCCATTCCCTGGTGAAACTGATGGCTTCAATGAACCAAGTGACGTCCAAGTATGGCGTGACTATAGAAGATACAAGCTCGAGGGCGAGCTTTCTCTCAAGGGGGAAGAATTGTAACGATCCAGTTAAGATTTTTTTAGAGAAGACTGTAAGTGGGTCCATCATAGCAGAACTGGAGGACTCCAGTTAGCAGTAAAAGGAGGCCTTTAGTGAAATAAATAGATAGTGGTTCTTTTCTGTTTTTAGTTTGTTACATAATAATTTTGGTTAGTCCGTTGTGTGAGAAAAATCTAACCAACAAGATTGTAGTTTCTTTGCTTCTCAGCTTCGCCTATAAATAGGCAGCATTTGTAAGTGACTGGGATATGAAATTGAATAAGAAATTTGTGGTTCTATCTCTCGTTCTATTTTACTGTTCTTTTCTGCTCAAGATCTGATTTCTTTGAAATTAGTTCAAATTGTTTGATTCTTGTGAAATTCACTCTTCTGTTTCGTTTGTTTGTGAGATTTCATCTTCTCTGAGCCTTGTCTGATCAGAGTCGCTGCATCATCTATTTTACCAGATGTTATATATAATAACAAAGACCTTCAAACAACAAATGTCCAGTTATTTTAGTGTATAGAAGAAAAACGATCGATGAAAATAACATCTCAAACAATAAAACATACTTGAAGGTTAGAACCCCATCTCGGTACTTTTTTTGAAGATTCGGAGGAAGGGTGGTTGAAACTTTGCTATTTCCTGTTATGTCCCTGAAAGTTCCACAAAATTATAATGCAATTAATGACGTCATTATTCTTGAATGAAAGAAAGATTAATTTGGAAACATACATATATGTAAGAGCTGTTAATTGATCCAGAGAAGTAGGAAGAGCCCCAGACAAGTCATTATAAGATAAGTCCCTGAAAAAGAAATCAAGCAACAGCAACAAAAAGTTGAATTTCACCAATGTAGGAAAAATTACTTCAATTGTAAATATTTAATTGCACAACAATATCCACTTTTACTGTTATTTGTTGGAGATCAGTGAAAAAATAAGGATTTCATTAAAAGGTAAAAGGAACATACAATGACTTCAGAGCACTTAGATCTCCAAAAGCTGATACAATGGAACCAGTCAGTCCACTGTATGACAGGTTTCTAGAAAATAAAATTTTTACCAGTCAATTTATAGCTTTTCTCTTTATAAGAAATAAAATACATGGAAGTCTTCATTTACTCACAAGGCTGTGATCCTTGGATTTTTGCTGGAATCAGAGGTGCAATTGACACCAGTCCAGGAGAAGTCTGTAGGAACACAGGGGTCACCGCTCCAGCTTTTGTTTACCCGGTAGTTATTCTTAATTGTTTCAATGGCGGAAACTGCGATTGAAATATACATATACATTACGGCATATCCTTCCAATATACATTTAAAATATAACATAATTTCAAGGGTTTATTATAAACTAGGATTTTAACATTGGAGGGATCAAAGCAAATAATTATACGAATAGTTCAGCGATGTACCTATAATGAGATTATGATCAAACTTACCATCTCCACTGTAGGAGGGAATTCCATTGGTAGGTTGAATGATATATAGCTCAAGCGCATTCAATAGAGGCACGATTACTGAGCGTGAAGTAGCCTCAACTGAAACATTATATTCAGTGTAACCTGAGGTAATATATGCTTTTGATAGCGAAGAGCCCGGTGCAAAAATAAGGTTTCTATCTTGATATTCATTGACAAGTATATTGTACTCCGCAGTAGCAGTGGTAAGGTCACAGATGTGAAGAATTATTAAAAATATGGTGGATTTATTGCTGCTGGCCCATGGAATAGTTAGTTCGGGTCTTGATTTGGATGAACTTATGATAGCAGTTTGCATCACGGGAGAGGGGATTTCGAAGTCTGTATTGGGCCGCACGGTAAAATTGGCGGCGATATTTCTCCATTCCTCTGATTTGTAGGTCAACCAAATTCGGTCATACGGATCGTTAGGGTACCTATTTTAGTTGTTTAACAAACAAGTACAAGAAGAGGAATATGAGTGGTACAAATACATATTAGTATTTTGATTGACTTAATTTTTAGTGAAGTATATCATATTTACCAGGATACCTGACATAATTAATCTCTTAACAGAATGTATATGAATTAAAATGTAGAGGTTTGGTAATTGGTACCCTTAATCATCTGCGATTAGGCTAATTTTTAGGATTATAGCATAGTTCAGTGAATTATGGTATAAAGACATTATAAATATTAGTGATAGAGAGTACAAAAAGTTCCTTAAGATGTGTTTGCAAGAGCAAATAGGGAACAATAATTAGTTAATTAATTAACATGTTTACTTTATTTTAAAAAGAGTTAATAGCAGGTTTACCTTAGATATAGATATGCTCCTCCGAAATCCATCCTTGTATATAAAACCAATGAATGTGTAGAATTTGCATCTGCATAAACTCTTGTTGGTAACGGCCTCAATTCTAAACTAGAGATAAAAGGAGTGCCAAGTTCCTTATTTATGAGGCAAACTTGTAGGTAGGTAGAAGTGGCTGTGGTGATAATCTCACTTATGGATAAACCATCTGCCAAAGTTACCATAATTGTCTCCCAAAAATTGACCCCCAGATGAATATCAAAGGTCGGGAACTTATTTAAGCCATCATAGTTTCCATAGAAGAATGCTGCTCTTACAAGGTATTAATAGAAATATCTGGAAAAAGTATTATTTTATTCATTTGACTTCTTGGGTCTATATAGGGTGTTACATCTTACATCCGAGCCCCTATAATTCTCTCTAATGTCATTTTTACCAAATGACCCCCTAAACTATCACATATCTCAACACTCCCCCTCAAGATGAGCCTCTGGACGAAAAATATCCACTAGGCCCATCTTGTTACAAAGTCTCGACAAATCTAACGAACTAAGCCCTTTTGTGAGACAGTCAGCTACTTGCTCTCCAGTAGCTATATATCCAAGCTCGAGTAGTCCGCTGTTCAACTTCTCCTTGATGAAGAACCTGTCGATCTCCACATGCTTGGTCCGGTCATGCTGCACAAGGTTATTGGCAATGCTAATGGCCGACTTGTTGTCGCACCACAGCTTCATTTGGGCCCCTTGGTCCATCTTGAGCTCCACCAATAGAGCTTTCAACCACAGCAACTCTGCTACACCCAATGCCATGGCCCTGTACTCTGCTTCAGCTGTGGACCTAGCAACCACCGACTGCTTCTTACTCTTCCAGGAAACCAAATTTCCTCCCACAAACATGCAATAACCAGACGTGGACTTCCTGTCATCGGCGCAACTAGCCCAGTCTGAATCACAATAGCCCTCAATATTCAAATGCCCGTTCTTCCTGAAGATCAACCCCTTCCCCGGTGCACTCTTCAGGTACCTCAAGATCTGGTACACGGCATCCATGTGACCCTTTCTAGGGTTATGCATGTAACGACTCACCACACTCACCGCAAAAGAAATGTCGGGACGAGTGTGACTCAAATAGATCAAGCGACCTACCAACCTCTGGTACCTTTCTTTCTCAACTGGCTCTCCTGCCTCAGCACTCAGCTTGGACTTCTGATCAATAGGAGCCACTGCAGGTTTGCACCCCAGCATACCTGTCTCTGTGAGCAAGTCTAGCACATACTTCCTTTGAGACAAAACGATCCCCTCTGCACCATGAGCTATCTCAATCCCAAGGAAGTATCTTAGTTGTCCCAAGTCTTTTACCTCAAATTCCTTTCCCAATCTCGCCTTAAGCTGAGCAATCTCACTCTCATCATCACCAGTGATAATCATGTCATCCACATACACCGCAAGCATGGTAATGCGAACTCCATGTTGCCTAAAGAACACTGTATGGTCTGCATTGGTCTGTCGATATCCCATGCCTACCATAGCTCTCCTAAACCTGTCAAACCAGGCTCGAGGAGACTGCTTCAACCCATAAAGAGATTTCTTCAGCCGACACACCTTACCACTTGTCTGTTTCGTGCCAAAACCTGGTGGTACCTCCATGTATACCTCCTCCACCAAATCACCATGAAGAAAAGCATTCTTCACATCAAGTTGGTGTAACTTCCACCCACCATTTGCTGCCAAGGAAACCAGGGTCCGCACTGTACTCATCTTCGCCACAGGTGCAAAGGTCTCATCATAGTCGATTCCATAAGTCTGGCTGTACCCCTTTGCCACCAACCGAGCCTTGTAGCGCTCAATCAGGCCCTCTGGATTCTGCTTGACTGTGAAAACCCATTTGCATCCAACTGCCTTCTTGCCAGGTGGTAGTGACACAAGCTCCCACGTGTTGTTCTTGTCAAGGGCACCAAGCTCTTCTAGCATAGCCGTCTTCCACTTTGGATCATCCTTAGCAACCTGCCAACACTTAGGGATAGAGACAGTGTCTAATGATGCAATGAATGCTCCATGTGCAGGTGATATGTGAGAGTAAGAGACAAACTGGGCAATATTATGTGGGAAACCATACCGATCAGGGGGAACTCCCGCATTGCTGCGGGTAGTCCTCCTTATCGATAGGGGTGTGGGAGGAGTAGAGAGAGGAAACATATCACCTGAGTCTGTGGTGGATGGTGTAGGTGTCTCAGGAGTCGGAGAAGGCAGGGACAAGGGACTTGGCACTGGTGACACTGTAGACACGGCTCCCTCAATCTGCTTGTTCCTCCTCACATACACCTCACGGTATCTCGACTCCCCCTGAGACAGAGTTCTACCACCATCGAGCTCATTCCTCACAACTTCCGGCTCAACTCCAGCCGACTCCTCATGTTCCGGCTCAACCACAGCCGAAATTTCAAACGGGCAAGGAATATCACCCACACTCCTCCTCTCACCATCACTACCACTCTTCTCCCCCTCTCGCCTCATACCTCCTGTATCGAGCGAGTCTCCAAGGGATAATGTCACACCGGAGGAGTAGTATGGTTCGAACTCGCGAAATGTAACATCCATACTCACAAATAATCTCTTCTCCACAGGACTCCAGCACACATACCCCTTTTGAGTAGCTGAATACCCCACAAAGATACACTTCACAGCCCTAGGATCCAGTTTTCCCACATTTGGTCTGTTGTCCTGCACAAAACACACACAACCAAAGTTTCTCAAGGGGAGAAGATCTCCTTTGTTACCTTTCAGCATCTCAATCGGAGACTTCCAATCCAATACTCGTGATGGCATCCGGTTGATCAAGTAGGCAGCTGTCAGCACCGCTTGCCCCCACAAGTACTTTGGGACTTTCATCGAAAACATCATACTCCGTGTCACCTCAAGAAGATGCATGTTCTTTCTCTCTGCTACCCCATTCTGCTCTGGCGTGTATGTACACGACGTTTGATGCTGTATCCCCTGAGAAGACAAGTACTCCCTAAACGCCCCATTGGTGTATTCTGTTCCATTGTCAGACCTCAATACTTTCACCACAGCACCGTATTGAGTCTGAACTCCTTTGTGAAAATCTTTGAAACAAGCCAATACATCACTTTTATTTTTCATCAAATAAAGCCATGCCACACGAGAGAAACAATCAATAAAAGAGACAAAATATCTAAATCCATTAATAGCATTTGTGGGACAAGGCCCCCATACATCAGAGTGAATCAAATCAAAAGCACAAGAACTCCTATTACCAGAGCTAACATAAGAGCTTCTGGTGTGCTTCCCTAACTCACACGCATCACACACAAGTTTTTCTTTATTGGCCTTTTCAAACAAAGGCGGATACAACCTACTCAAAACAGAAAAAGATGGATGACCCAAGCGCCTATGATGGAGCAGCAACAAGTCCTCCACACTCCTCCCAACTCCTCCAGCTCCATCCACAATAGAAGAGAGGGCCAAATCCATACCCTCCCTATCTAAGTACCATAATCCACTATGCCATGTGCCAGTCCCAAGTTGCCTGCCTGTCCCCTTCTCTTGAAAGATCACCTTGGGAATATCAAACAAAACGACACATTTTAGTTGTGAGATAATAGCACTTATAGATAAGAGATTTACAGGAAAAGAAGGAGCATGCAATACATTAGACAAAGTCAGAGTGTTGGTACATTTCACTGTACCCTTACCAACCACGGGCTGGGCCGTACCATCGGCTGTCTGAATGCTCTCTGGTACTGTTAGGGAAGTATATGAAGAAAACTCCCTAGCAGCACCAGTCACATGGCGAGATGCACCAGAATCAACTATCCAATCTGGTAATCTAGTGGTGGATATAGAGGCAAGAGCAAGAGTATCACAAGTACCTGTGGCTGAGTGAGCAAAGGAAGCAAAGTTACCTCTAGATGAAGACGAGGTGGATGCAACATCTACCACACTCTTGCCATCACCTTCTGCCTTCTGCTTCCTCGTAAGAAGTACATCCAAGAATGCCTGATCCTCCTCAGAGAAGCCCACACCAGTCACACTCCCCTCGTCATCTCCCTCTGCTACCGTCAGATGTGCCTGATAGCCTCCT
This sequence comes from Carex arenaria, assembly GCA_964058825.1. Classification (NCBI taxonomy): domain Eukaryota; kingdom Viridiplantae; phylum Streptophyta; class Magnoliopsida; order Poales; family Cyperaceae; genus Carex; species Carex arenaria. The sequence goes on from CAXKVW010000658.1 coordinate 813,182, forward strand.
CTACCACCTCTCCTACCACCTCTGCCTCGACCTCGACCTCCAAGCTGGGCACGACCACCTGAGTTCCTGTCCTTCAGTGGCTTCTTACAAGCCTGCTTCAGATGGCCTATCTCACCACAGTTATAGCACTCTCGGGTCTCACCCCTAGGTCCAGTACCTGGGTTGGAGACAGCTAGAGCTGACTTCACCCCTGGAAGCCCCCCTGTCCCAGCCTGTAGCATAATCCGGCTCTCCTCCTGGATCATCGCTGAAACGGCCTCCTCAAGCGAAGGAATCCTCGTCTGAGCCAATAGCATAGCAGCCCTCTGCTCAAACACCGGTGCCAGACCCTCAAAGAACACCATAACTCTGTCCTCCATCTCAATCTCGTAACACACAGGGTCAGTGCAACATCGTCGTCGGACCCTGAAGTGGGTCTGATCTCGCCACAGGCGGTCCAACTCTATGGCATACTCCTGCACTGTTCTCTCCCCCTGAACCAGAGCCGATACCTCCCTCTTGATCTGGTACACCCGCAGGTTGTTCCCAGCACCCTCATAGGTCTTCTTCAACTTCTCCCAGACATCGTGTACCTTTGCTATGCCATCCACTTGGGATGCAATAGCCGGAGTCAATGAACTCAAAAGCCAGATATACACGTGCATGTGAGTCGACTTCCACTCAGCTCTCTCAGGTGCAGTCAGATCTGGCTCCGCCTTCTCTCCAGTCAGGTACCCCTCCAGATCCTTCCCTTCCAGAGTGTACCTCACCCGACGTGACCAGCCCAGATAAGTGGCTGACCCATCGAGCTTCATATCGACTGGTGGCAACTCAACCTTCTGCTGCTGCTGCTTCGGTTTGCTCTCAACTACTGGAGGGCTAGTGTTAGCTGCGGCTGACAACTTGAACACTTGCATCAGAGCCACAACATCCTCGGGACTCAGCATCGACATAGCCTCGGCTAGCCGACTACCCGTGCTGCCACTCCCCTCATTCTCAGTCGACATTGATCCGACTCCAATCTACCCCTCGAGTATCGATCTAAGTCCGGATCCTTCCTTCTTACTCAAGACCCGATCTTGTACCTTCAAGATCAAGTCATTCTAACCCCGCTTCTCGGGTATCGTGGGGTAACGGCCCCCCACGCTGGCCAAATCAATCACACACAAGCAAGAAACAGTGTCGGTCTAAAAGAGAACCGATTAAATCACAAAAAATCAGAACAAACGAAGAGCAGTGCTACAGTAACCGCGCGCTACAGTGTTTCGTGCTACAGTAGCCTCGCGCTACAGTAACTTCAGACTTCAATACAGTAGCTCAACACAGCAGCTCAAGATCTGAGCCAGAGCTCTCCTGACAGAACCGCCGGACAGAGGCGGCGGAGGCGAAGCTCCAGGTGGCGGAAACGGACCCTCCTGGGCGGAGGCAGAACCTCCTGGGCGGAGGCGGAGCCCTTCCTGGGCGGAGGCAGAACCTCCTGGGCGGAGGCGGAGCCCTTCCTGGGCGGAGGCGGAGCCCCTCCTGGCGGCGGCGGCGCTGGTGGTGGACTGGTCCGGCGGCAGCTCCTGTTGCACGATTTTTGATGAAGCCCTAGATCTGAAAATTAGGGCTCTGATACCAAATAGAAATATCTGAAAAAAGTATTATTTTATTCATTTGACTTCTTGGGTCTATATAGGGTGTTACATCTTACATCCGAGCCCCTATAATTCTCTCTAATGTCATTTTTACCAAATGACCCCCTAAACTATCACATATCTCAACAGTATTTTGATCCTGCTGTTAAGGATCTCATGGTGTAGCAATTTCGGGTTCCATTGGGAAAACTTCTTACAGTCAGAAGTTGGCTGACTAGGTCTTTTACAGCATACTCGGAAGCAATTTTGTTGTTCACTCCCGTGGCGATAAATTGATCATCAGATACATAAGTCAATTTAGTAAAACCATCACTATAACTAGGATCTGTAAGTCCACAGTCAATGTTTATATAGCCTGTAAAGAGTTATTAAGAAACCACAAATACTTTTAAGCAACTTTTGTTTTTTAAAGAAAAGAATAAACACATAAATTATCCACGCATTTTCACTTTTGAAGAAATTACTGTCATTATATTTCTACTGTCTGAATTTCCGAGCCAATATACAATGTTCATTAAGAAAGGATTTATTCATCTGCAACAAGCTAATATAGAACAAATTTCCTTATTCCAAGTTACTAAGGACAGGGTATCAGAACCTTATTTTATTTTATTTTTCTTAAACCAAATATGTACTGATTATTTAATGATTCAAAATGTTACAAACATTAATTTTTAAGGACTTCGCATTCGTATACATGATTTTCTTTTGTAGCTAGCAACAAAGGACATTTGATAAAAATATTTGGTAGGACACACTAAACTAGACACAGTATCTTAAATTAACCATAGCTATCAATATTGACATTTCCTGGATTATGCTATTGGCTAAAAGCTTGGTTCATCGATTAATTATTGCATTAAAACTGTCCATACATGTTTAAGAAAATAAACTGAGTTATAATGAGAGGGACAAATGTTAATTCATAGTATAAATTGTAAAAGTGTAATAATGCATCAGATATACCTGTAGAATCAGGCTGCTGGCTATCAACCAGTGTAGCAAAGGCACATATAACCAAGAGAACTAAGCACCATAAGTCCAATCTTTTTGGGGTGGCTTCCATTTTTGTTCTCTCTCGCTTGAAGAATTCTTGGAGAATTAAGGATCTCTTTTATAATGCAACCGCTTCACCAAGTCAAAGAATGTCCAACTTCTTTGAGAAAATAAAGAAATGCGCAAGTGGTTTAAGAAAATATAATTTGAAATCCAACGGAACAATCAAGGAGAGCACGTTTAAACAATAGTTCTTCTTTGGTTGGATGTGCATGAGTGCATCGTTGTATATATACGTCTCTATTGAAAAAGCTTTGACCAAAGCTTCTAAATTGGGCCTTGATTGGGCCCTAGCTAGCGTAGTTGACTCAATGGAGGTTCATCCCGACTTCCGAGTGTTTGAGGAAGAACTAATTGTACCAAGAGAAGGTTCAGATGGAAAATATGTGTGGCAATTGGATGGGTCGAGTCGGATCAGACTTTGCCACCTGATACACCGGTTCAACCCGTTTGTATTTGATACCGTTTCATCATTTCATGGTGTTATCCTGGTGTTAAATTTGTTTTGGATGATAGTTGTTTCAATATTTGATTTTGAGCTTTCACAAAATATGTCGAATTGTATATTTTGTTAGCTTGTTCTATGTATTGTTTTTGCCATTAGATAAAAAATAATTCTTAAAAATATATGTTGTTAAATAGTTTGATGGCTTGATCTTTTTACTTTACTAAAAACACTTTACCAAAAAAAAAGAAATATGCCGTGCTCCTTGTTTAGTTGATTGATTCCCTAATTTGTCCATCAGTCCATCACCTATACTTGGTGGGGGCCCACAATACGTGGTGGTGGTGAAGTAGGATGCAAAACAAAGGCGGGCGTCATATATCCGTCGAATGCATTGACCTTGAGACGGAATCGGAGTATCATAATGGATAACATCAAAAATACTAAAATTGGAAATAGGACAGTGCAGTACATCCAAAAAAAAAAATTAGAAAGTTCATTTAGATTTTAGGTTAAAGATTATTGTTCTTAAAAAATCATTTTTTTCATTTTTTTTATAATAAAAACATCATTATTTATTTATTAGATAATTATCTTTAATTTATATTTGCTACTAGCACGACCAATCGTCAACAACAACAACAATGATTACAATGATAATGTAATAATGACTAAATTATTTAATATGAGGGTATATGGCCCACTACAAGAATATACTACTATACGCGAAGGTTAAAAGTGACTATTACTGAGGATAATCGATATAAATCGTTATTTCCAAATGTATCGGTATTACCTGCGAAGATAACATCAGTAAAAGCCACTTTTATCCTGCAGACAGTGACATTTTAACTTTCTTATAATACTTATTACTTTTTTATTTCAAAGCGGGATACCAAATGAAATTATGATATATCTTTATGACATTATATACATTAAAAATGATGAAATTGGATATGCGTTTTACAATTCATCATAACTTGATATATAAAAGGTACATAATTTATTATTACTAATTTGATGAAATATCAAATGATATTAAAATTACAAAAAAATTATACAAAATCAATCTATTAAACTAATAGCACGCCCGTACATTTTTTTTATTTTAAACCTTTTTCTCTTGAGTAAAGAAAGTGTTTTAAATTTTAACGAGTAAAATCGTTGTCAATAAATTTTCATCCATAATATAAGCTCATGAAATCAATCCATCAACGCCTAACATAACTTGAACTGAAAAAAAATATTGTTCCATATCATTTGGAGGTTCGCTTTCTAATTGAGCTGAAATTCAAGAGTCTGCTTACCATTTCTTTCTTTATTTTATTTTTTTAACAAAAGATTCCCCAGTTCTTTATAATTTGGTAAATTGGTCCCCCGGCCGTTTCAGGTAGGGCTGCAAACGAGAACTTAATAATTCAGTTCGAGTTTGAACTAATTTTGAATCGAACTGGTTTGAAATTGAAGCAGAGTTTCAAACTAAAAAGAAGAGTTTGTGTATGATTCGGTGCGATTTGAATCAGTTTCGAACCAAATTGGTTTGAAATTGAAGCAGAGTTTAGAACTAAAAAGAAGAGTTCGAACTGAGTCAAACTCAGTTTGAGTTTGATTCGAACTAATTTCAAATGAACTAGATTTGATTCATTTCAGAACTGAACTAGTTTGATTCATTTCAAAATAATTTTTTTTTTCAAATAAAATTCAATCGAATCATGAGCTATAAAATTTTTGTGCACCCTAATTTCAGCTACATAAATGTATCCCTTCCCTTTTCTTAATACGAGGGAATGTATGTTTCTCTTGAGAAGTTTTCTAAGTCAACAGTTGTCAATTTGTGATTGTTATTGTTATCACTATTGTACTTGAAATTGTTTATTTTGACGGCACTCATTTGACTTCATATTTAAATGGTTAGCAGTGCTCATTATTGAGAGGTTTTTTTTATGAATAATTATATAAAATACTCATATATTGAAAATATTCTACGTATATACTAATACTATACTTTCTGATTTTAGTAAAAATAAATTCACACTTCAATTTTTTATTCTAAATTATTTATACAAAAATAAAAATTATTCAAAACTAAATAAAATTACAATTGTATATTTTACTTAAGCAAAGAATAAATGAAAGTAAATAGAGAGAGAAAGAGAGAGAATAAGTGGGGTCCACAAGGATATTTTGTTAAGAATTTTAGAAGGAAGATATTTTGTTATGTGTTTTGAAAAAAATGACACTTTGTAAAATTCTCCGACTTTACTGGATCTTCAGTTACTGGTCCTAGCCTGTGTTGTCATTGTATTAGAGCATATGTATCAAACTTCAAATTCTAATTTAATTTTTTAAAATATATGAGAATTTTATAATTAACAATTTTTAAAGAAAAAATACTTTTCAATTCCTCATGTCGGCAAAATTATGAATTTATTATCGCTCATTGTTAATAGCCAATTCTACATTGAATTTTCAGTTAATGTCTAATATTTTAACGTGACAATTTTTAATAATTTTAAAATTAAAGATATTCTAAGTCAATTTTTATCTCAGTGACAATGTTTTAATAATTTTTAATAATTCATCGTGACAATGTTTTATCTCAGTGACAGGGATGTTGTCATTTAATGACAAACGTAGAGAAAAAAGTTGTTAACTATAATACGTTAGTAATATTTCGAAATTTTGTTCGAAATTTAAATTTAGTTATTTTAAATGTTAAAAAAAACAAACCGAGTTTCTAGAAGAAATTAAGATAAAGAAAACTGGTCTAGTTTGCGGCCAAACCGCACCGCTTTACAAGCCAATCCCCTTGCTTAGATTCCTCCAATTGTAGGAAATAAATCTGCTGTTATTCCGATCCCCACCATTCAAACATTTTTATACACGAATCTCAAAGAAAATAAATTTCATGCACGAATCTCAACCAATTTGAATGGTTGGGATCTGAATAACAGAAACTTGTTATTTCAATGGAATTACAGAAGATTTATTTCCCCAGTTGTAACCGAAAGCACCATATATTTTGTTTCCGTTACGAGGAGGAGCATTAAAGACCATTTTGTCACATCCATCGGGATCTCCGCCCCTAGATATATTTTCATCACATTTTGCTCACGGTGTCGATCCGCAAAATAGAAAAGATATAGAAAGAACATATATTTTCTCTATAAAAAGAACATTGCTGCATCACATATTCATCATTCAGATCCAAAACTCTAAGCACAATCTCTCCATCAGACTGCTAATTCCTTGAATTATTATATTAAGAGAAAATTAGAACAAAATGGCATCCACTTCTCTTCCTCTAAAAATCATGGAGACATCCCGGGTGGCACCGCCACCGGGCACCACACCCAACTGTGCATCTCTCCCGTTCACCTTCTTCGACGTCTTCTGGATAATTCTCCCTCCAGTCGAACGGCTTTTCTTTTATCCGTACCGCCACCCCACCACACATTTCCTGTCCACACTTCTCCCCTCCCTCAAGCGTTCTCTCTCACTCACACTCGCAACATACTACCCCCTGGCCGGTGGTTACCGTCTAAAGCCCGGCACTGACAACGAGCTTGAGCATTACTATAATGAAGGAGATGCCGTGTCATTCACCGTGGCAGAGTGCATTGATGGTCAGTTCGAAGATCTTGCCAGCGACCACGAACGTGATGTATCACAGCTGGATTGCTTAGTCCCACTGTTACCTAAATCAGGGGATGATGAGGAGTTGAAACCAGTTTTGGCCGTGCAGGTGACAGTCTTTCCAGAGCAGGGCATAGTTATTGGGACATCGGTGCATCACACGGTGTGTGATGGATCGACCTCCATGCAATTCATGCACACCTGGGCTGAAACATGTTTCTTGGGAATCCTGTCGTCTTCTCGGGTTCCGGTTTTTGATCGATCATTAGTTTCCGATCCTTCTAACCTCTATTCCTTTTTCTACTGTGAAACTCAAGATATGCTTAAATCTACTTCTAAAGGTGTCTTCAAGCCTTGTTCGGACCTCGTTGTCGCCACATTCACATTCAGACAATGGCATATCCAAAGGCTGAAGCATCTAGTTTCGACCAAGGCTGAGCAAAGAAAGATCAGCTCTTTCCATTGCTCGACAATAGTTGTTGCGTTCGCTTATGTCTGATCTTGCTTTGTTCAAGCAAAAGGCATCGACAACAGCAAAAGAGCTTGTATCGGGATAGCGGCAGATGTCAGAGCAAGGATACAACCTCCAATCCCAAAAGAGTACTTTGGGAATTGTATTGCAATTTGCTTGGCCTCAGCCAATGTCGCCGACTTAATTCAGGATGACGGGATTGTAATGGCAGCTGAGGCCATCGGCAAAGCGGTTGCACAACCGAGCGAAAGGTTGAAATTGGCACGTAATTGGATGCGAGAGTATGCGGCCTATGCAGGCGTGCTGGTTCTCACCGTAGCTGGGTCACCAAAGTTTAGAGCATATGATGTCAATTTTGGATTTGGGAGGCCGGCGAAGGTGGAAATCACATCGGCGACAAAGACAGGTGCTATGTCGGTGGCAGAGAACAGAGATGAACAAGGCGGCGTTGAGATTGGTATTTCATTTCCAAAGGACGAGATGGTTTGCTTCAAGAAGTGCTTCTCAGATGGCCTGAAGCTTCTTTCTGAATAAATGTGCAGCTTAGTTCTAGCTTCTTTAAGTTTATTAATAATGCACTTTTGTTAATTTGTGTTGTTCTATGCTTTGTATGGGTTTTAAAAGGAGGAAGAGATTGAATTTGCACGCCAGATTGGCCTTTATTTTGGCAAATCCTTTTTATTCCTTGTTATGGTATATTCACACCATTTTCTTAAATCAAATATCCTTTCTCAAAGAAAAAAAATATACAGAAATAATAAGAACAAAACCAAATAGTTACTTATTTTAATGCTTGAGAGCCTTCTTTTAAGGATTGAAGTTCCGAAATTTTTATAAATATACAAAACCGGAAATTAATTTAACAATCTATATATTTTTTATTCGGATTTCCAAATCTATTTATACCGATTATAAAATAATCGGTTACAGCCTATCAAACCGATGACACAGTGATCGGTTTCACACTTGTCAAACTGATGACTAAACCATCGGTTTAAGCCAAGTACGATTTTTTATGTTTTCTGCACACTTTTTGAAACAACGAACGACTCAGATTAAAACACTGTTTGTAATGATTACAAATTTGCGCAAACAGTGTTTTAATTTTTGTTAAATTTTTATTTTTTCAAAAATAGAAAGACCATAATATTTTCTGCATTTATCTAGAAGTGACTTTTGAACCGGGATCAATAATTCAGATTCAAAGTATTTTTATTTTTTTTCTAATAACACACAAAGAAATATTTTAATTTTTCTTACAGCCATGAAAAATCCGATCTGAAAAATATTGATTCGGATTATTTGTTTAAGTCTTTCTAATAAATCAAATTATATGGTATTATATCTAATTTAAAAAAATATATATATATTTTCAATATTTTAATAAAAAAATTATAATATTTTCTAATTAAATAAAAAAAATTAAAATATTTTATTTTATTGAACCGATGACAATGTCATCCAAATTTAATTTAAAATAATTTTTTTATTTTTTTAATTTAATTAGAAAATATGATAAATTTTTTTATTAAAATATTGGAAATATTTTTATATATTTTTTTAAATTAGATATAATACCATATAATTTGATTTATTAGAAAGACTTAAACAAATAACCCGGATCAATATTTTTCAAATCGGATTTTTCATGGCTGTAAGAAAAATTAAAATATTTCTGTGTTATTAGAAAAAAAAATAAAAATACTTTGAATATGAATTATTGATCGCAGTTCAAAAGTCACTTCTAGGTAAATACAGAAAATATTATGGTCTTTCTATTTTTGAAAAAATAAAAATTTAACAAAAATTAAAACACTGTTTGCGCAACTTTGTAATCATTAGAAATAGTGTTTTAATCTGAGTCGTTCGTTGTTTTAATCTAGTCGTTCGTTATTTCAAAAAGTGTGCAGAAAGCATCAAAAATCGTACTTGGCTTAAACCGATGGTTTAGTCATCAGTTTGACAAGTGTGGAACCGATCACTATGTCATCGGTTTGATAGGCTGTAACCGATTATTTTGTAATCGGTATAAATAGATTTGGAAATCCGAATAAAAAATGTATAGATTGTTAAATTAATTTCGGGTTTTGTATATTTATAAAAATTTCAGATTGAAGTTTGAATTGAAGGGTAATTTGGGAAATTGCAGAACTGATATTATCCGGATATATCTGGATCCGAATCTGAAAAATGGTAAATTTAGATATTCAGATACGGATATTTTCGGATACGGATTCAAATTCAGATAATTTTTTAGCGGATACAAATATAAATACGGATACAGTCTTGAATATGAAATCGGATCCGGATAATTATCTGTATCCAACATTTTCTTTATTTCGGATTATCCTAATTTTCTTTGTTTAGTTCGTTTAGTTAGTAGACTGAGTGATTAAGTATGATGGGATAATTTAACCCGACCCGTAGGACGGGATTATTTAACTTGTTCTAATTATATTTCAATTTTTTTTTAAATCTCTCTTCTTTTTCTATATTTTTTTTATTTAATTTCGATTAATAAAAATTTCGGCATGATACCTATATTAAAGAGGGCCTTCTCCAAAAATAAGGCCCATTTGCTGTAGCAATCTGCCTAAATAAAAAAATTGTACAAAACAACTGAATAGAGAACAATTTAATGATCTATCCTAAAACCAAAGGTCACAAGGGTCCCTTTTTTTTCGTGGAAGATCATCAGCATTAGTAAAACAAATTTCCAAAATCTCAGCAAAGTTGTCACCAGAATTACATAATTTGGAAATTAGCTATGTTGAGAGCAAGATCATATTAGCCCCCTTGTTCTTTAAAAAGACTGCACAGTTTTGGAAAACACAGTAATAGCATCTTTTCAACTAGTATTATACTGGTACACACAGTAAATAGTGTTCCTGAATTGGGAAAACACAGTAATAGCTGGATTGGCCCGAATTTTGTCTGGGTTGTGTGTTAATTGTTGTTTTTGTTTTTATTTTGTTTATAATTGGGAATCGGTGTAATTTTTTGGAACTAGCCCTCATGATAAATTGGTGAAAAGAAGTTAGAAAATTAATCAAGAAAAATAGTTTGTTATTCTCTCAACATTGGTTCCCCAATTGGCTATCTTACAGAGCTACTAACAAGCCGCAAAGGGAAAATATTACTGGTTTCCCCGATCAGGTCAGAATTCGGGCCAATCTGGCGATTACTGTTTTTTTCCCAATTGGGGGAACACTTTAGTGTTTATCATATGTACCAGTGTAATACTAGTTTAAAAGATGCTATTACTCTTTACTGTGTGTACCAGTCTAATACTAGTTTAAAAGGGCTCTAAACATGAATAGTTAGTTAGATTAGTTAGTTTGTTATAGAATTGTTATTAAACCATAGCTATAAATACATGATGTATATGTACTAAAGATTTACACAAGATCAATACAATCATTTCATTAGATTCTCTCTCTTAAATCTATCGGAAGCATAAATTTCAATTCAGTTTCGTACCAGTACAAGTGTGGATCCCTTGCACTGGAAAACTGAGACAAGTACCAGAAAGAAAGAAACAAAGAAAAGGCAAAAAAATAAATGTAAGATGTAGAATACACATTTTTTTAGTTCTGTTCAAGGTATGCCGGAAAATTGGGGCTCTGCATTCCTGAAAGCACTTCACAATTTACCAAATTACCCTTCAAGTCAAACTTTAATGATTAAAGAAATGCACCCACAGCATGAAAATAGGTAACTATTTGTTTCATTTTTAACTTGGAGAAATGAGATTTTGATATTTTGATTTACGAAAAGAGAGTGAACTATATATCGTAGGAATAAAATGGATTTGCCAAAATAAAGAGGCCAAACTGGCCTGATAATTCAACATCTTCCTACTTTTAGTTACCATACAAAGCATAGAACAACAGAAATTAACAAAGCTGCAGCATTATTAACCTTAACAAGTTAAAACTGAACTGCACATTTATTAGGAAAGAAGCTTTAGGCTATCTGAGAAACACTTCTCAGATAGCCTAAAGCTTTAAGCTTAACCTTAACAAAGCTTTAGGCTATCTGAACTGCACATTTCTCAGATAGCCTAAAGCTTCTTTCCTAATATTATTGAAGCAATCCAGTCCTTTGGAAATCCAATGCCGGCACCACAGGTGCAAAAGAGGCATACTCTCGCAACCAATTCCACCACAATTTCAAATCGCTCGATTGCTACAGGGAAAAACCCTAACAAGGGTGGCCTCAAAAAGAGGAACATTCTGTGCCAACTTCTTTTTTTTTTGATAAAAGGCATCGTGGTGCCCGTTCCAATATATTGAAACCAACAGTTAATTTACATAGCAGATCCAATGATTTTTAAACCTAATCAAAACCTTTTCAGGGCTAAGAGAAAACAAAACACATAAGCCCGTCTCTTAATCAACAACCAAAATATCATGATAGCAAAACTAAACAGTATATCTAAGTATATAATGGATCCAAACATTGGATCGTTGCCAACAGAGAAGAACTTAAACATAAATGCTAGAAAATGGCTGGAGGGTCAGCCATCTCTCCCTCCTTTGGAAGTCCAGGAACAGCACCGTGCAGGTCTCCCTGGTACACTACCACTTGTGTATCAGCTGGGTTCCACATGCAGAGAGGTATCTCATGGAGGTCCCGAGGTAGCCACTCTGCAGCCTCCATCTTGATCCTGCGATCCATGTGACCTGCCCAATATTCAAAAACCGAGATGATTAGTAGTATAATACTATCATGCATGCCACCTAGAAACAGATGTCCATTTAATTTTTTAGTGCCCTTTTGCAATCCAAGTATGGAGGAACTTGGTATACACGACATATAAAACGGTACCTCGATTGAAGCGGTATGGGAGATAGCATGGCGAGGTGCTACAGGACCGGATAAACACACCGGTTACAATGGAAACTACAGGGGTGCAATAAATAAATAAACGATTAAGAATAATCTTAGTCCGACCAAACTCAATTCGGTCCCTATGAAAATTTTATTGTGTGTCATGTTAAAAGAACAGTCCAAATTTAACTATTGCTCCTAAGGTATTTGGGGGATCTTAATTCTTGTAGCTCTATTGGAGAGATAATGTCCCCATCGTGCGAAGTACAACTCTTGAGCATATTCTGTTGCAATCATGCAAGAGATTAATGTTAGAATAAATTCCAATTAAGTAATCTAGATAATGGATGAGAGTTTTTAGTCTCTTAAGATCACCAAATAAATTTTGTAACTTTTAGAGTCATGAGTTTATTAATAGCACACTAAATCTAATCTATTCATTTGGTATTTGATAGACATATCATATTAAAGCTAAACAAGTATAAATAGGTCGTATTCCTATCCATTAGAAGTTACACACATGCACACACATAATATTTCCATCTAAAAGATTTGTTACATAAAGAGAAAGAGGGTTAAGGGAGATAAACCATTTATACACGAAGTTGAAATAGCATGGCTGCATCTTCCGCATCAAGTAATTTTATATTTGTGACAATTGTATTGTTTAAGAACTTAGACATTATGTTATTTCTATGTTAATGCATAGAAACTTACAATTAAATTTTACATTTTTTTTTAAATTTTGTTGAGTATTTATTAAGATGTATACAAAATGTTGTTTTTAGATAATTTTGAACCATTAAAAAATAATGATTTTAAAAATTCTATATAAATAGTAAAGAAATTTCAAAAAATATAAAATTTGGTCTCTAGTCACATTTTAATATGGAGATTATGTTGAATAGTTCGGATCAGCTGTTTGAATTTTAAAATAGAAAAACTAACTTATTAAATTAAGATGTCAAGATGTGTCACAATGATATGATGTAATTGGATCACACACACGCACACGCGCCCGCACACCCACCCACCTGATCATGAGCGCTCTTAACATTTATCTATCACTAACTTGAGCAGATCGATTAAGTTATATATGTATATTTTCTTGTTAATTCTATATTGTCTATTTTATATTTAATATTTTTGATGTATGAATTTTTTATATCTTTATATTAAAATTAAGCATGAATCATTTTTATATAATTGAATTAATTTATTTATTTTGCACATACATTAAAAATTTGTACTGATGAGTTCGCTAACATAGTGACATGGTGCGCGTTTAAAACGTGTTTAATTCGGGTATAAAACGTTTTTCTGGGTTTGCCGTACCGAACCGCCTATAAAACGTTGACCGAATAGTTGACCGAATAATTCGCGAATAAAACGCGAATCACGAATTATTCGCGATAAAAACGCGTTTTATTTGAATAACTCGTTGATATGGAAAAAACATTCTGCTCTATGATCCGTGCGTGAACAGAAATTTTGCTCTGTGATTCGTGCATCGGTGGAAATTTTGCTTTGTAAGTCGTGCTGAGAGGAAATTGCGCAGGCTGTCACGTGGGTAGCAGAGAATTTGAGAGTATGGGGGGTCCATGTGGGAGAAAAGTTAAGAGTAACTCAATTTTTGTTTGTGGATTTGTCTGTGTAACAATTCGCATGTTTTTTATTTTTTTGCTGATTTTTTTTTCTTTCTTATTGTACCGAATTATTTTCGAATTATACCCGAATTAAACTCGAATCACGAATTTTTGACCTCGCCGAACCGAACCCGAATAATTCATTTGTCACTATGTTCACTAACAACGTCGTTCCCAATCTTCAAAGTTTAATTCTTCACATTACTAAAATATAATACTTTAGAAATATTAATGACAACGCTATATCTTACTGACAGAAATGTTGCAGAAGAAAGTTACTCAGTATAATACATGTATCAGTAGTATAATATATGTTGCTAATGCTTTCGAAATATAAATTAGTTAGCCTACGGGCAATGTAAGAAACCAAAAATATATATATATATATATAAATTAGTTATTTTAAATGTTAAAATAAATATGAGTTTCTAGAGGAAAGATAAAGAAAGCTGGTCTAGTTTGTCTGTTTGTGGCCAAACCGCACCGCTTTAGAAAGCCAATCATATTCCTCCGTAATGTACGAGTGACAGCAAAACAAGGGAAATACTAAAGACCATTTAATAACATCTATTCCGCACTTAGATATTGGGATTGAATTCTCTGCCTTCCAGGGGTAGGATTTTTCTGCTCCTGAGTCACTGAAACGCAGGCCACACCAAAACTAAAAATCAATATTTAAATTTATAAACTCGTCTGGACTCACTTGTCAGTCTCACTGGGGGCAGGAAAATCCTGCCCCCCGGGGGGCAGGTGATCTCTATCCTTAGATATTTTGAGAAGGGAGAGTATATAAGAGTAGAACTAGGATGCTCTTACGAGTATCAAGTTTTTTTGTATTCTTAACTTTAAAATCTATCAGATTAATTTTGAACGACGAATTCAAACTATTAAAATTCTTCTATCTTACGAGTGATGCGTCTACATGTGAAAATTTTAAAGTTTCGAATTAATTTAGTATAAAGTTAAGTGGTCAAAGAGTTTTCAAAAAATAAATGCATTAAAATTAATTTATAAACCTTCTAATTTTGACTACTTGACTTTATACTAAATTAATTCGAAACTTTTAAAATTTTCACATATAGACGCATTACTCGTAAAGTAGAAGAATTTCAACAGTTTGAAATCATCGTTTGAAATTAATCCGATAAATTTTAGAATTGAGTACAAAGGAGCTTATACTCTTGAGAGTACCCTAGTTCTACTCAATATATAAATATTTTCTCTGTAAAAAGAACAGTAATTGCTGTATCACATATTCATCATTCAGATCCAAAGCTCCGAACACAATCTCTCCATCAGACTGCAGACTGCTATTTCCTTGCATCAATTATCAAGAGAAAATTAGAACAAATTAATATGGCACCGACTTCTCTTCCACTAAGAATCATGGAGACATCCCAGGTGGCTCCGCTGCCGGACGCCACACCCGACAATGTATCTCTCCCGTTCACCTTCTACGATGTCATCTGGATAACTCTTCCTTCAGTCGACCGGCTCTTCTTCTATCGGTACGGCCACCCCACCACGCATTTCCTGTCCTCTCATCTCCCCTCACTCAAGCGTTCTCTTTCACTCGCACTCGCAACATACTACCCCCTGGCCGGCGGTTACCGTCGAAAGCCTGGGACCGACGATAAGCTTGAGCATTACTACAAAGAAGGTGATGGTGTGTCTTTCACTGTGGCAGAGTGCATCGATGACCGGTTCGAAGATCTTGCAAGCGACCATGAACGTGATGCATCACAGCTAGATTGCTTAGTCCCGGTATTACCAAAATCGGGGGATGATGAGGAGTTGAAACCAATTTTTGCCGTGCAGGTGACGGTCTTTCCCGAGCAGGGTATAGTTATTGGGACATCGGTGCATCACACGGTGTGTGATGGATCAACCTCCATGCAATTCATGCACACCTGGGCTGAAACATGTTTGTCGGGAGTCCTGTCATCTTCTCAGGTCCCGGTTTTTGATCGATCGTTAGTTTCCGATCCTGATAACCTCTACTCTTATTTCTACAATGAACTTAAATCTGCTCCGCAACTTGCCTCCAAACGTCCTTCTGACCTCACCGTCGCCACATTCACATTTGGGCAACTCCATATCCAAAAGATGAAGCAACTAGTTTCAACCAAGGCTGAGCAAAGAAAGATGGGCTCTTTCCATTGCTCGACAATAGTCGTCACATTCGCTTATGTCTGGACTTGTTTTGTTCGGGCAAAAGGCATTGACAACAGCAAGAGAGTTTGTATGGGGATACCGGCCGATGTTAGAGCAAGGATACAACCACCACTTCCGGCAGAATACTTCGGGAATTGTATCACATTTTGCTTGGCCTCAGCCAATGTCGCTGACTTGACTCAGGATGACGGGATCGTTATGGCCGCTGAGGCTATCAGCAAAACAGTTGCAAAATTGAGTGAGAAGTTGAAATCGGCTTGTAGTTGGATGCAACTCACGCAAGAGTATGGCTCTTTTGCACGTGTGGCACCAATTTTGACCGTAGCCGGCTCACCAAAGTTTAGAGCATATGACATTGACTTCGGATTTGGGAGGCCGGCAAAGGTGGAAATCCTGTCAGCAACAGGGACAGGTTCCATGTCTGTGGCAGAGAGCAGAGACGTGCAAGGGGGCATCGAGATCGGCATTGGATTTCCAAAGGATGAGATGGATTGCTTCAAGAAGTGTTTCTCAGATGGCCTGAAGCTTCTTTCCGAATAAATCTGCAGTTATTAGTTCTATCTTCTTAAGTTTAATAATATTGCAGTTTTGTTAAATTGTGTTGTTCAATATTTGTATGGATTAGAATTAGGAGGGTGAATTTTCAGGCCAGATTGGCCTTTTATTTTTGCAATTGTTTTTTACTGGCATGGTATGTTCACCCTCTTTTCTTAAATCAAATTCAAAATGGTTAGCCGAAACTGCATCATTTCTCCAAGAAAAAAAATAAACAATTAGAACGAAACCAAACAGTTACTTATTTTCATCCCGGGATAATTTTTTTTTTTATTTTGAACTACATATATTGATAAAGATGAATACAACTAAAGTTTATGTGCAGTAAAATATCTAGATTCCGTAAGCATCTCTTTCAGCACTTCAACCTCAGATGTCAGTTTCATTGGATTACTGATGCAGACAGTAGCCTCACGTAAGGCAGGGAGATGGAATGGAGAGAAATAGAATCTGACTGACAAGTGGGGCCCACTCATCTTGTTCTTCGTGTCTTTTTTTTAATGACCTATCCTAGAACCAAAGGTCACAAGCGTCCCTTTTTTTTTCATGGAAGATCATCTGCATTAATAAAACAAAATACCAAAATCTCAGCAAAGTTGTCCCAGAACTACATAATTTTGGAATTAGCTATGTTGAGAGTAATACCATATTAGCCCCCTTTTTCTTATAAAAGAATGCACAGTTTTGGAAAAAGGAAAACACAATAATAGCATCTTTTAAACTAGTATTATACTGGTACAGACAGTAATAGCCAGATTGGCACAAATTCTGTCCGGATTGTGTGTTAATTGCTGTTTTTGTTTTTATTTTGTTTATAATTGGGAATCGGTGTAATTTTTTGGAATTAGCCCTCATGATAAATTGGTGATAAGGGGTTAGAGAATTAATTAAGAAAACTAGTTTGTTATTCTCTCAATCTTTGTTCCCCAATTAGCAATCTTACAGAGCCACTAACAGGCCGCAAAGAGATAATATTACTGGTTTCCCCCAATTTGGTCAGAATTTGGGCCAATCCGGCTATTACTGTGTTTTCCCAATGTTGGAACACTCTTAAGCCTTTACCATATGTACCAGTGTAATACTAGTTTAAAAGTTGCTATCACTCTTAATTGTGTGTACGAGTGTAATACTTGTTTAAAAGGGCTCTTAACATCAGTTAGTTAGATTAGTTAGTTTGTTATAGAGTTGTTATACTTGTAATCATAGCTATAAATACATGATGTATATGTACTAAAGATTTACACAAGATCAATACAATCATTTCATTACTTTCTCTCTCTTAAATCTATCAGAAACATAAATTTCAATAAATTTCAATTCAGTTTCGTACCAGTACAAGAGTGGAACCCTTGCACGGGAAAACTGAGATAAGTACCAGAAAGAAAGAAACAAAGAAAAGGCACAAAAAAAAATAAACATAAAAAAAGTAAGATGCAGAATACATATTTTTTAGTTATGTTCAAGGTATGCCGGAAAATTGGGGTTCCGCATTCCAGAAAGCACTTCACAATTTACCAAATTACCCTTCAATTCAAACTTTAATGATTAAAGAAATGCCCCCACAGCATGAAAATAGGTAACTATTTGTTTCATTTTTTTTTCCTTTGAGAAATGAGATTTGATATTTTGATTTACGAAAAAAGAGTGAATTATATATCATACCAAGGAGGAATAAAAGCGATTTGCCAAAATAAAGAGGCCAAACAGGCCTGATAATTCAACCTCTTCCTACTTTTAGTTGCCATAAAAGCATAGAACAACAGAAATTAACAAAGCTGCATTATTATTAACCTTAACAAGTTATGAACTGCATATTTATTAGGAAAGAAGCTTCAGGCCATCTGAGAAATACTTCTTGAAGCACTCCATCTCGTCCTTTGGAAATCCAATGCCGATCTCGATGCCTCCTTGCTCGTCTCTGCTCTCCGCCACCGACATGGCCCCGGTCTTTATGCTCTAAACTTTGGTGAGCCGGCCTCCCAAATCCGAAGTCAATGTCATATGCTCTAAACTTTGGTGAGCCGGCTACAGACAGAACCGGCACCATAGGTGCAAAAGAGGCATACTCTCGCAACCAATTCTGCCACAATTTCAAATCGCTCGATTGTGCAACTGCTTTGCCGATGGCCTCAGCTGCATTCAAAAGACCGTTTAAGCTATTGGACCGGTAAAAACCTGTTTAACCTGCCGGATTTAACGAAAATATCGCTAAATTTTATCGAAGAAAGTCCGATTTAAAACTGATTCACTCAGCTCTCAAATTCAAAGCGAAATCGGCTAGGGAAACAAATAAAAAATATGGAAAAGAGAGCCGAGAGAACAAGAAACATATGACAGTGGGACCCATTGGTTTAAGGTGTTACTATTTAAACATTTTGTTTGTCGTCAAATTTTTGAAGGGTATACTTGAAATTCTCCCTAAAAATTAGGAAGATATTGAAATTTTAGGGTAGATTGCAATGTTGTCATAATCGGACCGGACATCGAGCAACCCTATAAAGAATGTGATGGTGTGTCTTTCACCATGGCAGAGTGCATTGATAGCCGGTTCGAAGATCTTGCGAGTGACCATGAATGTGATGTATCACATCTAGATTGCTTAGTCCCACCACTATTATCTGAATCAAAGGATGATGAGGCACTGCAACCGGTTTTGGTTGTGCAGGCAGGGACGAATCTCAGTGTATTGGAAAGATGGCTAAGCCATCCCTATGATTTTAAAATTTTAGTTATGTATATTGAAATTTAACGAAATTTTATTTTTTTTAGAACTTTCTATATAGTCTAGCTCCCTCAATACTAGTCAAATGTTTGCTTGTAGTGATTAGAGTTCTATTTTGTAGTTGAGAGATCTTGGGTTCAAATTCCACTCACCACATTATGCATTTTAATTTTTAATCCCTTTATCAAAAAATTTCTAGTTCCGCCCCTATGTGCAGGTCACAGTCTTTCCCAAGCAAGGTATAGTTATAGGGGCATCGATGCATCACACAGTGTCCGATGGAATGTCCTCCATGAAATTCATGCACACCTGGGCTGAAACATGTTTGTCAGGAGTCATGTCATCTTTTCAGGTCTCCATTTTCGATCGAACATTAGTTTCTGATCCTTCCAACCTCTACTCCCTTTTCTACAATGAAACTCAAAATATACTTAAATATGCTCCAAATGGTATCTTCAAGCCTCATCCTGACCTTGTTGTCACCACATTCACGTTTAGGCAACAGCATATCCAGAGGCTTAAGCAACTAAGTTTCGACCAAGGTTGAGCAAAGAAAGATGAGCTCTTTCCATTGCTCGACAATGGTCGTCGTGTTCTTATATCTGGTCTTGCTTTGTTCAAGCAAAAGGCATCCACAGCAGCAAGAGAGCTTGTATCAGGATAGCAGCCAGTCTTAGAGCACGTATACAACCACCAATCCCCGCAGAGTACTTCGAGAATTGTGTTGCACTTTGCTTGGCCACAGCCAACGTCGCCGACTTAATTCAGGATGACGGGATCGTAATTGCACCTAAAGCCATTGGCAAGGCAGCTGCGCAAGCGAGCGAGAGGTTGAAATCAACACGCAATTGGCTGCAAGATTTTATCCCCTTTATGGATGTGCCGATTCTCACCGTAGCTGGATCACCAAACTCTAGAGCATATAATATCGATTTCAGACTGGGGAGGCCGACAAAGGTGGAAATCATATCAGCAACAAAGACAGGTGCCTTGTCAGTAGCGGAGAGCAGAAATGAGCAAGGTAGCATCCAGATTGGCATTGCATTTCCGAAAAACGAGATGGATTGCTTCAAGAAGTGTTTCTCAGATGGCCTCGAGCTTCTTTCAGAATAAATGTGCAGTTTTGTTCTTTATTTTTAATAAAAGCACAACTCTGGAACAGGAAATTCTCACGCTTCCTCTAGAAATTGGCCTTCTTCTGATCATGGAAGTCAAGAGGAGTTCCATGGAGATATTTTGGACCTTACCATTGGCATGGGGATTAAGACCAATACCCCTGCCTCAGGGGCAGATTCAAGATTCTTGTCAAGAGAGCAAAAAAATATCGAATCGAATTTAAATAGCTAATTGAATTGAAACCCATTAACTAATTGCGTATTTGATAAAAAAAAAATAATACTCTTAACCTATACTTTATAATGTTCTAACTTGTAATTTCTGATATTCTAACTTATAATTATAATTATCAATCATAATTCAAAAAATTTATTTTAATTTTAACTATAAATTTAACCCGAATTACCAATTAAGTATTCAGAGGGGGACAAAAAAAATTTCAAGAGGCAAAGACAGTCAGAACTAATAAATCTCCACTAAAACTCAAAATCCAGGAAGGGGCATCCGCTTCCCTGGTCTACACTAGGTCCACCCCTGCCCAGGCTAAAGTATGGAGAAGAAATCTCAAGAATTGAAGATGTCTCTGATTGAACAGCTTTTGGTTTGAATTCAGCTGTTTCATTTTGTATCAGCAGGTGGTCTATGTTTGTATTCAGTTGTAGCTGTTGTTTTTATGTTTTTCATTGTGAACTTCTCTGCCGTTTGATATTTCAGTTTTCTCTAGGGTCTAATTATATACTATTAAAGTTGAATGAGAAGTGAGGTCAGCGATGAACAGTGACACCTTCGTTTTGTACCCTCCGATAGAATAGCAACGGGTGAGATGAGTAGAGCCTCCCGTCACCTCTCGTCATCAGCAAAAAAAAATGGAAAACCACTCCGCATTTTGGAGATACCTATCCTTACTATTTCTCTGCGCTGCCGCTATTTTGGAGATATCTAGCATTCCCCTTTGTTTCGCTGCCGCGTGTACCTCCGCTGCTACGTGTTTCGCTCCTGACCTTCCACCGCTTCTCACCGCCTCGTCTCTGTTGTTTTGTTGCGCTGAGTTATTGCTGCCGCTTTCCTCCGTTCATTCTTCCCCACCCTCTTCCGCTGCTCCCCCTCCCTTTCTTCTTCACTACCTTTTGGAGATACTCGCGCCTTCAACCTCCGTGGTCTCCGCTGCACTCGCCTGGTAAGATTTGCTGTTCTCCCTTTTGTTCTCCATTTTCTGGTTAGATTTTTCATACCAAAATTTTCAGATTTGCTGATTTGTGTCAAATTTTCAACTCTTGCATTTCCCCAATTGGAGGTTTCAAAAGAGTTAAATTACACAACACGTTTCGACAAGTAGGGGTGCCATCTCCATTGCAGCTGGGCAGATCTCTCCGTTGCGACTATGCAGACACTTCTTGCCCACTGGCACAAAGGTAGTTACGCACAAAAATCAGCAGTAAACTATTATTTCAATGCATTACAATTGAATGAATTTGAACTTCCATTGGTGAAAATGGGTTTCCTTTCTTCTAATTAGGGAATTTTTCAACAACAGACATGGGCAATTTTTGTAGTTATTTTATTTTCTTATAATTTTTTGTTTGGTTAGGGGTAGTTTGGGCATGTGCAACTGCATCTAACTGCTTATTTGGTTAGTTGGTTAGGGGTAGTTTGGTTGGTTATTTTTGGTCCAGCAGTATGAAAGGCAGTTTTCGAAGTCTGTCCCATTTTCTGTAATAATTAAAATTCAACTTTGCCTCAAACAATGATAGCTCCATTATAGCAGGAGATGATAAAAGTTAGTGGAATCAGTAGTGAAACCTCCCACTGAAGCCTTTTTTAGCTGAGATGGAAAATACTTTCTCATAACCTATGTAGTTACGGTGAGGTTTATTGTTAGTATGCTACAAATAGGTGTTCTGCAGTATAGACAAGACAGAGTTGCTGGTTGCTAAATAGCCAACTTACTATTTATTGCTCTTGGTAGCTAAAGCTATGATAGTATTAATAGATCAATTACCATTCTATGCACATATTGAGCACAGTCAACTGTTGGTAGCACACCTAATTTTGTCCCAGTTTTACCCCTGGAATTGATGGACAACTCTAGGAAAAATCTGAAAAATCTTATCCAGCAAACATACTTGTAAATCAAATTTCTCATTTCCCCCATCTTCTTCTAAATTTCCCAATACAGGTAGAAAATCACTACATATAAAAAATTTGAACCAGTCGAACATACTTATACATCAAATTTCTCATTTTCCACACCTTCTTCTAAATTTCCCAATACTGGTAGAGAACCACCACCTATAAAAAATCTGGACCAGTCAAGGCAATCAATTTTAGCCGTTCAATATGATTTTATTTATTTTAATAGGATTAGGTACGGTATGGTTTCAATAACAAAATATGTATTTAGAAATCAATTCAATTAAAGAGGTTTTTAATTTGTAGCTATGGGTATTTACATCTAAATACATGTGTATAATAATAACATAATATTATTTTTCATAATATTATGTAAACTCTCCCATACAGCTAATTCTTGCATTTCTCCATTTTTGTACAGTACACATCCAATTCCTCCTTTCCAATTTTCAACCCAAGACCCATTCAATATGATTGATGTATGGAAATTTACTTGTAAATCCAATTTTAGCACCCATTACCATAAATACCCCTGCTGACCAAAAGTAAACTACATGCTCATTGCACTTCTAATTTCTGACTTCAATAAAATAGATTGCTAATTATAGCATCCATGCCTCTTCTGATGCTTCAATTAACTCTTGTCTAGGTTGTTGGAATTTTTTAGATCTGGTTTATATTGTAGTATGTATACTTCATGAGTTTGTTAGGCAAATTGACAAAATCAATGTATTATTTTATCAATACGCTTTACATTGAATTTAAGAAGTGATAATTATAGTGATATTTACATTCAAATATTTTATAAAATTAGTGCATCAAGGACCCAAAAATGCCATGGGAAATTCCCTCTAATATGCATAGTTACCGATGCAAATTTTGGGTTGGGATCAAGTTATATTGATTTATATTTTAGTCATTGCCTACATTGCACATATATTTGCATCAGCTCTTTAAAGCTCAACAGTGAGTTCATTTCATCAAATTTCAGGGTTTTTTTTGGTACAAGGTAAGAAATAAACATGCTTCCAATTACAAATTGCCCGTGACTTCAATTATATTTGTTTGGCTTGACGTACTTGATATATTATTTCTTTTCTTGCATCAGTTTATATGTCTCCACATACATTGAAAACACATTCTTCATAATCGAGTTGCTTTCATTTCTCAGTTGAAACTTCATTATTTTTCAAAGCTGGACTTATAACTGAAGTGTCTACATCGACACTATATGCTAATACACCCTTATTCACTGTCTCAGATTTGTTAGAATTGCCAGCTGATTTTGATATTGCAAATGCATGGAATAATAAATTATTTTGAGATCATGGGTATTTCAATTTATAGTACTACATTTGTGAATCTGGAGGGACTTAAAGTCTTTGTTTAGATGCAATAGGCACAGCTTCAAATTTGAGTATTGTACCTGTGGGAAATTATGTGCCAGTTGACTGAACTAAGATATGTATTGAATTATTGTTATAATTTCAGAAGTAAATTATTAGGCCATCCCTTGAAGGTATACACAACTACCCGTTTAAGGCGCCCAACTTTAAGTGTTGCTCCCTTTATAAAGCCTTTTCAGATTAATTACAAGTCCAAAGAATGGTCAATGCAACTGGCAATAGATCCATAGTACTGACTGATGTGTGCTATGCATATTAACAAGCTGAACTGGACATTTTTTTTGTTATCATAAAAAATAATACTAATAATCATATCATATAATGGGGGAGACTTGTATTTTCATTTACAAAAATAGTAAAGCAACCCAACAGTGCAATGATGAGTTTGTACTATGCATTTCACACCTCAATTTTTTCCCCAGCAATGAGTGCAGTAACCTGGTGAAGTGATAGTATTCCGCTAGCTGTGCTATGCATATTCTTTTCATCCTCACTCACAGTTTTTTTTTTTTTTTTACTGATATAGTATGTTGCATCATACATGTATTGGTTTTCAATCAAGCCACCATTCCAGGGCACATATATTGAAAAAAGATTTTAAACTTCCAAATTAAGAAAACTATTACAATTAAAGTACTATCTTCAAATCTGCTGCTGTCTTTTCAGTTTTGAAACTAATTAGTTGATTTATATACACTTGCTTTTGTTACAGATATTTGCATCTGATCGCTCATTTCAGCTGGTAGAGTCTAATTGGGAAGAAATTTCAGGTAGGCCATGTTCATACCAACTATTATATGGATAAGTGATTCGAAACAGATTGTTTTTAATTTGTAGTGTTCCACTAAGCATAGGCAAGGGTGTATGTGTACAGCTGTTGACAATGACACTCAACTTTTTTTTTTTTTTTAAATTCAGCTAAAGTAAAGAGGGGGGGATGAGATTGACCTAAAATTTGATTGTTACGGAAATAGAAAGGTAGAAATTAAAAAAAGTAGTATTTCTCTTATAAATATTAGTTAGTTTATTATTATTTTATTTTCAAACTATATAAGTTCTTTTTTTCCAAGTAATTTCAGTACAAATTTGATTGTTATCATATTAATGTTTTCATTATTTGAGTCAGTACACCATTATCCTCTTTTATATTTTAATACAGAGAATAACAAGATGATCCAATCAGGTGGTTAGAGCTTTTGACATTTAAAAAAAAAACATGTTATGGCTGTAATGCTTGTATTATCTTATATTAGTAAATTATTTGAGTGTTGTATTTCATCTGAATATAATTTTTTTCACAAATTATTTTTTACCACTTTTTTTTCAAGTACAAAAAAAGATTTTGCTAAAAAAAATTGAGCTTCTGATCCGATTCGGCCGATTTATCCGATTCCGATTCAGCAGTCAGTTTTTTTATTCCGATTTAGATTCTGATTTTCAGAACCATGCATATAACATATCTCCTCAACAAAAAAACTTTTATTTGAGTATTCCTATTTTTCTCCCAAAAGTATAGATTGTCTTTTCTCCTGTAATATAACTCTCAAATATGCATGCTAGAAAGGTTCTATGTTTCTAAGAGAGAGGTTAGGAAGATTGATTTCTTTTTTTCCATTTCAGTATTTACTTTTTTCTCCTGTTCTTCTCTTTTGCCAAACCATATTCACTTAGTAGATTTCTGCTCTTTTTATGAGGTTATTTACATTGCTAATCTAATCAATCAGGCGACGTCGAATTTCAAGGACTAGGTATTCTGATTCCAGTCTGACTTTTCACATCTCCATAGTAACAATACAATACCGTTCAAAAAACTATGGCTGCATACATGATTTCTTCAAAAAAAAATAAAGAAAACAAATGAAGTAGGGCAAATTAATCCTTCCTAACAGAAGTAGTCGCGCCTTGGGAACTTGCATGTCAAAATATAAAAAAAATTACGCTTGCTATCACCGCATTAGCTGACTATGGAGAATGTGATATGCGTTGTCCGTTTCAATGTGGTATATATCTTGTACTCCACATTATACGGGTAAATATCTGCAATGATGCTAACTTTAATCTGACGAGATTAATTTGTGGGATTTTCCGATTTTTTGGTTAGATTGGGTCTAAATAAATAAAAAAATCGATTTAGCTTCATTTTGTTAAAATAACAGTAACGATGGGGAATTCATGTCACTACAGTAGCTGGCTATAGAGAATGCGATATGAGTCGTCCATTTCAATGTGGTACAAATCTTGTATTGCACATTGGACAGATAAATATATGCAATTATACTAACTTTAAACTAACGAGAATAACTTAGGTGATTTTCCAACTATTTGGTTAAATTGGGTCTACATAAATAAAAAAAAATTATAGTTAACTTCATTTCGTTGCCCAGAGCGTACAGAGAAATTTTTTTTGCAGCCACATGTTCTACACTATCTACTTACCCAATTGGAACCTCCCTTGATATTGTCTTAAGATCTATTGCTGTGTTTTTAGATTTCAGCCAACTGGTTTAATTTACAGACCTTCGTTATTATTGCAGATATTTGGATCTTGTAGCTTTCTTCGGCTGACAGATTACACAGGGGAAGAAATTTTACAGATAACCTGCAGGTATGTACAAGCATTACGAACATATAAATTGCCACTGACACCATCAACTTCACAAAATGTACAAGCATTACAAATTTTAGAGTGGTGTCAACATGGAACATAGTTTCAAAAGATAAATTTTCCATCACATTATTCTTACCAATACAGTACAACGAATATTGTACAATCTTTCATACCCTTCTAGCAGACAAAGGTAAACTTACATACAAGAGGCAATGTATGTGGCTTTCTCATCCCATATAGTTCGTCTATAATTTACTGTTCAAACATTTTCACTGTTTTTTGTCATACCTTGCGATACAAAGAGGCTACTGCTCTATCTCCTCTTTTATATTTTTTTTACCATTATACTTTAACTTAATCCATATTAGTGATCTCAGTTGTTCCGAAACAAATTCATTTTGTGCATTTCTTGAGAGGAATGAGAAATTGAAATTTGGTTTTCTTGTATATTTTGCATTTATGGAAAATGAGTCTTCAAAGAGGGAACAATTACTCTCAATTTCAGCAAAAGATTGAAAATTCAGAAGCTCAATTTTGTTTCGGAATATATCACTTATACACTCTAGGTTCTTAATCAGGACATTATCATTTGTGTAAAATTATACTGTCATGAAAAATCTATAATGCATAGTGAAATTGGAGGTGTTGTTATTTAAATTTGAGTAAAGTGAAAGATTATTACAAATAGAAAAATTCTAAAAGTAGAAGAATCGAATCCAGGCATATCTTTTTCATACCTGATTTCTGTAATTATTGTTTGTTTTCCTTTACTTATTCATCTAATATGATATCATTTGTTTCTTCCTATATCACCTTTTCAGGCATAAATTATTTCTTACTACCCAAACAAGATAGTGCAGTACTTTCTGAAGGCCTCCAATTGGTGCGTAAACTATAGATGAAATGAGAGAAGGAATCCCCTTTCTTGCCAGAAATACCTAATCCCTTTCTTGCTAGAAATACCCCATTCCGCTATACTCTTCGCTCCCACCTTCTCCACTCTCTTCTTTTATTAATATTGGTACAGCTAAATTA
Organism: Carex arenaria; assembly: GCA_964058825.1. Lineage (NCBI taxonomy): Eukaryota > Viridiplantae > Streptophyta > Magnoliopsida > Poales > Cyperaceae > Carex > Carex arenaria. The sequence continues at coordinate 840,633 of CAXKVW010000658.1, forward strand.
TCATGTAACTACAAAGAGTATTTTTTATTTTTACCATTTCTGTTAGATACATGTAAGTAAAATAGAATACAAAATAGCATAACTCTACACAACAATTTGTGTAGGTGGTCATACCTAAATTCTTTATAAACTACTTTGAGAGAGTCTATGGTGGTATATATGTATACTGCAAATTGGTCTGTACTCTCACTCTAGATTGTTATTTTCAACGCTCAAATGATCGATCAGAACCACTCAACACATGATTTTCAAAAGAAAATGTACTCATCAAAAATATAAAATTTAGTCACAAAGTATATTTCTCCTATACAAATTATATTGACTGATTGAGATCAACTATTTAAAGTTTTAGAATAAAGAAATTGATCCATAATACGGACCAATCTGTAGTGTGCATAGTACCATAACTTCCCTCAACTAACTTATTACCTCTTTGCTACTGGTAAATAATATCTTAACTAGCAAAATAAATGTCTACGGTCAGATTATATTACCAGTACCCAATACCTAATTACTATTACAAGATTTCCACACGATCATAACTAGAATGATAACTTTCTTAGCTCTGGTTCAATAGATTTGGTAAATGACCGTACGATCCTCTAAACAAATATTTACCCGTGTTAATTGGATCAAGATTACTCGGTTTGCAAATTAACCAAATTGCTTTGGACTCAACGATTCGACTTTCCAGTTTAAATGGTTCAGTTAATAAATTAAGGTGTTATATTTCTGTTTAAATATTTGGTTCGATTGAATTTTTGAATTACTTGGATTTTTATTAATGGTTATATTTTTAATACAGGTCAATACAAATTAAATTAAATTTCACCTCAGTAGGCTCACTAATTACAACGACTGCCACTGACTGTTTCGCAGCCATCGTTCCAATGGTTCATGCGACCCAATCTCTCTGACATCCAAGAAGTTCTCTCCAACTGTGGTTCAAAACTAAACCTTAGGTCTATCCGTGCCATGCATTTGGACATTTATCCAAAGCTCGCAACCAAGCCAGTGAAAATCTCCTTGTCAAGGTCTGATGGAAAGATAATCTTCTTTTGATCAATATCTATGTTTTCAAAGATCTATATCACTTTCACCATTTCAATGAAAATCCAGTTATAATATATGTTTTCTAATTTTTGCTCCCATTCTGTTCTACTGCAAAATGGATTTAGTGAACTAGTATTTGAAAGATATTAAATTTTTTTCCCCAATTGCACTGCTAAGATTTGCAAAATATAAAAGATACGATATACATTTACTTTTTCCACTTTGACTTGAGAACAATCATAACATATTATAAGGATATATTCCGAGCTGTGTTATAACAGTAATTCGATCTGGTCGCCCATATACATCAGCATGCAATAACCAAAATAGTTGCTGCGGAGCCGCAACGAAGCCACTAGTGTGTATTGTAACTTGGCAAGTGGTGTTGCTACTAGTAAGAAAACTGTGAGAGTCGGATACCTCTGGTACCTCTTTCCAGTTTGTGATTTCAATATGAAATCAGTGGCTATGCCCACTTTTCTTCAAAAAAAAAAAAATTCAATAAAAACGCAGTCTTGTTAATTTTGTTGTTCTATACTTTGTATGGTTGAATTTTCAGGCCAGATAGGAATCTTGATTTTGACAAATCGTTTTTCTTTCTACTTCGTATGGTATATTCTATTTTCTTAAATCAAATAACTTCTACAAGAAAAAGAAAAAGAGAGAGAGAGAGAGAGAGAGAGGGAGAATAAAAACAAAACCAGATAGTTTCTTATTTTCATGCTGGGGAGCATTTCTTTTAATCATCGAATTTTGAATTGGAAGATAATTCAGTAAATTGTCAGGTGTTTTCTGAAAAAAAAATACCAAACCCCAATTTTCCTGCATACCTCCAACAGAAAAAAATTTGTATTCTGCATCATACATTTTTGTGGTCCTTTTTTTATTTTTTGGGTTTCTCCTTTTTTCTTTCTTTATTTCTTTCTGGTACTTGCCTTAGTTTTCCAGTCCCAAGGATCCCCCTCTTAAACAATGAATTGAAATTTTTGTTTCCTTCTAGTCTTTTACTTTTTTGCAACTTCACCCAACTGTGACACAACTCTCAAGAATAATTTTAAGATACAAGGTTCTAGATCAAGAAAAGAGTTCCAGACATATATATAGTCCTAATTTAAAAGGCAATAGCAGCACAAGATTAGCAGCCCATTGGTTCAACTCATAAAATCAAAAGAGAAAATTAGTTGATAAAATAAACCTATACTTCAATTCTAGCGCTTGGAGATAAGAGGGAAATGCCTTTTTGCATGACCAGAATTTACCAGTAGTAAAATTAATTTCTCAAGGAAAGAGTACTATCCCGACTCCACGACCGTAGCCTCTCGTAGAGCAGGGAGATGGACCGGAGAGAGGTTGAATCTGACTAATGAGTGGGACCCACTCATCTTGCTCTTCTTTTCTTTCTGCGCCATCAGGACCTTCCTCACCTCATTTGCCAGTACTATCACATAATCTTCTTCATGTCCTGTATACATAGGATATCTCCTTGATTAGTACTATACTATCAATAGCTCTACTATAATTTATTCATTAATTGCAATACAAATAGTTTGTAATTATAAACTGTTCTTTTTACAATAAAAGAAAATGAGAAGGGCACAACCGCATAAAGTGATACTTGCCTACTTTTAGTTTTCATATTTACCATGTAACTAGAATAAAAAAAAAAAAGGTGGATCAAAGATGAATTTACAAAAAAAAAAATTAACGATCCTGAAAGGATATAGAGAAAGAATGCAGTAATAAAAAAAGAATGCCATACAGTAATATATGTTGAGAAAGATATTGCATGAGTACCTATATCAAACAGGGCCTTCTCCAAAGAAAACAAGTATTCCCTGTTATTCCCACAAGGCCCATTTGCTGTAGCAATCTGCCTAAATAAAGTAAAAAAAATGGTAATAAAACAAATAATGATATAACAATTTAATGAGCCATTTTCAAAACCAAATGGGTCACAAGAAATTTTCTTTTGTATGAAATATCAACAACATTAGGAAAAAGTACACAGCCAAAATGTCAACAAAGTTGTCACTGGAATTACATAGTTTTGGAATTGGCCGTATTTTAAAGAAAGTCCATATTATACCCTTTTTTCCTATATACAATACTGCACAGTTTTGGAATTGGCTATGTTTTAGCGTTTAGTCCAAGTTAGTCATTTTTTTTATCCTCTATAAAAGACTTCATCTCTTTAGTTCATTATGTTAAAGCAGCCAAAACAACATGAAGAGTACTCCAATTGAATATAAGCAGAATATTTTTCCCGATTAAAATGATATTGCCATAAAAAAAACTCGCACTGAAAAAAATAGAAATTGCGAGAGATGATACCTTGCCATTTGGTCAAGAGGGGCAGGTCCAAGATAATACTTGTTGATGTTTCTATCTGGTGTAGACACAAATCTGCATGTAAGATGACATTTTATTGTTCCAGCCATCTCAGATTAAGAAAAACAGCAATTTTGATTATAGAGATATCATGGGTATTGAAATTTTTTTGTTCATACACTAAAACTCTTGTAATTGCTGGGCTAAGGCAAGCTCCTTCCTGCAACAAAAGAACTGTCTAATCACAAAATAGTTTCTCTTAATTTAATTGGGGAATTACATGTATACTCCTCAAAAATCTCAAAATTACATATTTCCCCTTCTAAAATTTATAATATCATATTTACCCTTTTAAATTTCAAAGTTCAAAAAATTTACCCAATTTAGTCTTTTCTTTAAAACTCATTTTAAATTTATTATGTTCCCATTTTACCCTTTATTAAAAATAAAAAATATGTAGCATGTGTAAGAAATGTTCTTTATTAGGGTTAGGTGTAAGAAATGTTCCATTAGAACAATTGATTTATTTTCATACTAATGACACACACAAGCGTATAAATGTCACTGTGTATACGTTACAAGTAGATGAATGAATAGTTTGCCCTCACAAGGTCAATTAGGTCTTCTACACATACTGCATATTTTTATTTTCTGAAGGTATAATCAGTACTTTATAAATATAAAAAGAGTTTTTCTATAAATTGGGTAAATTTGTGAGTTTTTAAATTTAAAAGGGTAAATATGATATTATGAATTTGGAAGGGGGAGTACTTAATTCAAGATTTTTTAGGGGTATACATGAAATTCCCCTATAATGGGTACTTTATAAATATAAAAAGAGTTTTTCTATAAATTGGGTAAATTTGTGAGTTTTTAAATTTAAAAGGGTAAATATGATATTATGAATTTGGAAGGGGAAGTACTTAATTCAAGATTTTTGAGGGGTGTACATGAAATTCCCCTAATTATTGCCCCTATTTTGTTCCATTATAACATATTTACCTTGTAGAAAGCAACAGAGATCTTCTTGTCATATTCACATTCTCTTCTCTCCAAATACTAAAAGCATTAAAAAAACCATTAAAAACAAAAAATCGGTCTAAAAGTGCACAAATCAAATTAAACAATGCAGAGGAGAAAATTCATGTACCTTAATTGCATCTGCTTCCTTCTCTGCTCCTCCACTAACACAGTATGCAACCCCCCACTATTGCATAGTAGTTTCAATAAAAAGTTATTATGCATTTAGAAAAAGGTTTCAAGATAAATAGTATGGTAGTACAAGTAAACTAGGGTGTTCTAAGTTCACCAAGCCCTATCGTGAACTCAACTCTAAAACCTATCTAATTGCCTTCAAACGACGAATCCAAATTGTTGAAATCCTTCAAACTTACAAGTGATGCGTCTACATGCAAAAAAATTTAAATTTTAAATTCATTTTGTATAGAGTCAAGTGGTAAAAGACGTCCAAAAATGAATGAATTAAAATTTTCACATGTAGACACATCACTCGTAAGGTAGAAGGATTTCAATGGTTTAGATTCGTCGTTTGAAACCAATCAGATAGGTTTTAGAGTTGAGTTCACGAAAGGACTTGGTGAACTTAGGAGTTAGGAACACCCTAGTTCTACTCATGGTAGTATGACAATCTGATGATTACTGCAATGAAAATTCATCTCATTATAATCACAAATTAACAATTAAAGTGTAATTATTAAGAATAGGCTTACACAAACTGCTCCCTTTTTAGCTTCAAGAGTAAGTGTTCGTGCTGGGTTTGCTGGTGTGCCCCTATGGTCTATGCATGCTACAACAAAAATAAAAATATATCATACAAAAAATGAATCATGCATAATTTTCCAGGCCTAAGAAACTAGATATTTTGTGTATTATTTAAAAATTATGAAACCACTTACCAAGATCAAATACTCGTCTATAGTCCTTGATGAAACCCACTATTTTTTCATCAAAATCAAATCCCGGATTCCACGCAAGTGACCCATATCCAAAAACCCACAGCACCATTTCTTACTAATTTTTTTCTGAACAGAGAATGAAAACCAATAATGAAAACAAAAGCATCACGAACACATATAGGTGGGCTCTTATATGCATAGCATCACTCACTGTAGTACAACTAAATCGCACACATTTGGTTCAATTTTTAATATAAAAGTACAGACTTAAACTGGAATTACACAAGTACAACCTGAACAAAGTCGACCCAATTCAGGGTATTGGATCCAATAGGTCCAAACCCGCTAGACTACCTTTTACTTCTTTCGATCCATCAGAAAATAACAAAAACAGAAAGTTTTTAACCAGTTTCTACTGATTTTACCATAAAATAAAGGAACATGAATCACAAGACAGTTGTAGAATACATGTACTTATAATTGCTTACATTAATTAACCTCAGGGAGAACAGAGCGTTTGGAGAGAGAGATTGGGAGCTAGGGTTTGTTTTACCTCTCCTCCCCCTCTCTCTCTCTCTCTCTCTCTCTCTCTCTCCTGATGAGGTTAGTTTGGTGCTTCAGAAGTGAGAGAGGACAAAAGGGTTGAACAAAGCATTATTTATACTAGGAGAGAGGGAAATGGATATGGATGCACGCAAATTCCAATGATTATAATTGTTTTTGCAATGTACTGTAAAATTCAGCTATTAATTGCTGTTTTTACTATATGTACTCTAAAATTCAATGACATCTGATCACATGCCTGTGAATGTGATCACATGCCTGGGAATTTATTGTTTTCCCGATATTTTTCAAATGTTCTCGACTCTTCTTTATATTTTTTTATTTTTTGGGTCATCGTATATGGATATACTGGGTAAAGAGAACACTTCCCAGTTCATGTAACTAATTGGGCCGGGCTTGGAGGACCCTTTTCACCGTCCGGTTCTAAAGTCTGATTTCTGCTTGATTAGTTAAGTACACGAACTCATAATAATAAATGGAGTAGAACTGGGGTGCTCCTAGGAGTACCAAATTCTTTGTACTCTTAACTCTATAATTTATTGGATTAACTTCAAACGACGAATCCAAACTATTGAAATCCTTCTACCTTATACATGTGAAAATTTTAAAGTTTTGAATTAATTTAGTATAAAGTCAACTGGTCAAAATTAGAAGGTTTCTAAATTAATTTGAATGCATTTATTTTTTGGAAGACTTTTGACTACTTGATTTTATACTAAATTAATTCGAAACTTTAAAATTTTCTGATATAAACGCATCACTTGTAAGGTAGAAGAATTTCAATGATTTAGATTCGCGTTCGAAGTTAATCCGATAGATTTTAGAGTTAAGAGTACAAAGGGTCTTGGTACTCCTAGAAGCACCCTAGTTCTACTCTAATAAATATGTCTTTTATGTGTGAAATCCAATTTATTGGTATATTTGGATGGTGTAAGAATAGCTAGAATAGCTGCTATTCAAGAATAGCTGCTATTCGGAATAGCAATGTGCACCCAAACGGCATTTTTGCTATTCGGAATAGCGAGAATAGCTACTATTCAAAAATTTGAATAGAGAAAAAAAATACTTATTACTGTCAACACAGTTCCGAAATGATAAAATTGATACCACTTATTTTACCTCTATGTCATAACAATTCATTTGAAACCCCATTTGTCTATCTTTTTTCTTAATAAACACCTTATTAATACTATTATTTATCAGTTACAGCTATTCATTATTCCAAATATACAATCCAAACAACATTTTCACTATTCCGAATAGCACTATTTTCACACTATTTTAAAAATCACTATTTTTTTCACTATTCTTATCTACTATTCTAAACAATAGCTATTCTAGCTATTCTAGAATGCATCCAAATGTACCCCAAATAGAACACGTGATTTGGGGAGCTTTTAGGGTTAGGATGTTACTCCTGTTTTTTTTTTTTTTTTCAGTTCTGCTTATGTCAATACCAGCTGTTTGGCGTCCTCGTTTGTAACAGACCTTGTGTTTTAATGAAACAGGTAGAGTTTTCCTCAAGAGTTTTATTAAAATATAACAGTATAGATTGAAGTTTTAATCCTAAATAAAAAGGAGGTGTTATCCTGTGCATATTTCGACATGCTCTTAAAATAAAAAGACAGCTGTGCCCCTTTTCCATACTCCCCAAAATTAACATTATTCATAGATGCTTAATAGAAGATGAATCGTCAGATCCAAACTATGCTATTATTACATCAAGGGCAATTGCATATCAAGGCATACATGCGTGCAGCAAGGCAACATTATTACAGATCAGCTAAAAATAGAAAAGAATCTAGTTTGTCAAATACAAACCCTATTAATAGTGAATTGAGAGTCTGCCTGGATGAAATATAAAATCTCAGTAAATACCAGGGATTACACGGTACCGCACTTTGTCACAGTACATCTTCCAGTACTTCCCATACCTACATATATATCGTAACATAATATTCATCAAAATAAAATATTAGTATTTTTATCTGCTGTTTCATGCACATGTATTGTACCAGTAACTAGTATCACTAAAACCTGTCAGAAAGGTCCTGAAAACAAGTCCAGTGTTTGAACAAGAGGAAAAGCAACACAATATTATATTATTATGTAATAAAAAAATGCAATTATTGAGCATGGAACCAGACTAAGTGTTCCAAACCCTTGATATTATCTCATAAAAATGATACCAAAAGGAAATGTAAATTAAATTAATTAAATTAAAATTTAAAAAGAGATGTTTACTTTGATGAGCAGCGGTCATCATCTCTTTTGGCTCGGTCAAAGAGAAGGATTGTGAGAAAGATTACATAGAAATATGGAAGAAACTGAAAAATATAGGAAGCAAAAAATTAGTGATGCATTCACATACAAAAAAAGAAAAAAATCATGTGACATGTGAGTGTGTAGGGGCAAGAGAGGAAACACATACATGATTGAAAAGTGCGGGCACAGTCCAGAAAAAAGCAGCTGATATCTCTGGCACATAATGGAAGTGTCGAGCTAGGCCCCACCTGTTTTATTGATAAAGCAAGAATCAATAATCACTTTGAAACCCTTATTGAATTTAATTTTATGCAGGGTTAAATTGACAATTATGCTTAAATGAAGAAACTCACCATCCAGAAGTCAAGAGAAGGCTTGTTTTGTTTTCTCCTTTCGTGGTACGATAAGACGCCACTATCTGTACACGAAATGAAAACAAAAGAAGGAGAATAAACTAACCAACCATATACACTAAAAAGATGGTTTAAATCAAAAAGAAGAAAACCAACGTTCTCTGCTTCAGATTTTAACAAACCAAAGATTAACATTTGAGTTTTTTTCATGTTTTGGTGCCAATTTTTGTTAGCCAACTGCTGCTTATGCTTAGAGAACTCCATGCAAAATGGATTTCTTTTTCAGGAAAAAATTGACAAATAAGAGAAAGATTAACAGGAAAAGTTACCTTAGAGGGAGCTTTGCCCCAGATTTTGCATTTCCCATTTGTTCTTCTGAACTCCTGGCGCTGCCTGTCACAGTCGTAGTTTATATATATGCACAGAAGTCCTGAAATAAGTATCAAAACCGCAAGCTACAAGAAGAAAAATGTCAGTTAAATGGAACTTGACAATTGTCAATCACTGTAAGAGAAGTAATAAAAATCTTCCAGGGGGTCAATTTTACTTTTCTTAGTATAATCTCCAAAATTAACTAATTTATACAAGAGAATTCTATATTTGTTCTTGCATTGTGAGGGTAAATGTGAATGTTCTGATTCTTCAAGTGTGCGAGGATATTGAAAAAATAATGTTTGATAAGATGATTTCAATATACAAAAAAAATTAAAGGGCGTAGAGAAAAATGTACCGGGGTGCCCAGTTGCACAGGATGGTTAACCAGGTACATCCCCGGAGAGGTATAGATAGATGGAACCCACACCAAGCATCCCCAGCATATGTAAAATCCAGCTAAATTCACAGATAAAATAATTCGAACAAAAATTAGTTAACCTCAGTGCTAACTGCTCAGCAAACATAGGAGGGCAACAAAAGAAAAAACATGAACTATATAGTTCTTACAATTAGGAGCATTGTTGTGACTTCACACAACAGGAATTAATAAATTTGCTTTCTTGATGTTTTCATTTTCTTATAATTACTATTTCAAAGAAGGATCTTTCATGCCAACACGGGCCATAAAGATACAATTTAGCAAAGTCCAACTATTCTTTTAATTCTGGGTTCTTTTTCATGCCACATTACCAAATTGTAGAATTCTACACTGTTAGCAAAGTCCATTTATCCTTTCCAAAAAAGCTTGATACAATTTAATAAAAGACCCAAAGAATAAATAAAATAAAAAAGGTACCTCGGTCATGAGCTATGTCCATGGTACACCAATAGCCAGACTCCCACCAAAAGAACTTGGTTATGTATACCAACATCAGCGCTGTATTTACCAGCATTGAGTCTGACACTTGCCCATTCATCTCATACTGGAAAGATTCCGTAAAAATTAATTAAAAGAAAAGACAGCTGGGAAAAATGTTGATGATGCCAGAATTTATTTCAGTTTTACAAATTATACAAAAAGTTAAGATGTTCATAACAATTGCAGTATTGCTCATTACTGTATAATTTTCTGCTACCAAATCCGGAGAGTTGCTTTTTTTTTTTAAATGGTTTTGAATGGTCTCGATTGAGGCACCAAAGTGATTCAATTAAATAGACTAAGAAATGGTTTGTGCCCATAGTTATACTGGTACATTGCATATCCAGGATCCAACATAAGAATCCTGAGACACAAAAGTTGCAATTCAACAACCAACACGGGCCATTGAGATACTAGAAAATTAGAATGCATTTTAGAATACAAGTGGAAGGTTACATACCTGTTTAATGCAATAGGTAACAGCTAGTACTGCCCAAGACATCATACCAAACCGGCAGTTTGTGAAAACTTTTATGTCGAAATATTTTCCAATTCTAGGATACAGCTCCATTCCCTACATAAAAACAGTCATAACTACAGAGTGGCATTTCATTGTATGAAAGGGGCAAAAGTGTAATGTTTCGAGACTTTTAAGCTCAGGTTACTTTTAACACTCCAAAATTACAATATTTCACTCAACTTGTCCTGTATCAAAATCCTATCTATTCTAAAGAAAGATCAATTCAGCAATAAATTACTAAGAGAAATTGCTATCTAGAAGGGTACCCTTCTTCCTCGCTCCCAAAGTTAAAAATGAAACTGAAAGAATAATATACCAGATACTTACCCAATAAAAATCTATAATGGGATTTCCTGAAGATCCTGAATCAGTTGAAGATGGTGCTATATGACCCTTTCAAGAAATAAGAAAAAAAAATTAAGATAATAATCCGATAAGTTTCTGTGTCCCTACCAAAAATCTCAAAGCTGTTATTTCCATCACAAAAAAACATAGGAAATATCGCTGATTCACATAAAGGTATTAAAAATATATGCATCTGTTTCCTTCAAAACATTATTATTCCTTATTTATAAATCAATCCCTCTATCTACCAGAAACATGGAGGCGGTCCTTGAATATTTCTATGAAGAATTTGAGACAGGAGGTGAGGTGCTAACTTTTGTGTCTTGTATGATTCTGTACATTTATCAATTTCTGAAGGGTACACATTTAATTTTGAGATTTTTGAGGGGGCAACTTCTTTTGACTATTATTGCCAAAAAAAAAAAGCACAAAGAAAAAAGAAAAGGAAAGCAAAGTATATACCTTGAGGTAGAGAAAAATGCAGAAAACAAAGCTACCAAAAACAAGAGCTGAATAGATCTCCCCCAAATGGTCATACACTATACTTGGATCGATTACACCAAACCTAAAATTAACAAAAACCAGTTAGCATCAAATCATACCTCGACCCAAAAATATCATCTTTCACAAACACACTTACCACCAGAGACCAAGATAAGTCACTAATGTCACAACATAAGCTTGCAATCCATTTGCCTGCATCAAACAAGGTGATGATACTTTAAAAACATAGTTCATAATGCGAAGTTTAGTAATTATAGGTTTTTCCACATATCAGTACATACCAGTTCACTCACCAACACCTGGTACCTGGATCTTTTACCCTAAGTTGTCTTAAAGTTTCATATCCGTTCACACTGGTACAGCATAACTACTGCTCTATTCAGTTGTTCAATTTCACTTTATTTACACCTTGTAAATTACTAATTGGTAGTACCAAAGCTGACATTTACCAAAAGAACTTCTAAAACAACAGAACATAACACTGACCTTGTAAACAGGTACATTTCCAGCTGGTGAAATAGGTCCCTCAAATCGTTTACCAGGAAGCGCCAACTGTAGAAATGCTTCAAATGCCCCAAAACAAGCTATTATTTTCCATGCAATAGGGGTCGGCATCGGCCATATAGTCTTTAATCCATCAATTCCATTTTGTCTTAGATACTCGAAAGTTTGCAAAATCGACCCATCAGCATGTACCATTGTATACCAACTGCACCAGTTGTATCATGTCAGTGTTGGAAATATATATTTTACCAAAATTTATTCTTTTTACCAAAGATAATTCTATTTGATAATAGTAAAACCAGCACCGGTTAAAAGTGCAGAAATGACAACTCCTGTGCAAAGGCCAGAAAAGTTGTTTACATTGTTTATTTTTGCAAAACTCAGGTCATTAAGATTAAAATTTTGCTTGTGGTAATATAATCACCCATGCATAAAGTGGTACTTTATTCAATTATGTATAAAAGCAGTAAATTAGTGTAAATTAGTGTAATCAAAGTTCAGTGCATTCCAGTCGTTCAAAATGCTCGAAATTATTTTATTTTATTTTATTTTAAATGTAGAAAAAGGATGAAATATGCTCGAAATTATTCGTCTAATCCAAATTAACTAATTTGTTATTTTCCGATGCCAGATTCTGGACTGTTTTCCTTAAATAACTTGTTTTTTTGAAAACCTTCCTAAATGGCTGATTACGGTGCATGAACCTCAACTAATGAATTAGAAGATTCGAATAAAAATTCCAAATGTTACTGAATTCTGACTTGCTGATCTCACGAGCATTTAAGCGCTACTAAAGATCCATGCTTTTCGAAGAAATCGAAATCAAGCCCAGAACAAAAATGATCTTAAATTAGGCAAAATTAATAAACCTTTTGTAAAAGACAATAAAAATAACAGATCTCAAATGGAAAAAGAAACATGAAAGAATTAAAATGAGCAGCGGATCAGACTCACAGTAGGATAACAAAGGGCGGACATAGCGTGAGAAGAGAAATCATGGAAGTGTAGGTCAGCCATGGCGAGTGCACAATCTCTGCCATTTCTCCTCTCTCTCTCTCTCTCTCTCTCTCTCTCTGAGGAAAACCTCTCTCCTAGTCTCCTCTCTTTCTAACAAGTCCAACTAAAGTCTGTTCATACAAACGAGTAAACAACTGGTCTCGGTTATGACAGGAATCTCTCTCTTTCTCTCTGTGTTTTTTTCAGAAATCCTCTCTTTTCAAACATATCCTCCCCGGTACGGGAGAAAGAAATTCTAAAATTATTGGATCTGCACCGTTATTTTAACTTTTGCACGGTTCGTAAAGCAAAAATAAGACTGGCCCCTTCGGTATCCCCGAATAGGCACCAAATTGAATTAATCTGAACCATCAAGTTGTGGGCTCTTGTCCAATACCTGTACCCTTTTCTCCTGAAACGATGTCGGGAGGCAGCCATCTCCTGTGGATTAGTTTCCCCTGTCCTGTCCGTCCGATTTAGAATCAACGGATTAAATTATATCAAACTTCTCCCTCGATAGCATCATGATCGGATCGGATCCGATTTGTTCATTTTAAAATCGGACGGCTCAAATATTAAATCCCACCTACGTCATACACCGAATAATCACAGGCACGAACCCCTCTCTGACCCTCCAGTCCTCCACATGTTTCGGACTTTTGGACGGATCCGAAACAATACAAAACAGTTCAAATTCTCTCTCCATTTTTTAGGAAAAGGGATGTATCCATTTCACCTTTTCTCCTGTCAGTTGAAGGCTTGAAGCATGAGTCTTCTACAGCAGGAAATAATTCCTAAGTTATTCGTCTCTTAAGTTGCATATAAATACATTTTAGGTTAACAAATATTTTTTTTTTGAGGAAAAATAGGGGTCAAGTTTAGGTTAACAAATATAAACTGTTCAAATTGACATCGACTCTAGTTATACAGAGGTAAAAGAATTTATAAGAAGTTTCAATCAGCAATTTTCAATATTTAAATTTATGCTTAAATTGTACAGAAATTCGCATTGTGGGATAAATTTACTCGGTGTGTAATGAAAATTACTAAATTAAAATACATGAGTTTTTCTAAATTTCTCCTGAGATGACTGAATTTTGTCTGTCATTGCAAATTAATCCTTAGATTTTGATTCATTTGACTGTCCAAGAAAACAAATATCTTTGATTACATAGAAGTTTTGTTTTATTTACCGAAGTAAATTATGTTTTCATGTTGTGGATGATATCATCAACATTCTATTAGTTTTATTAAAGATAATAAAATAAGAGTGAATTGATTTAAATAAATTTAAACTTCAATAATTTAAGGATAAAAATCACAGTGATCAATTTATACTCTTCAATAATTTAAGGGTAAGAAAAATAACAAATTTGAAATAAAAGAAAATTACGGATCAAAATTCATATTCAAATACTTTAGAATAAGGGTCCAAATATAGTAGTATCAGACTCTACCAGTCCTGATATCATTTTATTAAGTAATACGATTAATTAAGCTAAGATGGCTATATATAATGAACTAAGCATGTTTGACAATTTTTCTTCTAAAATGCATGCATAGCGGTTCACCGGAGAGAGGAGGAGAAAAGAGGATCAAAATCTGCTCCTTTTTTTTTAGAAAAGGAGCACCCTTCTTTTTTTCCATTCAGATCGTTTAAAATTCATCGTACGGCTTCAATTAAATATGAATCATTTTAATATATTAAATTAATTTGAAAATAAAAAATAATTAAGACCGTACGATATTTTAAACGATCTAAATTTGAGAAAAAAAGAGTCCTCATTTTTTCAAGAAAAAAAGCAGAGTTAGTTCTAAAGAAACATTTGAGGGGAGATCAGTATATAATATCCCCATCTACAGTCTACAGATCGGAAATAAATCTGCTGTTATTCCTTGGTAATAACAGAACCTGTTATTCAGATCCAGATCATTCAATTTTTTCATTGCACGAATCTCAATGAATTATTTTTCATGCGCGAATCTCAAACAAAATCAACGGTCAGGACTGCAATAACAGGTTCCTGTTATTCCTTTCGAATAACAGCAGATTTATGTTTAGACAGATCAACTGCTTCTGTGTCCTCACATGACATGTCACGTGTTTGGCCTGGCAATATAAAAATAAATACCCCACAGCGGATCGCAGGGAGCGGACCAGCTGGTTTTCCTTAATCAACTTCTCTGTGACAGACACTGTTTTAGTAAATGGATGACAAACCCACTGTGCACATGAACACGTATCCTCTGCATTAACTCAAAAATGAATCTTTTGAGTTAATGCATTTCAACCGTCTGATTTTAAACGGAGTCAATCTGACCGTCTGATTTTAAACAGAGTCAATCTGACCGTCTGATTTTACCACAAATCCTTCAATATTAGTGCGAATCTAATCTGCACGGATCTTAAAACAAATCGGATGGTTAAGATTCATTAACTCAAGAGATTCTCTATTGAGTTAATGCAGAGGATACGCGTTCCTGTGGATATTGCTATGCTACCAAGCACAATAAATAACCTTGAATTAATGGATCTGAATTTGAATTTTTCCAACATTCCGATAAGACGCGTGCAGATAATGTAATTATTTGTTCACCATTTATACTTAAAAAAGAAAAGAAAATATATTTTGATTTTCACCAAGCTTACCACGTATCTTACATAATTTAATTTAATATGAGTTAGTATATGGTTCTATGCATATTATGAGTTGATCCGTAATACGAGTTAATATTTCTTTTTTTTAATTCTTAATAGTCGATCTGAATTGTTCAACATGATCACCATATGAATATCTACTTGCATAGCGTATTTTATATTTTTTTTGAATTTTTTTACTATTTTTAAAGATAGGCAGAAAATTACTTTATATGAAAATTCTAGACCATTCAAAAACAGTGCTTTTCTACCTATCTTAAAAAATAGTAAAAAAATTCTAAAATATATATAATTTGATTTGCAAGTACACATTCATATGAAAATCATTTTGAACGGTTTGGATTGACTGTTAGAATTTTGAAAACATAAATATCGATCTGTATTACGGACTAAATCATGATATGCATAGTACCATAGCATCACTCATTTAATATACATAGACTGAGCTTTGAATGCCTCAATCATGCTTTACATTCTTATCTCTATTTTAAATGTTAAACAGTTGATTTCAACTGTTCAACATGATTTCTATATTAAAATAAGTTTGGAAACAACAATTTATATTATTTTAGATTTTTTTATTTTTATAGATTTATAGATATACAAAAGTATAGTTTTTCAGAAACAATAATTTCATACTTATTTAAAAAGAAGTATTTTTAAAATAATTAAAATTTAATCTCCAAACATATTTTAATAAGAAAATTATGTTGAGCTGTTGTATTTAAACTTTAAAAAAAAAAAAAAAAAATGGTTCAAATGTCTCTATTTTTTTGCCTCCTTCAAGCCTCCATTTTTAAGAACTTTAATAACTCAAAATTTAAAACTTAAAAGTCAAAATAAAACCGGTGGATATGATATGCATCATTTTATCTATGCACATGTAAAAATTTATGATATTTAAACTTTGTTTTTGTTGTCATCAAGAGCTTGTAAAAAGAAACTAATGTGGATCATTTCTAGACATTAATTTTTCAAATGATTGATTCTTATAAAAACAAGATCGAAATGTGATATTTCTTTTATGAGCACAAGAGAAAATAATATATATCACATCTAACGGTTTTATTTGATGTTTATGATTTAAATTTTAGTTTATTAATATTTTTAAAAATAAAAGCATAGTGGAGATAAAAAAAAAAACAGAGACATTTGAACCCTCCTCAACAAAAAAAATATGAGATACAATGGAACTCAAACATTTGAATCCTCCTGTGCTGTTACGTATCAATTATTCATAATGCCAAGAATCTAATAAAAAAAAATGAAAGTGTCAGGCGTTATTTGGGGCATGATAGGCCCAAACAATTTGAGCCCATCCCCTTACCAAACTGACATCTGTCCCCTCAGCTCCGGATCCGACTCCGGTGCTTTTCTCTAAGAAAAGCACGGAGCTGCTTTTCCGATCCCAACCATTCAAATTCGTCGAGATTTGTGCATAGAAAAGTTTCTTTATCGAGATACGCAAATTTAAAAATTTGAATGATTGGGATCGAAAAAGCAGCTCCGTGCTTTTCTCTAAGAAAAGCACCGGAGTCGGATCCCTCAGCTCCGTGAACAATGGTTTGCTAAAACCCCGAGGACCCGCACTACCTTTGACTTGTGTCCGACCGGACCGTGTCCGTGCACGGGTTGGCAGGGGTCCAAAGGTTGGATGGGCAGGCAAAATCACAGTCCGGACCACCATTTTTAAAAAAAACTCGCCCAACCTGGACCGGACCTTAACCCGGACCATCCGGACCGTGCCTGTGACCCGTGCCCAGACCGGACCAGTCCGTGCCCATGCTCTCCATTCTCCTAGCTTTGGGATTCGTGCCAAGTTAAAAAGAATGGTGCAGGACTGCAGGGTGCAGGATTAAAAGAATGGTCCGGATTGACTAATTGTGAAATATTCCCTGCCCCCGCCCGGATAGAAAAAAACCCGGTCCGGGTTTGACCCGGACCGCCCTACCCCCCCCCCCCCTGACCCGGACCTCCCGGACCGTCGACCCGTGCGGGCAAGGGTCCAGTTTTAAAAAAAAAAAACCGTCCTACCCGTCCAAGCCGACATGCCCGTGCCCGAGTTACCCGTGCCCTCGCCCTCGCCCGAGTTTGGCCTGAACCGTCCGGTCCGAGAGCAAACCACTATCTATAAACACGTATTGCCCAAATTGGCCCTTGTCTCTCCTAAAAACATATAAAAAGAAGGGATTCGAATCTGCTGCGATTCTTTACCCATTAGCATTACCCTACAAGCTTTTTTAAAAAAATACTCTATAATTTTTGTTTTTTAAATTCAATTATTGAATAGTTTTGATATTCCTGCACAAAAAATCAAATGTTTTAAAATACGTGCACAGAAATTATTGATCAGCTGAATTAAAAAAAAAAACATAACATGCAGAATCGCAGCGCATCCAATTCGCAAAAAGAGATGGAAATCCCGTCTATGGCCATTCTGAGGCTACTGTTGTAAAGACGCTTGATTTTAATCAATCAACTTGTTAGCCGCTGACAGCTTTCAAAAAAAAGAGATGGAAATCCAGAGAGAGAGAGATTGCAACGAAAGGGAATGGAGCAACAAAGGAGAAAAGAGGAAGCATCTCAGGGGCGTCAAGATTCATGTACGAGCGCATCGAAGCTTTTACAAAATAGAAGATACGATTGAAAGTTTGAAACACGAAAGATACAAGACATTTGAATCATACGCTATTACATACATATCAATCATTCATAGTGCCAACAAAATAATAAAAGAAGATGAAATCGCCAAACTTTGACGGATATGCTCGTTGGGTCAAATAGCTGTGCTGTTTGGCGCATGACTGGCCGAAAGAGGCCCAAACAGTTTGGGCCTAATGGTGGCTCATTACAAAGGCGTCCCCCCTTACCAAAATGACACGTGTCTTCTCAGCTTCATCCACGCGTGCAGTCCCAATTGATTCTCCTTTTCCTCCAAAAATTAACATACAAAAGAGAAGGAAATCCAGACAGGAGGAGGAGAGAGAGATTGTAACGAAAGGAAATGGAGCAACAAAAGAGAAAAGAGGATGCATCTCCGGTGCATCAAGGTTCGTGCGAGAGCGCATCGAAGCTTAATCCAACAGCTGCGAAGGTGCTGCGGGAAGCCATCACTAACAGGGGAGATGATGAAGAGGGAAAGAAAGGAGAGAGCAAGAAGGGATCTTCTGCGGATGAGGTTCTTGTATACGCTCGTGCGGTGAATCATGTTGATTCCTCTCTAGAATGATTTTGTATTAGTTTTTTTCTTTTTCTTTTTCTGTCTTTTTGATGGATGGTTATGTTATGCTGCTTGGACAGCTTGGTAGAGTCTAGTTTTAAGCTTTCAATTGTAAAATAAATGGATAAGTCTTATTTATCACCTTTACTCTCAGATTAGATTAACTTTCTTTCTTTTTTTTGCTGACAATTGTTGAATTATTCGTTTCGTCCCTAAGATTACGCGATTAACTGTTTCGTCCTCGTGTAAAACTTCGATGTTTCATGGCAATAAAACGGCCTTAGGCCTTTTCAAAAAAAAAAACTGTTTCGTCCTCACATGAAGTTATTAACGAAGAATTGGGGATGGTGTGATGGATTTTATGGCTCTTTGTTTAACATTTTTCCCAATGATTAATCCTTTTGAGATAAAAAAAAAAACCCAACAATAATCTAAGAAAGACAAATTGGGATGTTGATTTTGTGAATTTACATTTTTGAGGGAGGAGATCAGTTTTTTTTTTTTTAAATAAAAAATTGGCGGAATACCAATTTGTTCTCGAATTGTAAAAATTCAGAACAGTTCTCTTTTTCATATAACCTATTTGATTGGAAATAGCAATAATATGCTTCCGTAATTAAATCCCAACGACAATAATTGTGCAAACTACAAACATTTTTTTTTAACAAAGATCAGTACAATAGAACATAATTGGAGCAATTGTGGTTCAGAATGCGTCTGTCTGACAGTAATTAATTTGAGAGATGATCAATTCATAATAACTGTTACATGAATACACCAGCACAATCTGTGATAAAGCATAATAATTAGACTAGTAATTTATCAATTTATCACAGAAGCAAAAGGCAATAATGTTCTACAGGAAATCCTCCAACTTCTTCTTAAAAAAAAAATTAAATTGATCCTTGAATTTTTATTTTACTAGCTTAATGATCAAATACACTAATTTATTATTTTTGTAAAGTTCAAGGATCAAACTAGTGCAAATAAAAGTTTAAAGACCAAATTAATTCTTTGACAAAATTTGAGGATTAAAATCTATTTTTTTCCTATTCTTTACAAACATGGCAACTATGGCAGGAAATTTCATCTGATCTCTCAAGAGAGTGTAACAACGCGGCGGTTGCAGAAGGAGCAATGAAATGTACGGCGGCGGCCAGAGAAGCAAACTGGTACGAAGCACAGACGCCATGCCCGCTCCACGTCAGCGCCGATAATTGCACCGCCGCAATACGGGCAGCTCCCCGGGGCCTGCCATGTGGCAAGCACGTGTTCTTCCTGGTCACAAACCCACACGATACACATCCTACAGAGTACAGACCTTGTATCTCTTTGTCTCTCTCTGTGATTGTTATTAGTAGTGTGAAATGGAGATGGAGGTGTTGATGGTGGAGAGGAAGAAAGAAGAATTGGATTCCAAAGGAAGGTGCTGGTGCTATCTTGAATCGTCTGTTGGGGTCTTTTTTATTATTGATCCCTCCATAATCCCATTTTTATGTTCAAGACCTTTGGAAAATTTTGTGTATATTATCCATATCCAGAACCTTCTTTTAATATCTTCTAGTGGCACACCTTCCCAGAACACAACATGCCAACATTAGTATAAAAACTAGTGTTTTTTCTTTTCTTTTTTAGAAAGGTTTTGATGAAAATTTGACATCTTTTGATTATTATTTTTTTTACTAAAATGAAAAATTTGACTTCTATTATATTAGTTTTTTTTTTTGTGCAACTGAAGTTTCTGCCTCTTAACGAGATCTATCGCATTACGATCTATGCTAGATCTGCGGTTGTAAAAGGCTAGTGTAATAATAGCTGAGCATAATCTTAAATGGAAAAGGTTTAAAACATTTGCATACCCAGAAAAAAAGGGAGAGGGGGCTGTCCGATGCCCATCGGACCAAACTCGGTTCAATGGGTGGTTTTTATCGTCCGATCCACTTTAAGATCTGTGCGCACAGATATTAAAGCAAAAAAGTACAGATATTAAAGTGATGCGCACAGATCTTAAAGTGAATCGGACAGTAGAAACCACCTATTGAACCGAGTTTGGTCCGATGGACATCAGACACCCCCCTCTCCAAAAAAAAAACAAATGAAATTAAGGGACCGATTAAAAGTGCTAATGATTAGTTGATTACCACTAACCAGGAATAGAAATCACTAGTGATTTGCCATTGTGCATTACGGTGCATGCTTGCACAAACATTTACGCATTTTAGACAGTTTATGAAAAATGTGACGAAGTAAACTCTACTCTCTACTTTTCAAAAATCAAACGAGGAGTAAATTTGAAGAAGTAAGATGAAATAACATTTGAATTAATCTGAATTAAATTACTTCACATTTCTAAGTGAAATAACTTATTTTATTTGTGGATCCCATAAGTAAAGTAACATCATATTATAATTTATCTCTTCACTAGCTTATTTTACTAAACTCTAACTAAACATAATTATTTTAATCCGCCTTAACTTGAAGTAAGAAATTTAATTCGGAGTAACTTTACTCCACAACCAAACATAACCATAAAGTTTTACTTTATTCATATTTAAGAATAGATGAGGGCTATCCCCCAAATGGCCAAATTTCATTAAATTCTTGAAGGATACAAATCGTTTCTAAGAAAAATCATTCCGCACCAAATTAAAATAGCAACACAAATGCATCAACAGTTTACAGTTTACAGTTTACACCAAATAACGCTTTAAACTGCGATTTGCACTTGTTATTAAAGGAAGAGAAAACATAAGATTAATTTTTTGCTTAAGCAAAGAGATAAAAGATGGGCATGTATGCGGCTAAGTTCTTCACTATTAGGCCATTAACTTCTTGTTAACTTCCTATCCCGAGGTTTATAATGCAAAGCAAAGAAAAATATACCAAAAACAAACAAACAAACAAAATTGAACGGACCTCCTCATTGCTAATGAAGGATATGTAGAAAATTCAAGTCAAAAAATACATATAGCTGCAGACAAAAAATGAATAATAGTTGCGCAATTATTTTTCTCTTTTGCAAAATGCAGCTAACTTAGTTAAAAATGCTTTCTGGATTGTGTGCCTCTATATCAACATGCCTTACACCCGGTACGAGATTTTGTATCTCTGACTCAAGCCGATCAACTTCAAACCCCAATGCCTCCACCACATCTTCCCCTTTAGTTATTCCAAAAAAAAAGTTTAGCAAGAAGATAAATAAAACCAAATAAAGAAAATTATTTCAAGCTTATAGTGATGGTACTAGTGTATTGCAGATAATTCATTTTAACAGTAACATTTTGGTGGATAATTGTAGAATCACAATTTGAGAAAAAGGGATAAATATCAGAACAATGTTATTGATGAAAAACAATGAAAAGATTATTAAAATAATATTCAAAGAGACCCTTTGAGAATGTTAGGTTTTTTTAACAAACCCTTAAAATACACTTCTCTTCATACCAACTCAGGTGTATTTGAGAAGCTGGACACAGGCAAGTGTATTTGAGAAGTTAGACACAGGCAAGTGGTGCCTACACGAATTTTTTTGGCAAATGACCATTCTAATTTATATGGCATTGTTATCCTCATTTGGATTTAGTTTGATTACACAGGATTTAGAGGGGATGTTTTCAATTGTTGTGATGCAACTTTAACAATAAAAAAACTAGAGAAAAACAGTAGGCTCTACATCGTAGTTTCTCTGAACAGCAGGCTCCAGAAAAAATGGTGATATTTTCCATTAGGGACTAAGTGGATAAAAACATTATTTCTAGGGGGTCTTTCGAAATTAATCCTTTATACATACCATAGTTAGCCATGACTCTCAGTAGAGCAGAATCATCTTCAGACTTGACTGCTTCTCGAAACTGTTTAATTTAAAAAATGTATATATTCATAAACACACAAACATAAATTATGGCTCATTGCAAAATAGGATTTAGTAAGAGTAGATACAAACAATAGGAAAAATTCATGAAAACAAGTATTCTAAAATGCCCATGTACTGTATCACAGTTAATCCAGATTCATGCAATTAGAAGAAATATCAGCAAGAACAATGGTTTAGAAATTGAAAAAAATTGGCTGAAGTTTAAAAAAAAATAAAAGAAAAAAAGTAAAATTACCTGTTTAGCCCATTCTCCTCGTCCTGTTCTCTGCAAATAATTTTGTACCACTACCACTCCATTGAAATCTGCCCAACAAATAAT
This sequence comes from Carex arenaria, assembly GCA_964058825.1. Classification (NCBI taxonomy): domain Eukaryota; kingdom Viridiplantae; phylum Streptophyta; class Magnoliopsida; order Poales; family Cyperaceae; genus Carex; species Carex arenaria. Next base: position 863,347 of record CAXKVW010000658.1, read on the forward strand.
ATATCTATTAAACTACTATAATTCCTATATGGTTCTTAAAATATCAAGGAGCAATTGTAAAAGATGTACCTATCTCAGCTTTGAACCTGAAAAAACCAGGACCAATGACCTCACTCTTGCAATCATACAGGGAATCTACAACCTTTATTAAGACAGTGAGAAAGCACTTAAGAAATAATTTTAAAAGTAATTGTAAAATATCGGTTATCAGTAGCTCTTGTTTTTTTTTTAATGTTTTTTCTAGTAAAACATGCAGGCACAAATGAAAGACTTGAATACAAGCACAGTTTTTTCAACGAGGGGCATTTTTTGCATAAGGTTTCTCTTATTTTAATTGTGATACAACAAAGAAATAAAAGAATACCGGATCGGACTTGAGAAATTGAAGAAGTTTCTCCATGTCATGGTCATCCATTGCCCGGCCAATCAGAGCATGCCTATTTCTTTGAATTAGAAATATTGCTACCTGTGTATATATGTCAATAAAGAAGGATTAATTCATATTTTAAAGAACCCGGAGCAAAATATGAAAATATTCTGGCAGGTCTCTTTTTTCTTATAAGTTTTTTTTAAGTATGTGTGCTCAATTATACTACTGAATTAATTTGGTAGACTAAAACCATAGAAGCAGAGGGGAACCAAATTTGAATCAACTCGTAGAGTAATCAAAAGAGGAATGTAAGAAAAAGATGAAGAAGCATACGAGCCCAAGTAAGTTGCCGACCACAATAGAACCAATGGGGTCATAAATAGGGTTCCCTGTGACCTGTACTGCCACAAGAGACGCTGCAGCTATAGCTAGACCAGCACATGCCGCACCATCCTACAAATTCAAACAGTTTCAGAATGTACTAATAAGCATTATATAAAGAGCGAGGCTACGTTATGCATAGCGCACATCACTCTGTACTATGGATCTAGATCTCTATTTTCAAAGTTCAAATAGTCAATCTGAACTGTTCAACATGATCTCCATATGAAAACGTATTTGCATGCTAAATTCTGCATTTTTTAGATTTTATTTACTATTTTTTAGATAGGGAGAAAATCACTTGATCTAAAGATTCTGGACCATCCGAAAGTAGTGATATTCTACCATCTAAAAAAAATAGTCAAAAAAATATAAAAAATATAAAATTTGGTCTCCAAGTAAAGTTTTACATGGAGATCATGGTCAACAGTTCAGATTGACTATTTAGACTTTAAAAATGAAGATATAGATCCATAGTACGGACCAATATGCAGTGTGCATAGCACCAAAGCCTCTCTAATATAAATCTGAAAAAAAGGAGATGCCTTTTATAAATAATCACATGTATCCAACACTTCCAGATGTGAGAGGTGCAATATCAGAATAAACAAATCAAAATGCTATAGTTCCATGGTGATAGCAACATTCTCAACAAAGCTTGCGGGTATGGCACCAGTACTGGTACACACGTAAGCTGTACCTCAGTCATAACGGCAACAGAAGTGGGGTCATGGCCGCGCCAGATATAATCCCAAACTTTCAACCCTTCTGCTGCAGCACCTTTTTTCACGGCATTTATTGCCACTAATAATGAAGCACCTAAGGAAAGAATAATAAATTCAATGAGGCCTTTTCCGGTAAACATATTGCAACTGTTGACATTTGATTTGATACATTGATGTAAGCTACCTTAGTGTTGGTTCCTAGAAAATGAATTTCTTCAGATTGTACGCAAGAAATACAAACTTCTGGCAACTTTTATATGCATGTCAAAAGGACTTGAAACAAATGGTAGAGGATATGGGATATGGTGTCAACCAATGTTATAAAATACGGTTTCTATGCGGTATGCGGAAGGCCACCGCATACCGCATATACGGTATGCGACCGCATATGCGGATTTTTATGCGGACTTGTATATGCGGATTTTAAAATAAGAATTCATATATATATAAACCAGTATGCGGTAATATGCGGTAATATGCGGTAATATGCGGTATGCGGTACTATGCGGTAATATGCGGTATTATGCGGCCGAATATGTGATCCAATATGCGGCCGCATATGCGGAACCGCATATATTGACCGCATACAGATTTCTATGCGGATTGCAACCACATACGCATATGCGGCAGCATAGACCGCATTTTATTACACTGGTGTCAACTGACACCAGTGAGCTGTTGATTTTTCACAAAATAGGAGTTTTATATGATTTTGTTAGACAAAATAGAAAAACTCTTCCAATTGACCCCACTGATATAATATTCCAGTTCAGCACTCATTTCAAATGCAAAAGTATAAAAAAAGAAATTATTTATCCTTAGTAATGACAGAGCTAGAATGTTAGTTAAGTAAAAATAATATAAACACGGTAATGACAGAACTTGCTAGTACGTTGGTTCAGTAAAAGAAAAGAACTTGTTACCACTAATTATGACAGAGCTAATATATTAGTTGAGTAAATACAAAACAAGCACTGTTTCTGTATTTCATATAACTAACACAAATCTTCTTCTTGTGTATGACCCTGCAACTGTTGGAATTTGCATTTGTTCCTTGTGAAAATTTAACTACACATGTCATCCTATTACTAGACTATTTTTCTTTGGAAGACCGTTTGTAAGATAAAAGTTACCTCAGACATAGAATGAATGATGATAGTAAAACAAATTATATCATTTAAAAGTTACCTTCAATAATAAAAGAACCACCGATCACTAAAGCAGCATATTGAATGTTCTCAGGTTGCTATATCTCACCAAAAAGAAAAGAGAATTAATTCGTCAAAATTTTAAATGATATAATTTTATAATTTAGAACGAAGAAAAGAATGGCTTACATGACAGTCCCATAAATTTTGCACGCCATGAACAATAGTGGCCCCGGAACCGAGACAAAATATTCCAACAGCCGATATAAGAGACCATACAAACCTTTCCTTTGAGTAACCATATCTATTACATAATAACAAAGAAAAAAAATGATTTAAGACTAACTTCATGAGGAAACTTACAGCAAGTTCATGAATAAGCATTCAACAAAAGGAAAAACAATTTTGTATTTGACAAAATACAAATACGTACGGGTGCATGGCATCTGGGGCCCGCCTTGAGCTAGAGAGACCATATGCTAGAAGGGCCTAAGAACACAGAGATATTATATACATAAAAATAATAAAAAGAGAAGGAAATTTTGCAACTGAAACTTTACTCCTTGTTTTCCTACTCTTATTTTCTATTCTGTAATAGTGTTTGGTTCCATAGTGGATTTTTTGAGGCATGCATTCACAATGTACCACACATTATACAAATGTTATGGTTAAAATAAAATGCTACCTGATTTGCAAAATCGGCAACGGAGTGTACAAGCTCAGCAAGCATAACATGGCTTGAAGTTGAAAGATACACCCCAAATTTTAGAGAAAATACAAGAAAATTGCACCACAGTGCAGTAGTAACTGCTCTCTGACTGGAAAAGAAAATCAAAGGCAATTATAACATAGCAGACAAATAAAATCACTAGTACACAGTTTCATCTTGACCTTTTGGTGACAGCAAACCGGTAAGTTTTGGTACTAGTCTTAGCACTGATCAAGGCAAGATTGACTTTCATAGAGGAGAATTTTTGGCATTGCGAGTACCAAACTGATTAGAACTGGTATTAATATGGTAGAATTGTGCTAGGAGGATAATAATTTGATATGTTCCTCACTTTTTAACATGTTCTCATTTTATTTTATTCCATAAACACATGAGCAGTTGGAATCAGTCTGCGTGTAGTGGTACCCACAATACGGTACTAACCAGTACCAACCTATAAGATACTTTACCTAAGAAAACCAGCACTACTGTTGACGGAGTATTTTGTAATATTATCATTATATAATTAACATATTCCAGCGTAATGAGTCAAGAAAAATACACAAGAGTATAAGAAATAATCAATAGTGAGCTTAATAAGGTACCTGCTCTCGTCATCAAAAGCAGCTTTCTTTACCTTGCCAACACGAAGTGCATAACCTACAATTCAAAACTGAATAATATCATATGACCAAATATAAGTGAAATTAATATACCGATTAATAAAGATATTTCTTTTGAAATTAATAATTGCAGTCTAGTTTACAGACTATTTAACCAATTTCATATCAAATCGAGAGAGAGAGAAGGAACAAAACTTTCCTACTTTTCAAAGCCCCGGAATAATAGTCCCTTGATTTAACATCTAATTAAGATATCCATTGTTAATTTTACTGCAAACAAAAGGTGCAATCACAATACCAGAGTCCAGCTATTACTACTTTTCTGGAATATCCACTGGAACAAGTTGAAATATGCTTGCATTCTTCTCCCCTTACAACAAATTAGATATAAACAATGCATATTCTTGACAGAAATCAGGAATAACAATAACAAAACTTTCTTACTTCTAGTGAAGGATAAATGTGCCTCAGAAGAGCCAGTTCCTCTATAGGGAAGCAATTGACCCCTGTAGTGAGAAGAGCCAAAAGGAGGTCTGAAATCATGAGGCCTGACAGGGTGGGTCCCGCTGGAAGTGGGTATCTTTGTCTGTTGCGTCTTTTTCCGATCGTCCTCTGGTAACAGCTCCACTTGTCTGGGGTGGGAAAGGAGGTGAGAGGACGAAGGGAGCGAGCGAGATATGGAGAGAGAAGAGAAGAGGAGGAGGCGGAGGGGGGAAGAGCGAGAGGCGAGCATCTATGGCGATTGTTGTTTTGGTGCTTCCATTCAAAAGTTTTTAGAGAGAGAATTTCTCTCTAATAAGAGGTTTTTACCTCTTTCAATGGCTTCTTTTTCTCTACTGGTCGGAACTCGGAAAGGAATATTCTCACTGTTTTAGTTCATGGTTTGCTGCTGGAATTTGGAAGGAAAAATGAATAATTTTCTTCGAGGTCATTGAATTTATTTGGTATCACAAATTAGTCCCTATATTTTAATTCCTCTCGTAAACTAAAAAGATTGTATTTTTTTTTTCAAAAAACCACCGAAATTTTTTTTGTGACACCCGGAAAGTTTGTCTAAAAATAACACTTTCGCACAAGGATTTCGCGTACCAACCAATCCAGGCTCGCACAAGAGTTTGGTGCATCAGGTTTTGCGCACGGAAATTGAAACATACTTGCACGGATTTTTAATGTACTTAACACGGATCTTGATGCAATCGAACGGTCCTTACAAGTGTTAAATTGTGAGCTTTTGGAATGTGTAAAAAGTCAAAGAGTGTGTGCTGGGTTCAGTTTGCACAAGGAAATTGAAACATACTTGCATGGATTTTAATGTATTTAGCATGGATCTTTATGCAATCGAATGGTCCTTACAAGTGTTGAAAAAGTCAAAGAGTGCGCCGTGACCCAAATTTGAAATTCAAAGTCTGGTGCGCGAAAGGGTTGTGCAAGCCCACTTGGTGCGCCAAATAGTTGTGCGAACTTGGGGCGCCACGTGAACTCGCGCACCAAGTGATGCGCCAAACCCTTGTGCGAGCCTGAATTGGTTGGTGCGCAAAATTATTGTACGGGAATGTTATTTTTAGACAAACTTAGACCCATATATCATTTATTTTAATCTGATTTTTCTGGATGTCAAAAAAAAAAAAATTCGGAAAAAACCATTGCATCACTTTTTTCTTTTCCAAAACCAACAAAGTACTGAAATGTTACTTTTTGTATCGACAAAAAAAATATTAACCACTATGAATAAAAAATTATTCATTTTTATCGTTATGGATAGATCACTGAAATTTTGAAAGGAAAATGGATTAAAAAAAATGGTTCAAATACATCTATTTTTTGTGTTACTATTATGCTTTTCATTTATTAATTTTTCTAAAAAAATATAACTCAAATGTCAAAATAAAATCGTTACTGTGGTCTTTATTATTTTCTCTGCACATACATTAAAAATTATTGATTATTTTTATCTTGTTCCTGTATGAATCAGTATATTTTTACAGCTTCTTAATATCAATTAAAATAAAGTCGAAATGTCATAAAAAATGACATAAACATATCAACAATTTATTTTCATATTGGAAGTTTACATTTTAAGTTATTAAAATTTTTACAAATAGAGATATAACGAGGGAACAAAAAATAAAGTTGTTTCGAACTCTCGTAAATAAATTAGATATTCAATTATTATGAATCTCGAATGTTCAACGATAATTAAATGAAAGATAAAATTAGTAAGAGGAGGATTCCAATGCATCCAAAATTCTATGCTCTTATTTGCACCCAATCTTTTATTTTCATTTTCAAAGTCCGAACAGTCAATCCGAACCGATTAACATGACCTTCATAATAAAATATGCCTAGAGACCAAATTTTATATTTTTTAGAAATTTTTTACTATTTTTCAAGATAGGTGCAAAATCACTTTATCGGATGGTCCAGAATCTCCTTAAAACAATGATTTTGTATCTATCTTAAAAATAGTAAAAAAAAACCTAAAAAATATAAAATTTGGTCTCCAGACATATTTTATTATGAAGATCATGTTGAGCGGTTCGGATCGAAAATTCAGACTTTAAAAATGAAAATAAAAGAGATAAAAAATTAGATGCAAATAGGAGCATAGAATTTTGGATACATTGGAATCCTGCCAAATTAGTAATATGTGAAAAAACTTATCCGGAGGGACCGGGAAGGATATAAAAGGCTCAACCTTTCTGTTTTCGTTTGAATTTTTATTTGTTTAATGTGAATGATAGATTTTATTATATTCTTCCGCTAAAAGGTGAAAACAGATTATCAACCAAAGAGCAACTAAACTTATAGCACTGGCAAAAAAGTTTGTATTCTATAGTTCGTTTGAGATCGACTTGAATCCGTATGTAGCTCATCCGATCTACATTTGAGATGAAAACGAGCAGGCTCAGTCCCTAGTCTGACAAGTTCAAGCTCGGTTTAGTTCAATTTTGATCTGTTAACGAGCTGATCCAGATCAGGGGTGGACCCGGGGGGCAGCTGCCCCTCTCCCCTGGATTTTGAGTTTTAGTGCAGTTTGGGACGTTTCGATCGACTCTGCCCCTCTCTGAATGTTTGATCTGTAATTCATGTTAAATTTAAGGTTAAAATTAAAATAAATTTTATGAATTTTGATTGGTAATTAGAATTATAGGTTAAAATATCAGAAATTGTAAGTTAGAGTATTGAAAAGTATAAATTAAAGCATTGTTTTTTTTATCGAGTATCAAATTAGTTAATGGGTTTAAATCCAATTAGTTATTTAAACCCAATTCAATATTTTTTTGCCCCTCCTGACGAAAATCCTGGTCCACCCCTGATCCGGATCATAATTATATTTAATTTAATCCAGACCGTTGATGTGTTAAACGTACAGCATATGATATTTGACATTATGAAAATTGTAAAAGCAACACACACACACACACACACACACACACACACACAAAAAGCCAGCTCGGCTCCATTCGAAGAGTCACGAGCTATGTTTTCAGCTGTCAATAAGGGCCTGTTCGGCCGACTTCCCGCGAGTTACTGTTTACGCGGGAAAAGAAAAATTCAGTTCAACTGAATTTTTTTTTTCCCGCGTAAACAGTAACTCGCAGTTCAATTTCCGTACCCATTTCCATTCCCAGTGGCCCGCCGAACAGGCCCTAAAATGTCTATCTCGACTTCACTCGACAACCTTCCGTAACATTCTCAAAATTACACCCAAAAAAGAATGCGAAAATACCACAACAGAAATTATTTTCTACAGATGTTAAATACTGGAGAAATAAAGGAAACCTTGACCTGTGTCAAAAGACAGATCAACACAATTGACCTGTCAAGCCGAGTCCATATGCACGGCTCAGAAAAACATGTCCTCATCATACGGGAGTCTAGAGATATCTTTCATTCTTTCTCTTTTTAAGAAGTATATATTTGGCTAAGTGCACAAACAGAGATGGAATCAGGAATGAAAACTAGAGAGGGCTAAACTGCAGTCGAAGATGCGGCAACGAAATTTTTTCTCTCCAGCGCAACGCGCTAAGGATGCCAAGAGCCCATAAATAATTTAGGGGGTGCCAAAGACCCATAAGCAAAAAAGTTTAGTTGAGATTTCTGTCTTGAACTGAAATTTTCACAAATAGAAATGAAAATTTTCTACAACTTTTCGTGGGCCAAGGAGGGGTCAGGGCCCAGGCGTTGGTTCCGCCCCTGTGCACAAATTATAGAGAAATAAAACTCAAATAGGTCTAGTAATAAAAGTCATATTCCGCAGCTCGCTTGAGATCGACTAAAAAGAGAGAGTTCGTATGTATCTTCTTTGTACAAACTCGAACTCACTCGGTTCCACATCTGACAAGTTCGAACTTGGTTCAGTTCGACTTGGTCCGTTAACGAGTGGATCTGAATAATGATTATGTTGATTTAAATCTAAACTGTTAGGGTACCTTTGGATGCACTCTAGAATAGCTAGAATAGCTACTGTTTAGAATAGTAAATAAGAATAGCTATTGTTTAAGAACAGTGCTATTCAGAACAGTGAAAAAGTTGTTTGGATTGCATATTTGGAATAGAGTTTGGAGGGAATAGCTACTGTTTAATAATTTATGTGTAAGATTAAATATAATACAATATAATATTAATTCAAATATTAAATATAATATAATATTATTTTCAATATTAGATTAGTATTAAATAAAATATTATATTAAATATAATATAATATTAGTTTAAATATTAAATGTAATATAATATTATTTTAAAAATTAGATTAGTATTAAATAAAATATTAGATTAAATGTAATATAATATTATTTTAAATATTAGATTAGTATTAAATAAAATATTAGATTAAATGTAATATAATATTATTTTAAATATTAGATTAAATATAATATAATATAATACAATATAACATTAGTTTAAATATTAAATGTAATATAATATTATTTTAAATATTAAATGTAATATAATATTAGTTTAAATATTAAATATAATATAATATTAGTTATTAAATGTAATATAATATTAGTTTAAATATTAAATGTAATATAATATTATTTTAAATATTAAATATAATATAATATTAGTTTAAATATTAAATGTAATATAATATTATTTTAAATATTAAATATAATATTATATTAGTTTAAATATTAATGTAATATAATATTATTTTAAATATTAAATATAATAGTCTAGTGGCTAAGGCACATGGTCTCTATACTAGAGGTCATGGGTTCGAAACCCAGATGGGGGAAATCCTTTGTTATAATAACAAAAGTATTAAATAGTTGGGTGGCTTGACCTCCAACCTTTACTCAAAAAAAATATATTAAATATAATATTATATTAGTTTAAATATCAATGTAATATAATATTAATTTAAAAATAAAATTAGTATTAAATAAAATATTATGTTAAATATAATATAATATTATGCTAAATATAATATAATATTAGATTAAATATAATATAATATTAGTTTAAATATTAAATGTAATATAATATTATTTTAAATATTAAATGTAATATAATATTATTTTAAATATTAAATGTAATATAATATTAGTTTAAATATTAATGTATATAATATAATATTAATTTAAAAATTATATCAGTATTAAATAAAATATTAGATTAAATGTAATATAATATTATTTTAAATATTAGATTAGTATTGAATAAAATATTATTTTAAATATATTACAATGTAATATTAATTTAATTATTAAATGTAATATAATATTATTTTAAATATTATATTAGTATTAAATAAAATATCAGATGAAATATAATATAATATAATATAATATTAATTTAAATATTAAAATATAGTATAATATTATTTTAAATATTATAATAGTATTAAATAAAATATTAGATTAAATATAATACAATATAATATTAATTTAAATATTAAATATAATATAATATTAGTTTAAATATTGGATTAGTATTAATATTGAAATCAACAAATGCTATTCTATGTTTTTGTAAGAATAGCGAATAGCAATGCTATTCTAAAAACAGTAGCTATTCCGAATAGCTCTAAATGTCGTTTAGATGCACCTTATTCCGAATAGCAATGCTATTCCGAAAACAGTAGCTATTCTTGTGCATCCAAACATACCCTTAATATGTTACAATTGTATATATATCATTCCGTATTTCCGCCTCACCTCAAGTATAACAGTTATGATATTTGACACAAAGAAAATTGTGAAAATTGAGCTATTAAGATTTAAGAGTCTAATAGGAATGCAATGGAGACCTCCAGTGTGGATGCCACTGGATGACAAAGCACAAGCGATTAGCATTAGTGATAACAGTTAGCTATTAGTTGTAAGTTGTAACAATATTCTGTTATGAAAGCTGTTAGTTAGAAAGATTAGTTAGCTGTATTGAGACTAAATGGAAAGCCTATATATAGAGAGCAATGTACACAGAAAACAGTGGATATCAACGAAATAGGGGGAATTTCACGTGTACCCCTCAAAAACTTCAAAATTACGTAATTTTCCCTCTAAAGTTTCAAATTACATATTTCCCCTTCTAAATTTCAAAAACTCACAATTTTACCCATTTTATTGTCTTTTATATTAAAACTCATTCTAAATTTATAAAATACCCATTTTACCCTTTATTAAAAGCACATAGATCTCATCGGACTCAAATTTGAATATAAACAGTTTCTCTACCGTCCGAACTGCTTTTAGATTCGTGCACGCAAGATTTGCACGAATCTTGATGCAAAAAACGCAAACATATTAAAGCGACATGCACATATCTTAATGCGATACACGTCGATTGAAATTGCTTTAAGATTCGTGCACATTATATCAGCATGAATATTGAAGTAATGCGCACAAATCTTAATGCGATGTGCACGGATCGGACGGTAGAGAAACCCTTCATATTCAAATAATTTGAGTACGATGGGCTTTATATGCTTTTAATAAAGGGTAAAATGGGTATTTTAAAATTTTAAAATTAGTTTTAATATAATTTGAGTAACCCTTCATATTTGAAAAATTGGACGGTAGAGAAACTCTTCAGATTCAAATAATTTGAGTACGATGGGCTTTATATGCTTTTAATAAAGAGTAAAATGAGTATTTTAAAATTTTAAAATTAGTTTTAATATAAAAACAATAAAATGGATAAATTTATGAGTTTTAAAGTTTAGAGGAGAAAATATGTAATTTCAAACTTTAGAGGGGAAAATGCGCAATTTTAAAGTTTTTGAGGGGTATATGTGAAATTCCCCCTATCATAAATCACATATTCAATTCTGTGGTCGGCTCCGAGAGTCACAAACCAGTCACGAACCTATATTTTCAACTTTAAACCAGTCACGAACACTTCTGTGGTCGGTATAGTCACCAGCCGACTTAAAATTTTTCCTGGTTAAACTCAGCTCGTTTTCGTATAAATTTCAGGAAGTGTTATACGAGAATATTTTTTCTGATTTTGAGAGTTAAGAGATTTTTCCTCTCGATATCAATTTTGTCCTTTTTATCTTCTTTCTCACTCGTTTAATAACATTTAATAAAATAATTAATAAAGAAAATGACTTGAAAGGAAAGTTTACTTTCTTATGTGAGATTAAACGAATTGGTATCCCTGCCCTTTCTTTGTTCTTTTTTTCTTTTCTTTTCTACTTTTGTTGTACACAACCATATCGTATAATTTGGCTCTTTCCAGTTGCATTGGACTATGATACCAGTACTGACTAAGAGAAAGAATTGGTTCGGCAAATGTTATTAAAGAATATTATCGGCTCCTACCTTACCAGAGTCAGCAACTGGTTTTCAAAGCATTGCCAACATTAAACAAATGATCAAGCATTTAAAAATTATTAATTAGAGTTGGTTTGAATAAAATGTAAAAAAGAAGACAGAAAAATAAAATAAAAATAAAGGTAAGTTAAGGGAGAACCCAAAAACGCAATAATAAAAAAAAAACATAATTTTGTAAGAAACTGACAGCTCCAAAAGGAACACCAAAAAAATGATAAATGGTATTCATGCAAAATGGAATGTCACAAATGATTTGTTTCTTTCTTTTTCACTTTTGTATACCTAATCAACAATTATACAAGACGGCACAAATAATTCTTCCTGCATTTTATATATTTCTTTCTTCAAAACAATGCATCTCATTTTAGTGCAAACAAACAATGTGTGGACTTTTATTCGATATAACATATAACGCTAAAATCATCTCAGATGTCACCAGATTTGATTCTTTTTATTTCTTAATTTATCTTATTTTGCCACCTCAATTTCTTTAATTTATCAGGTCAATATGTTAAATTGACAATTTGACGAGGAGTAATTATTTCCGACTATTTTATGCCCTCAAAAAATAAAAATGAAAACTTAAATGCCCTCTAATTTTAAAATTTTTGAAAAATATCTTGACCGTCCCACTATGTGGCGGTCCATTTCCACAGACAACCGCCCCACTGCTAGGTGGCTGGGTCTGGAATTTTCCAAAAATTTAAAATTAGAAGGCATTTTTGTTATCTTTTCAAAAAAAATCGGTAATTATTTGTTGCATTGATACTTCTTATTAGAGAGAAAAAATGTTGAATTAAAAAATACCAAAGATTAGAGATAGAAAAACTGTTGAATTAAAAAATACGACAGATAGAAATGAAGGATTTTTGAGACGCAGGAAAGGAAGGATTTTGGGGTGCATTTTTTCCCATATATGGGAACTCTCCTTTTTCCTTTTCTTTGTTAGTTTTTTTTATTAATTTATTTTATTAATTCATATATGGGATCTCTCCTTTTTTTTTTCCTTTTCTTTATTAGTTTATTTATTAATTGATTATAGAGAAAAATAGAGAGATAAAATCAGTATTTAGAAAAAAGAAAATCTCTCAGGGTGCGTTTGGATGAATCAAGAATAGTGCAAGGATAATAGTTATTTTAATTTTGAGAATAGTAGTTATTTCAACATTTTATAGGATTAGTAAAAATAGTGAGCAATCTCACAAAAAACAAACAAAAAATAGTAGCTATTCGCTAATCCAAACACACCAAAACGTAGATTAGTAGCTCGGAATAGTGCTAATCCGGAATGATAGCTATTTTTCACCCACCCAAACACATCCTTAGTTCTTAAAATTAGAAAAGTTACTCTCAATATAGCACTTCTCATAAGTTTTGCTAAGTTAAACTCAGCATGCTTCCGATTAATATAAAAAAAAAATTAGAGCAAAAAGAATACGAAAATACCATAAATGAATTCACGGATCTAAAATAGGCGAAATAAAGGAAACTTTGACGGGTTGACCTGTCAAAAGACAGATCAACACAATTAAGCGAAAAGCCGAGAAAACTTGCCGACGCAGCACCGCTGGAAGGCCAGATGTCTTCCCCCTCTTTTTAGAAGGTATTTATTAGCATTAGGCCAAGTGGAGAAAAGTAAAGAATAAGTATTGTTTCCACAGCTAAGAAGTAAGAAGATATTGATTTTGCTTGGATTAGAATCATTAGGTCGGCAACTGGGTCGCTTGAACCGGTTTGGCTTGGCCGGTTTGCCTTTTATTTTTGTCATTTTCTCCATTATTGCTCACAAGTACTCTTTGCACTTACATCCCTTGTATTTTGGAAATATATTATTTGTTTTAAGTTGGGCTAGATTATATGAAGATTGGATTTATAGGATTATGTGTTAACAACTTATAATAAATTGGAATTGAGTTCTGTCCAAAGCTTTGGACAAACTTTATATTAAATCAGAATTAAACTGTGTAATCTGCATTTTGGTTCATGCGAACGGATTTAAAACTTAATAAAAATTAAATAGTGTCATGAATTTAAATTGTCTGGGTGAATTTTTAACATGAATAAGACGATTTAAGTTTGATTTTGAATAAGACTTTTTCCAAAAGTTTCTTGGACAAAAATCTCACCTCAATAAAAGTGTTAATTGATATTATACAATGTCATCAATGTTGTAGAGAAAATTTAGTAATTAACCAAAATATTAAACTAGTCCATTAATTCATTTTTTTTTTAGTTGGGAGTATTGTTTTTTCTCCATCACTCGAGTATACAGCTAGGTAGCACAATTTGAATGTCAGATCCGCTATCATAAAATAATAGCACTGAATTAAAAAAGAATGATTCAAATTAAATAAAAAAAATGAGAAAAAAGGTTTAAAAAAAAAAATGTAATTTTCATCCATTTGGTTTTGGTCTGGTGGTCAAAGTAAAACATAACTTTACAATAAATTTTGAATCATTAGATTATTTTTGCAATTTTTTCTCAGAAAAATATAGTAAGATATGCATAATTTTTAAAAAAATTCACTGACTTTCTTGATAAAACAGAATTAGGTCAGATTAATTTTGAGATCGATCAATTTTGTTCAACGTCACACTCGTCAAAAAATTAATGCATGAGATTTATTTACAACAAGACTATCAAAGTTTTAGCTTGCTGATCTCTTGACACAAATATATGATTTTTGACATAAACATATTATCACAATAACAATAACTTGGATTTTCCTTTTGCTATTTGAGTTTTAATTATCTATGTCAGATAACTTTTTAGTATAAAATCATGGGCGCACGCCGCACTCACATATCTTTCAAAATTGAAACTTCAACTCAAATTTTGATGAAATTTGATATCTGAATCTTCACTTTAGATATTGCCACCACAATTAGGCCAAATCATCAGTGACAATCAATGATGACAATCTAACTCAATTTGATCTGAGGTGGAACGAACATGGTCGCTTTAATAGTCGTGTGAATTCTAATTGAATTTTTCAGATCCAAAACAGAAATACTTGGGTGATACGAATTTTGGAGAGACCTAGATTCGTACTTACATTTTTTTTTTTTTGGAATATAAATGTCTCTATTATATAGTTATTTGCTTAATATAGAAAAAGAAAGGAGTATAATTATTTTGAGGGTTTGTGGGGCTTGCAAAGACAAAGAAGTCTTAAGTTCAATACTTTTTAATTATTGAAAAAGTAGAGTATAATTTTTTTGAGTTGATAAATTATTTCTTAATTTTGTCCAATTTACGTGGCTATCCAGGCAATATTTTTTAAATTCATATTAGCAAACTAATATTTACCTAACGACCGAACCTAACTGTTTGATATTATTATTGACACATTAAAATTTAGTAACAAATGATCGGATATTTTCAGGGATATATTTGGGAAGTTCATATTTAGAGAGGTATTTGTGAAAAGTCTCAGGAAAAAAGAAATGATGGGAGAGTCTCGATACTCTGCAGTAACTCAAATTTTATGTTTATATCCTCACCGTCCGATCAGAATCCGGGCTAATGCGGACCGAGGTGGAATGCGTGGGTCCTATATGTTCGTGCTGAGGTAGATCTAACGGTCCAAATCTAAACACAAAAGTTGAGTTAACTGAGTGATGTGAATTCATTATGGGGAAGGAAGAACACAAAGCAACAATTAGTTGGGAATCACATCTTAAACTAAACATTGAAGAGAGAAAAGAGGAAAGCTCAAAACAAAACAAAAATATAAACGAAAGAGAAGAAAAGAGCCTCGTGGCAAAACGATCGAAAAAGAGAGGAGAGGGAGGGGCAGATAGAGAGAGAAGTGATCTCCGGCGAAGGGGCGGAGCCGAGCCGAGCGGCGATTGTGTTTTGATCGCCGTGGATTGTGGTAATTTGCGGAACGAGCCTCTCAAAAGGCTGGAATCGCACATTGGATCATGTGGCTGTTCTGGCGAGCCAGGAATCGATTCTCTCTCGATGAACTCAGGTTATTTTTCTCGATTTTCTTCTTCCTCCTTTTCCTCAGTTAGATTTTGCTTGGATGCCCTCGCAGACCAGATTTACCCTTAGCTAGTTTGTCTGAAATTGCTTGATTGGGATTTCTTTTATTGCCTGTGGCTTGAAAAAGTTCTATTTGCGTTGAAAGTTCATAAACAGTTAGACCTCGATGAGTGCATCAGAAAGTTAGAAATTGGAACTTTATCCATAGTAAGTTTCAGTCTTATCTTCTGGCAAGGTAAATGACTCGCCATTTTGATTGGATCTAATTAGTACTATGACCTCTGTGTCAGTATCTAAACTTACCAGTACTGGTGCCAACACCAAAGTATATCTGGTCATGTTGCCTGGCACGTGGTTTGTTTGGGCACAAGGTAGAGGCAAATGATTTTTTGGGTATTTTCTGTTGTTGGGTATGCACAAGTTTTAAAACTTAGAAATAATATAGAGGATTATTACCATAAATGATTTCTTTTTCAGATATCTAACAGATCAGCTACAAAAGGTTCAAGTTGTTACCGAAGCTAATAAGGTATATACTGAAGCTAACAAGCTTCTTTCAATTATGTGAGATCTATTAATCAAATATTAACTACTTCATTTACTTGTGGCGAACCTAGACCAGTTCATATTAGGCCCTGTGTGTGCCAGTTTCAGTTTTTGGTTCATTTATTTGAAGGTCACTAATTATGCGTGACAATTCAATATAGTTACTCATTTTTTAGCTTGCCTTCCAAAGCCGTTGATTTCTACTTGTTGTGCCATTTGATTACTGTGTTTACTCCAATAGCCAAATTATGATAAAAATATGAACTGATATCTTCAGATAATCTGTCCACTAGTTCATATCAACTCATGAACTTAACATGTAAAATGCCTGATCTCACACTTCTATTAACATTTAAAATGCTATTTATTCTCAGTTCAAAGCTGTCGACTTGCTAAAATAGTATCTGAATATTTTCAGCTTTTAGGGCCTCAGCATGAAACTCAAGACAGTTTTTCTTAATAGAGTTTTTCTTATTATTCATTCTGTGATGTAGGATTTTGTAATAGAAGCGCTAAGGTCGATTGCGGAATTGGTGACGTATGGTGATCAGCATGACCCATCCTTCTTTGAGTGAGTTGAAGCCATCCTAGATACTTAATTAGCTTTGTTTTTTTATTCCAAGTAAAAGCCTTATCTTATTGTATGCAAAGCATTTTGTACTCTATAAAGAGAACTCATCATAGGCATTTTTTGTGTAGAAACAATTTAATGAGAATTCTCTTGGTCCCTTTGAAGACAAAAATCCTAAAGACTTTCCAAAAAGACACTTTAACATAAAGTGCATTTGCCCCAATTCATTCTCATTTGGCTGGGTTTACAGATGTTTTCTTATTTTTAGGGGTAAATTGGATTAAAGATGTTGTGAATTGCTAAATCAATTTCTACTTCATCTCTTAGGTTTTTCATGGAGAAGCAAGTTATGGGGGAATTTGCTAGGATTTTAAGGATAAGCCGTACCCCTAGGGTTGCCTTTCAGCTATTGCAGACTATGAGCATCATGATTCAGAACTTAAAAAGCGAGAATTCCATTTGTGAGTGTAACCCTTCTGTTTTTTCAGAAAAGTCTTTGATTTGGTATTCCACTAGGAGTTGGTTACCTCAAATAGCAATAATTTACATATTATAAGTTAGCATATGCTCCTGACTTCTCGTTTGGGGGGCTCCAGTTCCTTTTTACCGTACTTGGGTTTTTTTTACCAGGATTTTATTGTCAGGACCAGAGGATTTTTTCCAGTACTATTTTAGTTGTCCGCACTTGACTAATTATGACTGGTTGGTAGAATAGTTTTAGTTTGACTGTTTCATTTTTCTTACTGCAGATTACATATTTAGCAATGAACATATAAATTATCTTATAACATATCCCTTTGATTTCCAAAATGATGAGATGCTTTCATACTACATCTCCTTTGTGAGGTACATCCATTCTTGTTTACTTTTTATCCTTTACAATACAAATTTTCAAATGTCCTCTGAGAGGCATTACCAGCTCTCAGTGCTCAAATTAAAATTTTCTATCAATTAAGTAGTTGCAACATATCACAGCAAAAAAAAAAAAAAAAAAAAAATAAAGGAAAGAAAGAAAGAAAAGAACAAAAAAAAATATTTCTATCTTTTTTAGGAACCATGTACATGTTAAGTACCTGGTAGCAGTGACAATAAATGTGGTATGCCCTGTTTATGTTGCAAATTCTGGGCATAAGTTTTTTGAATGTCTTAGAAACTATCTAACTGTGGAGATTTATGTTTGACACAGCTGGCATATTTCTTTGTATTCATTGGCTGATATTTTTCTTATCTAAATTCGATGAAGGGCAATAAGTGTGAAACTGAACAAGAATACAATCTCGCTGCTTGTGAAGACTCAAAATGTATGTACAAAAACCTGTACTTCTCCATTATCTGATATGCTATGATTTACCACTTATGCAAAAAAAAAATATATATTGATTGTAGGAGGAGGTGGTTTCATTTCCCTTGTATGTAGAAGCTATACGGTTTGCATTTCATGAAGAGACCATGGTTCGTACTGCCGTTCGTGCTCTGACCCTAAATGTCTATCACGGTAAGTTGGTAAGCACCCATTTCCCATTTCGATCTCATTTTAAGATATGCCGAGTAACTATAAGAAGTGAAATTAAAATTATTAGTACTTTAATGTTAATTTCATTTCTCAGCAGTTGTTTTTATCAAGTTCTTTTATGATACCATAAAAGAAAACAAGGAAAAATAAATTGAAATAATTAATCAACTCCCACCACTACTAATTATTTGTGTTTATTATCTTCAGTTGGTGATGAAACAGTAAATGCATTTGTCTCACGCCTGCCGCTTTCAGAATACTTTTCAGAAACCGTTAGACATTTTCAAAAACAATGCAGCAACTTGGATAAGTTGGTCACCCAGCTTTCTAGGTACCTTTCTTCTGAACTTTTCCTTTTTGTGTTATGGTTGAGGAAATGGAGTTAAATAAAATAACTGCTTTGTAGCAAAATTTGTTTCAAAGAAAGATATTGGGTTCTGGTTGCAGGTATGGATTATAGGAAATCGATAGTATGGGAATCTGATCTGTTATTACCCATTATTATTATATTTTTAATTGTTATCCAATTTTGGTAAGGATGACGCACAACCCAACCAGCGGTATTGAACTCGGTTGTTGCATTATAGAATTATGGAATAAATTATGGTGCCTTATCCCTAGCTGGTAGCACTAAAGATTGTTGCTGTAAAATGCGTACGGAATGGACATTATCAGTAATGCTTTAATTTGACCGATTTATATCATCAATGTTTTTTAATGCTTAACATCTACAGATTTATGTGATACAAGCACTTGCCAATAGCATACTTGCAAATACTTTGGATAGCCAATATGGACTTGCTTGAATGCATAGGGTTTTTTTTTTTATGTTTTCTTCTATTCTGTTAAATTTTAAGTGTAAAAATCACCCACTACATATCTTATTTACTAAGAATATCAACAGCATTTTGTACCTGCAAAATATAACCCTTCTTAAAATTGCAATGAAGATTCCAACAGAGGCTTTTTATGGATATGAAAATTTTCCACGGACAAAATAGACCCTTCATTACTCTTGCAAAGAACATAATTCATTATAAAGGTCTTGTCATATAATAAGTGAATAGTGCAGAGGTCATAGGTAATTAGGAAAAATATGGGAAAAGTGAGTTAGAAGAGCCTACACATTGTTTGCCTGATATTTGGTTAATCAATGCTTATTTTTTAAAGCTTGTGTTCAATTGCTAATTTGTGAGAAAGTTGTCATTTGCTGTTCTCTTACAAATAAGAAACAATAGGTGATTCTGCAAATTAACATTTGATGTCCATTTATATATGTACTTATATTTTTGTAACTCCAATGCGAATATTGATCAAACCCAGCCCGTCACCAAATATTCACATTTTTTTTTCAGCAATCCAGACTCAGCAGACTCTGTTTCTGCAATCCTAGCTGCTGTGGAAGAGATAGAAGACAGCTTGTACTATTTCAGTGATGTCATGTCGTCAGGCGTGCCTGAGTTGGGCCAATTAATTACCGACAACGTTCTCAAGCTGTTGGTGTTCCCACTACTACTTCCTTCCCTGGGGTCCCATGCATGTGTAAGTATCATTTTACCTTACTCCATCTCTATCTAGACATGCAATCTCTGATAGCCTGTACTTACCAATTCATTCTTATTAGTGCCATCTGGGTACCAAGTATCAGTAAGAAACTGCTTAGTAGCAACATTTATGGCTCAATTCTTACTTGTATGGTACCTTTCTGGTATTGGTACATCTAGGAAATAAGTTAATTGGTTTCTAACGAATAAATTGTAACCCTCTGCACCATGCTAAAAGTGCTATTGTATTGGATTTAACCTTACATCTACCTGTAAAATATTTTCATTTGAAGGGGAAAGAAATGATAAGCACCCGTACTGCCTTGTACTTGCTGTGTTGTGTGTTACACATATTCAAGAGTAAAGATCTTGCAAGTACAGTTGCTGCCACTCTATTTTATCCTCCTGAAAGCTTCTGTCGGAGGACCCTGGGAGAACCCTTAGAAACGGAAATGCCAAATGGATGCTGTTCCTGTTCTGTCCAATACCAAGTAGATATGGAATCCTCCAGCCAATCTTTGCCTGACCACACTGCTACTAGTAATGGTGCTTCCAAAATCACATTGAGGTATTCATAATCAGAACATTTTATTTTTAGTTGTGTAATTAGAAAAACAATAATATATTCATCTAATCTGGTTATTAGGGAAATGCTGCTATCATATTTAACAAAAGGAGATGATATGCAAGCATTGGGTTCTTTGAGTTTGTTCGCCACCTTATTGCAAACTAAAGGTATATTTGTGTCTCAATAGCTTTGTATACATTTACACCTTTGTAAGAAACTATCATCTATGCTCCTGAAAAGTTAAGACATGCAAGCGGAGTGCAGATATTTCTTTAAATGTAACCCCTTTTATCTTTTATTTTCTCTCCATTGAAGACATCAAAGACATTAGATAGTTCAGATAGTTCAGGGACTTTTCTCTTTTCTGATGACATTAGAGAAGAGGGGCATAGTGATATATATAATATTTTTTGTAGGGTTACAGGAGATGCTTTCTTTTCTATATTTGCAATGTAAAACTTTTCTGTTGTTGTAGAGCTTGACGAATCAATGCTGGATGGTCTTGGCATTCTTCCCCAAAGAAAGCAGCATAAAAAGCTTTTATTGGTGAGCTGCCTTCATTTGCATACCAGTTAGTTTTACCAGCACCAGGCCTGATTGGTTTGGTATGGACCCAGTTTTGGGTAGTACTGGATAGTTCCAAGCTCTATTAAAAATGAACCTGACTCTATTAATTGATTCAAGTCTGATTTTACTAAGTGCACCATGAAGACATGTTTTTCTCTCATTTCTTTCAGATATAAATTCACAAAAAAAAAATTTAGTGATTTATTTTTTCTGTTTATTGGAACAAAAAATCATACAGCAAGCATTGGTAGGAGAAGATTATGGAGAGGAGCAATTATTTTCTAGAAGACTGACGACGTGTACAGACTTCGATTCCTCCTTGCAGAAACTTGAGGTAATTCAGTTAAGAACGAACAACAAATTGTCTGAGGTATTGTTTTAAATACAAAAGAAAAAAAGTGAGAGTTTCTGATAATGAATTGTAATGTGAACAAGGTGTTTGGGTTAGTTATCTCCTCAGAAAGCTGAATAAAAATTGATATAGCATGCCTTAGTTGTTAGTGACACATAAGGCTCTACCAAAGACATTTTAGTTTACTAACTATTGTTATTATTATTATAATTTGTAGGAGCAATATGGGATAAGATATGAGCGCACTGAGTATTCAGTGAACCCCAAGCTTCATCGATCTCAGGTACACCTCCAAATATACATAAACTAAGAAATTGCTAATGTTCATAAAAAAGTATCTAAAACTTCAACCAAGAGCCAGCAAAAAAGTGCATGAGGCTAGTTCTTCAGGATTAATCTTGACAATATTCTGTTTTTGTTTATTTTTGAAGGTACTAGATTCATTAGTGCGGTTGACTTGCCGATCTGATGTGTCATCCGAGGTAAGGTGGCTTGGGGTGTGGCTTGTGAGACAATTACTCCCTCATGCCGGTGAAGAGTTTACATCTTCTCATCTCAGTCAATTAAAGGTTTGTATTGTCGTTGTTCCTTATTTGTCTCTTCCCTTGTTTTGGAGGGATTAAACCAATCTCTGACAACATGTCAAAATTAACTTTATTGTTTTCTATACTGTGTTCTTAAGTGCTTTTACGAGTGAAATAGTTTCTGTTACCTTCTCTCTGTAGGAAGCACATAGAGAGTGTACAAATAACATCTTAGAAGAGGCAAAAGAATGCTGGTGTGATATGCTAATCTCTGTTATGAAAGATGTCTGGAGAAGGTGCAAAAGAGGTACAGCTCATTATTTTTTTAAATTAACAAATCCTTTTAAATAATTTTCTCTTAGTTCATACCTTATTTGTTAATTCTTTTAATGGCTCAGCGGTTGAGGCACCGACACCTCCTAAAGATTCCAAATCCATACTTTTTCCTCTAACTAAGAAGTATTGCGCTAAAGGTTAGCTCATTTCAGTGTTGTATATTATTAGATGAGGGGTTAAGTCACATGATCTTTTCAAAATACTGAAAAGATTTTTGGTGATATTGTGATATGCATATACTTATTTTCTTTGCAAGTATCCTTTCCTTTGGTCTTACTCTTTTGTTTGATTGAAGTGGATAAATTTTGTAGTTCTTTTTCTACTTGTACAGGGGAATTAGCAATGGCTTCTGGGGAGAGAATGTATGAGATGGTCAAGGTAGTTCAATTTCTTCTTTTCCATATTTATTGAGAACTTGCAAATTTTCTTTGCTATAATTTTTCTTGAAATGCAGGTATTTGTACTACAACGACAATTTATTGTATTCACTCTTGGAGAAAATAAATCAAATCAATCTCCATTGAGCTCACCGATGCATACTGAAGAGAATGCTAGCCCGTTTTCTGATTCCAATGTGCCAAAACCTGGCTCCGAAATGGACTTAGGTGCACTTCCTCCACCCACTAATTTATTTTTATTGAGGAAACATGTGTATTCCATAATTACATGATCTGGTCCTTGTCATACTTGTATCACTTTCAGGATCTTGATACTAGATATTTCAGCATGGTACCATACCTGTATCAGGTCAGCGGTATTGCTGATATATACCATTGGCCCATTCATTATGATTGGTGCCGAACCTAAAGTTGGTGAGGTTCTGAATTGTGCATAGCATTTTTGGATGTGTTCTGCACTTCTTTTGATATTGTTGAATTTAAATTAATTTGTTCATTTTGGTTTAATCTGGACACTATATGCAGCGAACGGTGTACCGTGTAGAATAGCATTTGAAAAAGGAAAAGAGCGCCATTTCCAATTTTTAGCTGTCTCAAAAGGGATGCAAGGATGGATTATCCTTTTAGAGGAAATACCCCTAAAACCTCAATTTGGTACTGTTCGTGTCATGGCCCCACTTGCTGGTTGTAATGTAAGTATAATGATTTTTTCTAGAAGGAAATATACTCTGCAGTATTGTTATGCTGTAATACATTGATCAATTAGTTTGCATAATGATGCAGTGTACTAGCCTGTACCAGGAAGTTTACAAATGCCTTTAACTAGACTTCTATACTGTTTTTAATATGACTAAAGAACATCTCTGCCACTGGTGGTACTGTATGGTTAGTATAGAGGTATAGTTAACAGAGTCCTTCCTATTGTTTGTTGATATGACCTCTTTTTGTTGTTTTCCTCGAGTGCTTTTATGTCCCTTATTTTCTTTCCCCCTCTGGTGTAATATACAGTTGGATGTAGATATGAGGTACCCAAATGACTAAAATTATGTACCTTACCATCTGTAATTCATTAGTGTACTGGTATGCCTGGTGTATCTATCAGCATAGATCTTTCCATCTATTTGCATAGATCTTTCCATCTATTTCCTCTGTTATTATTCTCCATTTGTATTGTACATTTATATTCATCATTTTTTCCCTTTTATGATTCTGCAATACACAGCCTAAGATAGATCAACAACACCCAAAGTGGCTGCATATGCGAATACGCCCCTCATCTTTGCCATTTTTTGACCCTGCAAAGTTTGAGATATTTACAAAAAGCGAGAAATCAAAGGTTTTAGTTGACGGGAGATGGACTCTTGCATTTAGCAGTCAAGAGATGTGCAAGACTGCCGAATCCATGGTGACGAGAGAAATAAACCTTCAACAAAGGGAAGTTGAGTTGCAGCTAAACAAGTTGCTTGAAAATGAGTTTGCTTGCAGCTTATGATTTGGCCATTTCTGGGAGTCGCTTGGTATAGTTTTCTCGGCTTTTGTGGGCTCGGGTGAATGATATAATTTTCCCTTTTTTGAGTGGGAAATAGGAAATTACCTCTTGAAGAGGTGAAAAAAAGATGACATTTGTGATACTTCCTACTTTGGTCGTTTCATACGGGCCTCTGGGTTTGATAATTGGTGTTGGTTTTTGGGGGAAGGGAGTGGGGCGATAAGAGTTTTACCATCTTTTCTGGGTAAATAATACGTGATATTTCAGTTTCAAAGCATTATTTGAAAGTTCTTTATAGATGGGTTTTGTTCTTAGCTTTTCTGATACCCATTGACAAAACAAAGGGTGTTATTATAACTTATAAGTCTGGAATAAATGGTGCTGCTTTGCCAAATATAATATAAGATAACATGCACAATTAGACATTTTCCGATTATGTAAATTTCAATTTTAGGGTGGCATTTTGGGGTTAAGTAAATATCAGTTTTTTATGTTAGTTCAGTGGCATAAAACATGGAATTTGTTGTACAATAGCTTTTTTTTTTATTTGTGTGGTGCTTTACCTTTTGTAATCAATAGGTAAATGTATTTAAACCCATTTTTTCATTGTGTAGTTGTAATTGAGCATTACTCGAGTTTTTTATGTGGATTTTATTGTATCTTTCAGTATAATGGATGATATTTCGGCTGGTATTACTTTAGGCGATCCCATTTGTTTGTCTTGCTCCTTGCTCCTGGTGCATTCATCGGAATCAAGGGAACTTTAATCTCAGCTGTTTAATGAGAATCAATTGGAACCGTCAGATCAAAATTAAACAGTTGAGAAATTTGTGCTACTTCGGCTACTCGAGGAATGAAAAGCAGCGGAAAGATAAGTTGTCTAATGTTCACTTTTGCAGCGTGCATGCAAAAGGGAAGCATATGATACCTTCAAAACAAACAGAGGGTAAAAACCTAGATGACAAGGAAAAAGAGAAAAATATACCTCAGTTGTCTTCTGTTATGTCTCCTCTCTTAGGTACAAAAGCCCGAGACAAACATGAGATCCAGGAACATTTTTACATACGTCCATATGATTTCTAATATTCTAATATTTTGTTCAATTGATATTAGTACAAATTAACCGCCCCCCGTTTGATTCGTGTTTACCAATTTAATACAATAATGCTCATAATGGAAGTACCAGGAAATATTGAGCCACATAGAGATAATATTCCTATTTGGAAGAATATATGGGTATGCAAAAAATGGATTGGGGTCGCTTGTATGCCACGAAATTCTTCGTTCTAATTTTTCATTTGACATTCTCAAACAATATATGGAAAGATAAAGCATTCCGATAATATGCTAATTTTACAAGAGACTGCAGGAGCAAAAAACAAAAAAATTTGAAATAAAACTTGAAACCCAACAGTTTCTGCTATGTATACCGTTATTTACAACAGTCCAACTATACCCTTTGAGAGTTCAGACATTTATGTTATGCTCAGCTGATAGTTTTTTTCATTTTACTTTTCCTTTTACATATCATATATTTGTTCTCTTTTTGTATTCTTATAATAATTTTTGCAATTATAGTCAAGTGACTTGGTAATTTTGCAATAGAAGGATTTTATTTTGTATCTTATATTTTGGAGGCAGAATAACATTATTCATCCAAAATAAATAGTAGATTCTAGGCTAGAAATACTGAGAAAGGTAATGCAATTAGAATAACGAACAACTAGATTACAATAAGGAAATTTTACCATGTCTAACCCCCACCTTTTTACAGAAACACCCCAGGTTTCAAAAAGATTCTGGCATCAGTCCAAATGAATCTTTTCTGGCAGGACTGAGCCACAGAAACCTGGCACTATTCTCTCATTTCCCTCTATACCACCTCCTATAGCCCCTACATCTAACCTTAATCTCAATTTCCCGCCTTTTTTTACCGTTGGAACACAAGTTTGAAAAATCTCTCTGACCCACTTCTCAAACAAGGCCTCTAGACAAGAACCAGATGCCCAAACAAGCCACTCTACCACTTCCTTATCCATACTGAAATTAACAAATTGCCCCTCTTCTCCCCAAATCTCTGCACAAGCTCGGTTTAACCGTGCCACAATTCTATTTGGAATATGAACTGAGCTATCTGAGCCTGTACCTATAGTTACACTAACCCCTATTTTCTGAAATAAGGTTTGTGGATGATCAGTTTGCCGATCAAATCCATCACCCTCATGTGTAAGGTCACTCGGTATCGTCTCTTCTTCATCGAATGCCACCTCTCCTTCATCCTCACTGGCACATAGGTTAAGGTTAAGGTTAAGGTTGAGGTCTAGCCCGGTTTCACCTCTATGCCTCTTCGGTTCCTGATCGAGTTCATTTTCTAAAGGCAACAACTTCCTCTTGAGGTCATTTTCACTCGGCAATTCCACCGAAAATCTCATGTTCACCGCACTATGATTTTCTCGAGTGAATTTGCTTTCCATCATAGTGTAAGATTGAGAGAAAGTCAGAATGATGATCGCATCAGACTGGTCTTTTAAAGATTGGACCGAATTCAAAATATCAGCTGGTGCTTGATTGAAACCCTCAATTAAAACCACACACCTCTTCTCCTTCTCCACCTCTTTTGAAATTATTTCGCGGTCAAATTTGCTCGGATCGACACGAACTACTCTATCAGTTGACCCGCAATAAGTCTCTGCTATGACGAGTGCTACCCTTCTTTTTGCAATTTGGTCACTCCCTTCTAGTATTATTAAATTCTCCTTTTTCTCAAATGCCTCTACTATTGAAGCAATTGCTCCCGATTGCCAAGGAATGTTCTCATACAGTCTCTTCTCCAATTCTTGTACTTCAACCAAACTTCTCTTCCTTTTTTCTTTGCTTTCTGACGAGGCTGAATCAGAGAGATTGAAAAGACCACCGAGAAAGAGATTAGTGGTACTATTAGTGGTCTTAATTTCATTATCTCGAGATACCTCAAGTGGCCAGGTTTTGGGGCAATTTGCTTGGTAAGGCGTTGGGTGTTGCTCAAACATCTGCTTATTTTGGTTACAAGGGCCCCAAATTGGGTGTAATAAATTTAAGTTTTTGGGAGAGAAATTGGAACTAAGCAAGGAGGGGTAGAACTGAGAATTGATGTTTTTGAATTGATGAAGCTTTTGGCATAGTCTACTCCATTTGCTCCTTAGTTCCATCAAGTTTACCTGAATCAAGTGATCAGAAAATAGGATTAATTTAAAGAAAAAACATATGACATATATATATAAATAAAGTATTTCCTTATTGGCTTTCATAAAATGGAGTCTCATGTTGACATAAACTAGTTATAGATCACCCTTCAAGAATTAGTTTTTCAAAAATAGTCACATGAATGATGGAGCTACAGTTTTGGTGTCAACATAAGTATAATGTCTTTTTTGGAAGACTATATATATGTATTTTTTTCCAATGATATGTAACAAAATGGAGCTACTTTACCTTATGATGAGTTTCAGGCCTATTCGGCCGTAACCAAGGAGGCAACTGGATCCCTCCAGTGCATCTGGCATCCAAGGAAAGAATAATTGATGCTTCTCTCTCATAGTTTGTATTGCACTCGAAACAGAGTACCTCTCTCTCTTCTTCTCCTTCCTCTTTAGGCACAAAATAGACCTTCGGCGGTGCTTCAAACAATTGATAGGAACCCTGATTTAGCTTTGTCACCCTCGGTTCCAATCCACTATTCCATAGAAACAAAAGACAAATATATTTCTGTTAATTATTGACTCATATATGTTTGCAAAGGTCATTGCTATTTATTGCTATCATTGCTCAATAATGTTTGTTCTTTGTAGTGCTAAATGTTTGATTTTTCATCAAGTATATAGACAATGCGTATATTTTTATGGTCATTCATCTTATATATATTAAGGCACTGTAAACCATTTTTTCATTCAGATAATACTATTATTTTGTTGTGTGTGGGACTAATCAGTAGCAGAATGACATGTAGTCGCTAACATAATTTCGGAATATACTGCAATTAAAAGAAAGAAATATTTCATTCTTAAAATAATAAAACTCTACTTAGTCCTTATTTAATTTTTGCAGTAAAATACTAAAACTAAAAAAAATCTATTAGAGATGTATAATGGTAAAAAAAGTAAATGTATGGCATGACAATGTATTATTCTTTTTTTCTATCTTGTAAATGCTAACTTACATAAAAGACAAAAGTTCAATGTATCACCTAGCTAAGTCAAGGGTTAAAAAGACCAGGTAAAAATTTTTACACATCAAGAAACAAAACTATAGTATAAAGTTTAATAGGTACTTCTAGCTAGTAACTGAACTGAAAAGCTTTAATAAGCATGCCTAAATAAATAAAAAGGAAGCACTGATTGGGGGAAACAGAACTGGTATCTGGTAAAAGACTGTCTAATTAGGAATAGTAATAGACTAAAATAGTCTCGACCAATTTCACTGTATAGGTATATGTATGTCAAAATACAGACAAATGACTACATGGTTTTGCAAATTTGTACAGTGTCTTCCTTAATGCACTTTGGACGTAGAAACCTGACAACAAATTTGTCATGTAGTATCTTCTTAAGGACCGTGCATTAAATTCTTATTTGGTACAAAAATATAATCCATCAAATTTGGAATTCTCATTACAGAAGCTTGCACTGTTGTACATTTAATCAATGCAACAATAACTGAAGAACACTATATTTGGAGAACTATGTGCAATAAATTTACTAACCTTTGAGCAGGAGCTTGTAGGCTCAGAGAAAGACCACCACCAGGCACTGTCACTGCATGTAGGCCCCACTTGACTTCCAGGTTTGGTCTCCTTCTCTTCACTTGCATGTAAGTCTGGTAGCTTGCAATCCCCAAAACCCATACTTTACCTCCATTACTACCACAAACTAACTTCTCAATTTCTTCAATAATGTACCTTATTGGGCTAAACCCTGAGTCTAATTCACCCCTTGTTTCATCCCCAAGTGCCCATTTTAAGTCTCCAATATAGAAAACCAAACCATTTGAAGAAACCAAATTTCTCTTTAGCTCTTCCATCTTAGCCTCAATTCCTCCTTTCCCAACAAGTCCCAGTTGCATGTAGGTAGAAATACCAAACTTTACAAATTGCACTCCTTTGAGCTCCTCTGGCACATCTCCTCTCTCTAACCTCCTCCTAATCTCCTCCACCAAACTCTCTGAGAAAGAAACAGAGTCTCCAACCAAGACAGGATTGTTTCTCTTTCTCTCTTGCACTTTTCTCCCCATTACTTCAAAAATTAGTCTCAAATCCTCTTTTTGTGATTTAATCCCAAGAGGGTCTTGATCAAAAATGGGTTTCATGAATTGTGTTTGCCATAAGTCCTTATTTTGACCTAATGATAACACAGAGCATTCTTTTTCTCTCTCCTCTTCTAAGCTACTCTTCACCAAGCTACTGGAAAACCCGGCCTCACGCATGACCCGACTCACACTTGGGTCGTCTAATATGGATATAATAAGTTGTTCAAGTTCAACCTTAATGGCCAAGAGAGGTTGTTGGTTCTGGTTCTGGTTTTGTTGTAGCTGGTTTTGTGGTATCTGGCTTTGCTGTTGTTGGAGTTCAATGCAACCCCTCCTCTGGTTTGCTTGCGCTCTCTTGAGCGCTGCAATGAGTGCATTTGACAAGGTTGGATATGAGGCATGCATAAGAGAATTAGGGTTAGGGTTTGCGGTTGCA
The DNA here is from genome assembly GCA_964058825.1 of Carex arenaria. Lineage (NCBI taxonomy): Eukaryota > Viridiplantae > Streptophyta > Magnoliopsida > Poales > Cyperaceae > Carex > Carex arenaria. The sequence continues at coordinate 893,205 of CAXKVW010000658.1, forward strand.
CCATTTGTAGTCGAAGAGGAAGAAGGCGAGGTGCAAGTCGGTAGCCGGTTAAGGGCAACATTGAAGCATAGCTCGAGAGCTCGGCAATGTAGGAGGGTATTTTGGTAATTTGGCTGTTGCTGGGACTTGAGACAGGCTCTCTTGAGGAGGTTAGTAGGTGTACAGAGAGAAGGAGATGTGGAGGTGGTGAGAAGTGTGGTGGCTACATGCAGAGGTGTAACCTGTGCATGGTTTCTTCTCTGAGCAAGAGAAAGAGAGAGCTTGAGAATAGTGGCAGCCTCTGGAGTGAGGGCCTGGTGCAATGTGGGGATCCCTGTGCGCATAACTAGAGAGAAACCCTAACCACCCCCCACCTGTTCTCTATCTCCGTCTTCAATGGAGATCTATATAGAAACTCACTAACTATTGGTTTTTAAACCTTGAACTCCCCCGTCTGCCTAGCTATCTCTCTCTTTCTGTAAAGATAATATAGAGGGAATGTAAAGAAGTTCTTGGTTGTTCTTTTCTGGTTGGTTATTGATCAGTGATGAAGAGGATATGTATGAGAGGATTTTTATATAGAGAGAATGTGTATGTTCCTTTCTGTCTTTTGTGTGTGTGTGTGTGTGTGAACTGTGAAATGAGATTATATAAGCGGTTTCTCACAGCAAGTCTATATAGACATAAGACACTATTCATTAGAAAAAAAGTATCTGTGTGCAAATGCTGCGTTTATAATTTTATATAGATTGAAGGATGAGTTGGTAAATTCAGAAGTTCAGAAGGATGTATCATGTATATATGAAAATGGCACATCTATTCTCTCTCTACAATCTGAGGAATGTTTCTCTGTCTCTCTCTCTCTCTCTATCTCTCTCCTGGTGTGAGTTTTGTCTCTTTTTTCTTTTGTAGCTGATGCTGTTCCTTTTCATAGCCACTTCAGCCTTTGCCACCTCTCTCTTTCTGCCACCTTTTTTGAATTTTTCATTCTTTTCTTTTCTCTTTAATTCTTTCTTTTTGTCCAAATTCCCTTTTCTTTATCTCTCTACTCTTCCTTTTGTGCTTTGAATGCAGAGGCGCCAAAATACTTGACAAGAAATGATGAGGGTTGGAGGTGCATCTTGCATATCCATCAATCCTTGTAATACTAATTGCACACCTTTTTGTTTCTTTAGTTACCATTCAACAAACATGCATGAAACTGGTTCATATGTGGCTGTTGCTTTCCAAACATAAAATACAAAGAAAGATGAATGGGACATTTACAAGTGATCATATAACGGCCACTCAACATACCTTATTATAAGGTCACTATATGAACTATATTATCAGTTCTTTCCATATACGAAAGACAAAAAAAATTATGAAATCACAACAATTTATTGGTTCTTTGCATTTTTCTTATGTGGCAGGACGGATTACTTTTTCTTCCCTCCATTAATTTTTTATCTTGCACAAAGCGCCATAATCTTATGGCCACAAAATATAAGTGCATTGAGAAAACAAACTATATTCTTTAGTTCTTTTCTCAGTACTAATTAATTACTTATTACTTGCTCATTGCATATTGCTCTTTTTGTAATAGTCATGCTCATTTGTTTCATAAGAAAAGTGTAAATTATTATATTATTATATATAAAGACAGAATGATAGAAAACCTTTATGTACTCATCCAGATGTGATACTATTTTTCTTAAATATTTATATATAATGACAAATTAAAGTGTTTATATATACCATATGTTACAAGAAATAAAAACTCTGAATTGAAAGTTGTATTTTTACTTGTTTGATAAAGTATCCACTTTGATATTTTTTATGATTGTTAAGAAAAAGTATGATAAATATTTACATATTATGTATAAACACTTGTGGATTTAGATATGAAAAACTTACGTGCTAAGTATAAACATATTTTTAGCTGCCCATAGTGAGGTGCAAGAATAATTTCCTACAGCATTGCCATCATTTTTGAAAGTTGTGAAATAAATGAAAATCTAAGATTCCATTAATAAAATAAATCCACTGCAATCTAAAATCTTATAAGATTACAAAATTGCACTAAATAATTAATTTCTTTCATTCGTAAGAACCACATATAGTAAATGTATTATTATTTATCCTCTTTATGTTAAAAAGTAGAAACAAAGTTAAAATGTACATATTCCGAGGAGAACTATGTCTATACTTTATCACCAGCTCAAAGAGAAAAAGGAATCACACTTGTTACTGTCATTCCTTTTTCTTTTTCACTTTTGTATGAAAATGTGTAGAGATAAAAAGATAAAAAAAAAGGGAACCGTGCCAAATGATGACTCATGTGGCATCCAACGATTAATTAGTATACCAAAAATTAAATTAAAAAAATATAATAACTTATGCTGAGCTAAAAAGTTTGTTTTGAATGTATATCCTACTAAAAAGTTGTTATTGTATTATTAAATTCACTCAGTTTGTATTTACATCAACACTCTTTAATTATGAAATTAAATGGTGTTGGAAATTACGAAGTTAACTTTGGCACGGTGAATTAGTATGTACTGATTTAAATTTATCTATTTATTTTAAAGTTATCACATAAAATTATATAAGAGACTTCAGAATTCAATATGTCAGAAATTAGGAAAACTTTTATTACTTGAACATTTATGTACAATAATTGGCTAAAATCATATTAAGTGGATAATATTAGTGCATGGTCCTCGAAAATATGTAAAACGTGTTTGATTCAATGTACATAAGTGTTAAAGGGTATTAACTTAAAAGAATTATTTTCAAGGGTGCATGTGCAAAATTCCACAACAGAAAGTAGAAAGTAAGTTAAAGCTAGCAGCATGATGCTTTTTCTCTGTAAACAAGGGGGAAAAGGTGAAGCCTGAGAATTTGTACTATAAATGGGGAGAGATCAATGAGAATGTTTATTATATTCATCTAAAAAGAACAAAAAAAAGAAAAGAAAAGTTAGCTTGTTTGCTTATCTATCATTTTCATCTTTACTATCATTAGAAGCTTTGATTTTTTTTTTTTACTTACAGTAAATTAGTCTCAACCTATTAATCACCAACCATTACTTGGAAATGATTGCTTGAAACAACATTAATATGTTGTTATATAACTATTATATATGCTTTTCATAACGAGGGTTGTTTATGATGAAAAAAGCTTCATCATTAAATTATTATTACTATTCCCTTTTGATTTGACCATACCATTTTTGGTGCCCTGATCTGTACATTTCATGATATAATATGCCTTTTGAATCTTATTGTTCTTGCCCATTTTTTTTTAACAATCTTTGGTTTTTAAATTATTTTAAAGTAGGGTAACTGAGCTTCAAATTTGCGACATTTAATCAAAAAAATATTTTAATAAATAGTACTGGACGTGATTCTTGATTTTAAATTCAACCAGAAATGTGGTGGTCATTTTATGATACCGTTCTTAAAAAAAAAATACTTGATTTGATATTAACTTTTGTGGTAGTTTAAGGAATTCAGGCATCAACTACCTGATCGCATCAGATTAGTTTCCGACGAATTGGGTAAGAAATTCAGGCGTGTTTAGATTTACGAGATGCTTTCAGATTCGTGCTGAGGTATATGAACGCTCGAATCCAGTTTGATACATTCAGGTACCTGAGGGATCTGAATTCCAAAAAATTGGATTGTAACACAAGGGGTGCACACAAAAACTTATGATTCATAGGAGCGGATCCAGGATTTTCGTCAAGAGACAAAAAAATATCGAACTGGGTTTAAATTCATTAACTAATTAAGTACTTAATTAAAAATAATACTTTAATTTATGCTTTTCAATGCTCTGACTTGTAATTTCTGATATTTTAATCTATAATTCTAATTATTAATCATAATTGAAGAAATTTATTTTAAATTTAATTCGAACTACAAATTAAACATCTAGCGGGGGACAAAAATTTCCAGGGAGGGGCATAGTTGATCGAAACGTCCCGACCTCCACTAAAACGCAAAATTCAGGGGGGGCATGGATGATTCATAACTCACTGGGAATCAATTCAGATTCAACTCGCTAACAACTCGAGTTCATTGACTCAGTTGTCTCACGAGTTGAATCCAAGTTATCCCCAACTCGGTTCGGAATCAACTCGGTTGACTCATTGAATTGTGTATTATTTTGTTAGAAGTAATTTGGTAAACTTTATACTATATATTTAATGGAAAAGGCTGGCGTGCTACTTGTAACATAGTGACATATCGTATTACTCCCTCAAAAACCTACTAAGTAGACTTCAAACGACAAATCCAAACCGTTGAAACCGATCTACTTCACGAGTGATGTATTTACATATAAAATTTACCAATTTTTACATTCATTTAGTATAAAGTCAAGCAGTCAAAAAAATAATGAAAAATGAATGTGTTAAAATTAACTTATAATTATTAATTTTTGACCATTTGACTTTATACCAAATGAATTCAAAACATTATAATTTTGGCATATAAATTCATCACTTATGTAGTAGATTGATTTCAACAGTTTGGATTAGTCATTAAAACATATTCAATAGGTTTTTGAAGAAGTAGTATGATATGTCACTATGCTACAGGTAGCATGCTAGCCTTATTCATATTTAATTATGTATTTGTCACTATTTCATTATGTAAAGTTTTAAACTGTGTACTATTTTGATAAACTATATACTATTTATTTTGTTAGACTTTGTTTTAGTTATTTTTAAATTTGACAAATTATGTATTATCTATGAGTCACGAGTCAACTCGAGTTGTTCGCGAGTTGTTCTAACTCGAAACTGGATTAGCAACTCGGCTCATGAGTTCACGAGTTGAATCTAAATTGCCCTCAATTCAGACTCAACTCGGTTCATGAGTATATAAGTAACTATTCTCATAAGCAGATATTCATATTTCCGTGTAAAATTTGGGTAGCTGTAGTGATTCTTTAGTATATACGTATGTATGTAAGTATATTTATTAAAATATTGGATTCTTTTTCCTAACTTTTTAATCCTTGTTGGGTTACTTTTTTGACCGGCTTCTTTTCTTAAAAAGTAGAGAAAGATGTATTTGGCATTGGGATAATTGATGCCATGCCTCCTCAAAGCCTTTTTGATTGAGTGGAAATAGCACTCAATTGTGTGTGTGACAATGCAATTATTCTTGACGGATTGTGGAATAATTAATTTTACTTCTATTGTGCCCATGTGTATGTTCATATTTTTTGTCTTAACTAGAAAATGTTTTTAATTTGAAGATTAATTTCCATCTGCCCAGAAGATAAAATAATAAAATTTAACAATTATTTTTCCATTTTGAGTTAAATGCTTTAACTTTTTTTATAAAATTTTCTTTTTAATAGGGTCAACATTAACCATAGAAATGTATTAATCTCATTAAACTGTAAAAAAAAATATTGGAGGAAAATTAGTAAAGATAAAATTATTGAATGTGTTATATCATAAGAAAGTAGCAAATAAAGTAGTTGTTTGAAACTTACAAGAAAGGTACTACATGTAGCTTTTTGTGTCTTTATGAAGGTACTGTTTTTTTATTCAAAGCATCCTACAGCATGCTACATGATGGGATCCATATTGCAAAACAGCATTAAAATTTTATTGGAAAAAGTTATCTTTTGGACCAGATCTAACCCACAAAATTGGTGTTGCCCAATTGAATTGTAAGAAAAAAATAATCAGTTAACCAGTTTGAAAAATATTCATTGGTCAGTTCATAATTTGGTGAAGTATTTCCAAAGGAGGTTCAAATTTTTTGTGTGTCTTCATAATGTTTTTTTTTTCTTTTCTAAAAACAAATGTTTAAAACTTATATCTCAAAATACAATTGTTAGATGTGATTAATATTATATTATCTTACATATACATATATAAAATTATCAATTTTCATTTTTGTTTATATTATACGAATAAAAAGTAAAAAAAAAAACTCTCAAAAATTATTCACATCAGTGTATTTTTGCACTCTTGTTAAATATCAAAATAAAGAAATATCATATTTTATATGTATATAGAGTGATATATATCATATTTAACAGTTCTATAATGACATTTAAATTTTAAATTTTAAGTTATTAAAATTTGAAAAATGCAAATTTAATTGAGACACTAAAAATAAAAATAAAGACATTCGAACCTCTTTAGGAAATTATTTTCATACATCTACATTGAATATTTACTGGGTAATAAAATGTAAAATAATGATCCGCTTCAGGGAAAAAAAAATAGGTGATGAGCTATCACCTTTTGTAGGAGAAACACTGGTGCTGGGTTGATAGAATTTTTTCTCTTTGTTAGGCATGCTTATAAAGTGACTGTACTGCTTCTAAGGCTTCACCAGGGGAAACATCAGAGAAAGAAAGGGAAAAGGGATTGAATAAAGCAGGAGATCAAATCTATGGTAAAGTTGAACAGAAATTTAATATGATTTTACAGCATGTGTAATAATAACTTGTACCTATGTCATGGGAAAAAAATAACTAACTTCAAGAGATGCTATATTCTTTGCATTTTTTTAATTCATTTCGGTTCTGTAAGTATCAGATTATTGGTTTGTTTTGCTATTAAGTATTAACAAATCAAGCATTGAAGGACAGAATCTTTGTAAAGAATGCAAACAAAAAATAAGCACAAGGCTGCAGTAGCGTTAGGAATAATAAGTTAATAACACAACAATAATTACTAAGCACAAGGCAGCAGGAGCATTTTTCTACAGCAAATATTTACAAGTACAAAATATGTAGAAATGAAATATAATTTGCAGGTGATAAATGTGGCAACTAATTTCCGTCACAGAGGATCCAGATTAGAGGAATAAAAGAACAGATGACACCGATGATGCATGCTAAAAGCAATTTCATCATCTCTGAGAACTCATCATGCTCAGCTGCTGCTGCCAAGGTTTTCAAAAAGAAAGAGAGAGAAAATAAAAGGAATGTTTGCACAACTAAAAAAGTTAAAAAAAAAATGAGGGGAGGGAGGAATGACCGCAGCCTCAGGGATAACTGGATAAGGTTAGCTCACATCCGAATCAAAATAAAACCAGGAGTGTTTTAGATGTACCAAGTTTCTTTAAGATTCGTATTAGATTAAACCACATGATTCAATCTCATTCACGAGATATGGTATCTAACCTCAGAATTGTGACACTAACTCAGAGATTAAGTTATTTATAGTTATAAATATCCACAAAAAATCTTTCAGTTGATTAATTAATCTGTGAACTTTCGCTAATTTTCGTACTTTTCCATTAACTTAAATTGTGTTGTCACGATGTAATATTAATTTATTGTTGCATTGCTATAGTTTTATAATTTGTTCGAGATTATCTTATATGAATATGAATATAAATTATTCATATTATTATTATTGCTATTATTATTATTATTAATAATATTATTATTATTATGTAAATAATCTACTATTACATTTGATATTTTCTCAATAACAACACTTTATAACTAACATTATTCAAACTCCTAAATAATAGTATTCACCAATTATTTTATTATTATTGAAATAACATTAGTCTAACACTATTTCTTTAATTTGCTAAACGAGCTTATAATTTATTTTCACTGTATACATTTGACACCCAAAAAGCTCCACACAAAAGCCCCCGAAAATAAGGCATGCAAAACAAGCAGCCTTTTGTGTGTGTGGTTCCTTTTTTTATGATTTTTGCCAATAGACCCTTATGTAATTGCGTTTATGACGCAAATGTCCCCAGAAACATGTAAATTATATTTTTTTAGTTTTAAACTTCAAGGGTCTGACATGCAAAAAATGCAACTGATCTCCTTCTTCTCACTGTACAACACAGAATAGACCTAACAGAGCTAAAACAAGAAGAACAAAACCAACACGCTGCTCAGCAAAATGCTGTCAATGCTTGGATCTTTTGTGTATGTGTCTATTCAAGAAATAAAAAAGAAAACAAACAAACAAACAAATGAAGAAATGTAGATATAAGAAGTATACATAGAAAAAGACTATAATCATCGTTCCCATCATGAATTTTATTATTACTTGTCCTTTTGGACATGATTCAATGTTTTTTAATTATTATTAGTGTTGTCTTTTATGCATATGTACCCTTCAAAAGAGTCTTTATTTTGCTTTGTTTTGAAAGCTATAGAACTTGGACACAAATCCCATAAATGCATGATTCCCTGGTTTTAATTTAAAGGGGTTTGGATCAACAACAAGAGATAGGGGCCCCTTGCTGCCAAGAATTATTAACAATCTGTTAGGAAGACAATTTATTAACTACTAACAATAAATATACAAGAAAGATGTTACTTAAAAAATTGTTGATATTTGATGTTATGCATAAACAAATATATAACAATTCAACACAGAAGGAGCTTTGGAAGATAAGGGCATCGATGAAGGTTAAGGTTTTCATCTGGTTAATGCTAGATAACAAAATCTTAACACAGGAGGTTTCTCACCTACAGAGGCTGTATAGTTGACACGCAGTGGCGGAACCATGAATGAAAATTAGGGGGTGCCAACGGGCTGAGGGTGCCAAGGGCTCATAAATAATTTAGGGCTGGGGTGCCAAGGGCCCATAACTCAACTGCTATATATGAAAATTTTCTGGGCTAAGGGGGGGCCAGGGCCCAGGCTGGCCCAGGCGCTGGTTCCGCCTCTATTGACACGGGTTGTCATCTCTATTTAGCAAATCTAGTGGAGACGAAAAACCATATTATGTGGGATTGCGTATATATAAGATGATTATAGAGGGGGTTTATGGCGCAATATAACATCTCGCACAGCAGGGGTGGGGATATACAATTAATCTGGACATAGATTTGGCATGACCTTCTCAACATTAGTGGAATGCGGTATGGGCAGCGGGTGCCTGGGCATTGTGAAGGGAGAGAAACATACTGTTCTCAAATAAACAAAAGCCCATGTTCCATCTCATAAACAACATGATTCTTGAGATTGAGAAATAGAAGGCGTGCGTTTAGGAAATCTTAACAGGTTTTAAATTTCGTGTCTATACGCAAATGCTTCAATGTATAGGTAGTATGGGTGGACATTTTACTAGTTAAATATACTTCTATTTTTATAAAAAAAAAAAATTTGTTGATTGGTAATTGCCGACAACCATAAAAAAAACAAATATATAACAATTGGAGAAATAAGAGATCGATATATATTCACAATCGTAGAAATAGTTAATTGATTCGAGACGCTCGATTGAATCTCATCCTTCATTTTGACAACCTCTTTCAAGATTTATTGTTTGAACAGGAGAAGAAATCATTCAATTCAGCCACAAACACAAGATTCTCTAGTTCTTCATCTAAGTCTGACAAACTACCATTTTCAATAATTTTTTATCCAAGGATATACAAGCAAACCTCACTCATGGGCCATGATGAGGCCCATTACAAATAAGTTTCTCTTCATTTTCTGAAAGAGAGCGACAGATTATGTGGCTGTGATAGAGGTCAAGTACAGAGAGTACTGATAAGAAAAAGAATCACTGCATGTGGTCCCACACAGCCGTCAGCTAGTGGGCCCCACAAAAAAATATGGTAGGTTGCAGTTATTCTGGATGCACTGAAACAGTTGTCTCTTTGGTATACATGAAGAATACTATGCATGACAATTATGTATCACTAGGCATATCTAGCTACCTATGTCTTCATGTCTTCTCTAGTCTCTACTGTTGATACTGCCCCTATTGCACCCAAAATGATTATTGGACGAAGATTTATACAAAAAAAGAAAAATAAATATTTTTTTTGAGTAAAAATAAGGATCAAAGTTCTTATTTGATTTATTTATAGATGACAAACAGTTTTAAGTTTCAAGATGAAACCTAATTGAACCTATTACAAAATCGATTAAAAAAACTGAATCTTGCCAAGCAGCCCTAAGAAAAGGTAAAATTTAGAAAATTAAAAAAACAAAGTATAATGCAAAACGCAAGAAAACTTAAAACTCTTCTGGATAATCAACATATCCAATTCATTTGATCAATCACTTCATGCATTAAGTCTTCCTCTTCCTTGAATACTCTACAACATCTTTCTCCAACATAGGAACATTGCAATTAAAATTATATCCTCTGTCTTGCTGCCTTCTCCCTTTATGAAGATCCATTTTTGAGCCTGGATTTCATGCATTGGTCTTGCCCAATTTCTATTTGGCAACTCAAAATGATTTGAAACCTTGCCATAAACTTCTAATGAGAATACACATTCAAAAAACATGTGCTTCCCATTTTCACAAGCCTCCCTGCATAAGAAAAATAAATATTTGTTACTTATTGATCATATAAAATCCCTATTAAATTTTCTCAGTGTGAAGCTTGGGACCTAATCCAAAAAAAAAGATAAACAAGTTTTGGTACCCAAACAAGTTCACAAACAAAAGCAAGTAAAAAGAGAAAGAACAAAGAACACATAAACTTGTAATTAACAGAGTTCAGACTAGCAGATGGCCAATTTATCTAGACTATAGATCTCCGGGGACCCGTAATCATTTGGTGCACATTTTTATTTATGAAAAATATATAATTACAACTTAAAGAGCCGATTAGCTTTGTGAGAATATCTCAATAGACCTATATAAAATCTAACTCAAGAGAACACATACCGCGCACGTCGAATTCACGTGCTCGTAAGATGGATTTGAGGTTTGATTGGAAAATTTGGCTAAATAAATCTTAAGAACTAGATGGATATTTATGAGATAGTTATGCTCTTTGAAACGTGTGTCTTTTTTAGCAAGATTTGAGTTAATGAAAATGTCTCAAAAAACCTCTTATTTATAGGAAACCAGAGAATAAATCCTGCCTAGAAAATTCATAAAAACGTTTCATATTTTTTGACACTCAACGATTTAATAAAACACTCCAATGTTTATTCCAATCTCATATGAACACTAACTAACTATTATGTTGAAATTTTATAAAATCACTATATGAAGAAATCCAGCAAATATTGTTCATAACGGTTTATAATCTATATAGACAAACCTTTTTATCAACCATTGATTCTAGAGAGTATAAATCATTAATTGGAATGGTTTATAAAACCATTGGATTGTTTAATAGCTTGTTGGCTCAGATGATTGTATTGTAAGTAAACAGTTAACAACATAATAACCAATCCAAACAATGATTTCAGTAAAATAACCTGGCTATTCGACAAACCGTTAACTGAATCGTTTGTTTTTCAATGCATATTGATCCATTTTTAATTAAGTAACAACTTTTTATAATTCTTTATCTTAATTAATATTATTTAAAATCATCAAATTTACATTCAACTTTAAAAAAGTACAAATTAATTCTCTGTAGATGAAACAAATGCTGTCATTTCTTGTGTCCTCAACTTTTGATTTTTCTCTTTTGCATTTTTAACTTGTAATGGAGTGAGAAACCCAAGAAGAGAACTGAGTGATGGAATGTCTTTTTACTTCTGACCCCCTTGGAAATCGCAAATTCATGCAACGCCAAAACACAGGACACCGGACTGAACAAGAACCAATGAGCTCTCCTACGCTTCTCCAACTTTTGCACCTTTAAACTCTTATAATAGTTTCTGCAGTGTATTAAGCTTTATGATTGACTTACAAATCTCTAGAAGTTCTTCAAAATTTTATGGCACTATGACTATATCCATATTTCTACGTAAACAGAGATTTCAATATTGTGCTGTGTGTTTCAGGGCCGAGTGAGACTTTCATATTATGAAGTCAATAAGGTGAATAAGAGCCAATTGTAAAATTTTCATGTAGTATATATAATACGAGAGTCAATTTTATAGTACCCTGCATAGTATTTTACTCAAAATTATATAGAAAATAATGTGTGTGTATATATAGAGAGAGACTGACTAATATGCTTTCGGTAGCATTTTGGCCGAAGTGCTACCGACCCAAACTTCGAACTAAGTAGCTCAGTAAATTTTAAAATTTCAAAATTTTATAGTACCCATACAAGTTCAATAAATAACCAATTTACTTAGCTATTTAGTTTGAAATTTCGAATATAAAATTTTGAAATTTGAATCGGTAGCCGAAGTGCTATATACCGAAAGCATATTAGTCAATCTCTCTATATATATATTTAAATAAATAGGGATCTCTCATTGGATACATGTGCATATTTTTTGGAATAAGATTTAGTCCAAATGGCTTTGGACCTGACATCATTCAAAGCCTCTAAAATTCATACGATTAAAATCCAAACATTCGATCCAAACCGCTCAACGTGATTTTCATATTAAAATGTGCTCAGATACCAAATTTTATATTTTTTGGAAATTTTTTACTATTTTATTAGATCCGTACAAATTCACTATTTTTGGACCGTTAAAAAACAATGATTTTGTATGTATCTATAAAATAGTAAAAAAATTCCAAAAAATATAAAATTTGGTCTCTGAGTATATTTTAATATGAAAATAATGTTGAGCAGTTTGGATCGACTATTCAGATTTTAATCGTATGATTTTTAGAGGCTTTGGACGGTGTCCAGTCCAAAGCCATTTGGACCAAACCTCGTCCCATATTTTTTATGGTCATTCTAAATACATACACCAGACTCCTTATATTTCTATATTTTTTGAAAAAAAATATAAATATTATATTTTTGGTGCTTCCATTCTAAGACTTTTTACTCCTTAACAAATTGTTTACTAACTCCTCCCTGATAATATGTTAAGTTATTGATGATAATAAGTACATAAATTTATTTCAAGACTCATAATTCACATAAAAAGAAAAATTCCTAGCACTAGGAATGGCTTACTCTATGGACTCATCCTCCAATATATGAACATGCATTATATTCATAAACAAGTATCAACTATGTTTATATTAATTGAAAACTAATCTTTGATCTAGTGACTAAAATAATGTTCTCGTATATATGAGAGGTTGTATATATATTCGAAATCCGAATAAAAATTTCTGGTGAATATTAAATTGTTGAGTAAGATCTTATCCCCAATCATTACTACTCAAAATTATGTTTATATTAATTAAGTGTGAACCATGTTCACCGACAAAGATTTTCTATGGTGAAAAGGTCATAATAAAATAATAGAATAATACAAACAAAATACTAGTCACGCACAGAATGTTTTACACAGCGGTTGATAACGAGAGATGGAGTCCCTTTTCGTAGAATTGTTCCCTTTGACAGCAAAGAAGAATGAAATGCTAGGAGATGAAGACAAGGTACGAACAAAGGAATCACAAGAAGACGTGCTAAAAGAGAAGATGGCGACTTGAGAGAGGTGAACCCATTGGTCATGTTACTAGTCCTTATTTTGTATACGTACCTAGGTTTTTTTTTTAACTGCATGCATGACATGGTAATTTAATTAATTAATCTAGTAAAAAATGTGCAACAAGCTAAGCAACAATTGGAAACCATGCACCTCTATCTTGCAGATTGATATTGTCATGAAATGAACATGCTCATGATGAACGTATATAATTGAACTTTGCATAGAGTTATGAAGTTATTTTTAATCATATATATGATTAAAAATTCAATATGAGATGTCGTAGGTTCAAAATTCATCAATATCAGCTATTGAAATAATTTGAGGGTTTTGACATATATCATGCTCGGAAATAATTTTTTAATGGAGCAATAATAAGGTATTGATTGAGTTTAAATTATAGTATAGATAATTTCCTTTATGTGAAATTAAGGTTTCTTTCATGTATATATACTGTAAAAATCATCTTCCAATCATTTGAAACTCGGCAGACGGATATAAGTACAGCCAGAGGCGGAATTAGATGATTTTATAAGGAAATTTTATACACAAAATACAATTTTAATAGGGTAATAAATTATATTTTTAAATTATCTTCGACAACTTAATTTTCAAGACCAATATATGTTAAAATTTAAAATTTTAGATCCATTAATTAAATAATCAAGGCTCTTATGAGATAAGCCTTTCACCAATTTATATTAGGTGTAAGGGGTGCAAAAAGATCGGATTGTGGTAAATTCATATTTGTATCCACTTTTATTTTTTTGGATACAGATATGGATTGGATATTAAATGGATATGGATTAGATATTAAATGGATACGGATATCCGCTTTTATAATGGTGAATTACATAATTTTTTAAAATATATATTAAACTATAAGGTATATATCTACTTTTCGGATACAATCATACAGATAATTAAAATTTAAAATCCATATTTATTTTCGGATCCGATTCCGGATACAGATACGGATGGATAATATTCGACGCGTTTGCACCCCAAATTAAGAGGCATAATGAACGGATATTTATTTGTTCCGTCTGTATTTTTATCTGTATATTATGATCTGTAAACATATTATACATTTGTATCTGTAAATTAATTATGTGTATTCATATCCGCTTAATTCGGATCCACAAATTATGCGGATGCAGATACGAATTTTCATTTGAATTGTGTTAAAATAATGCGGATATCTGAATTATCCGAATTCAAAATATAACTAGATGCATAATTTTCTTATTTGTAAGATGATGTCAAGTAATTAAATTGTCGAAATTGCTATTTATACTTCTCAACTAATAGTCAACTCTTCTAGTTAAGCGAAAAATAAAAGTAAATTTAATAAATAAACTAGTAGTCAGCTCTTCTAATAATAAGTTTCTCTTTTTCACTTTTGTTGAAATATTTCTCTCATATTTTGTATGCGTTATATATTATGAACTTCAACTAATTAATATGTTTTTTTTTCTTATAAATTATGTTATTTTAAAATTTAATTATTATTCTTCAATTTTTTTTAATTATATGTATATACTTGTTAGTTTATATAATCCATTTTACTTATTCGCTTCGTACAGGGCGGAACTAAATATAGAGGAGACTAAAGTTTAAAATGTATAATGCATGGCCGTAGTTTGAACGCAAGACTCCATAATAATAAATTAGAATTTTAACTACTAGGCCACTACAAGTGATAATTTATAAAGGAGGCTGAACCATATAAACTTAAAAAAAAAATCAATTAAAAATTCAATATATGATTAAAAAATTTGAAATTATGAGAGTGACTGAGCACCCTCTTGATTATACATAGATCCATCTCAGGCTTCGTATATTCATATGCAAATTTGTATTTGTCAATTAGCCGTTCTTTATCCGTATACGTTTAAGCCAGATTTGATTATAAATTTTGATGTTTGCCTAATTAATATTCATATTCATTTATTGAAATGTGTATACCGATATAGTTTTAATTAGCAATATCCATTTCGAAGTCTTTCAGTTTAATTACATCTCTAAGTTATAAGCATGAACGATTACACGTTGGAATACTCAATATGAGAAATATCTGCCGAATTATAAATAAGGTTTTCGCAATATAGTCTTCTTCTTTTTTTTTAATAAAAGTAACCATACAGGCGAGAAGTGTGTGTGTGTGTGTGTGAGAATCGATCCCCAAGGGTTCATCGTGTCGGTGCTTAAAATGAATGAATAATGTAGATAAATTAGATACCAAGTTTTAGCTTGGCATGAATTAATGGAAGCCCTATTGCAATTTTGTAAAATGGTAATGTCATATTACACGGGAGTGAGGCTGCGACACTTTTCAAAGCGCAAAACGGTCTATGATATAAATTAATATATATTTTCATTTACAAAGTTCAAACAATTAATTTGAAGTATTCAAAATGATTTTTTTTTATAAAAATGTACTTAGATACCAAATTTTATATATTTTAGTTTTTTTTTACTATATATTTATTTAGATAGGTAGAAAATTACATGCTATTGTATCTAAAATAACGAATTTTTATTCATTTTTTAATTTAGTAACTCATAATGAGATCTTATTAAATAAATATTTTGATAATTGGTTTTATTTTTTTGATAATTTGAAAGAGGTTTTCCTGCTACTCAATATCATTTTATTATATATAGATAATTCTCAGTTTGATCCATGTGTCATCGCATCTTAATTCAGTTTTAATTTCTATTTATAAAATGAAATTCTCATAAAAAATAAAATAAAACCTGACCTGTTGATCCTTTGCTTTTTCCAGCGATATGCATATATCTAACTAATTGTCGTTCTGTCAAACCATAATTAAAACGTAATTTCTGTTTTTCTTCTAAAATATTTTGAACCATATAAAAGTAGTGATTTTGTACCAGTCTTCAATAAGTACAATCTCATACAAGAGATTAATTATGTTGAATGGTTTAAATCAACTATTCAGAATTTGAAAACAAAAATATGAATTCGGATTTTGCAAAACCATAGCCTCTAGCTCACTCATATTATATATGAAATAAATGAATATACTGTATTTGTATATTTGTTTTGAAAACTCTAGAAAAATGTGTTTTCCCATTCAAAATCCGGTGCATGCATCATGTATGCATGACTAGTTAAGACAACAAATGAGATGTGGGGGACACAAATAGGGACCAACCAATGGTTCCTTTTTTTTTTTTTTTTTTCTAAAAATGGGGAATGTGCTTTCAAATGAGATGGAATTAAAGTATTAAACAGTACAAGAGAGATAAGGAAACAGTAGATTGATAGACAAATGGTACTCTAATGGGGGACAATGCATCAGCTTAGGATACTACAAGGAATGCAACTAAATGCCAAGAAAATGGCACCCAAAAAACCCTAGACTTATCCTGCACCTAGATACTTGGCGTATGAACTATGAACCATAAAAGGAGGCCGAGGGGGGTCCCAAGCTATGGGGTTAGGTTTCTCTCCTCTCTCCTCTTACATGTATTACATGTGTGAGATCTGATGCACTTAGGGTTCCTGTTCACATTAGGATATGTACGTAGGAAGGAAAGTAAATAAATTCAACTTAAATTGTGATGTGTTTTATTCATACATATAAAATTTGATGATATAAATTTAATTGTTTGTTAGATTAACTTGAAACCTGAAGTGGTTTGTACTTGTAGACATTCGTTGAAATGCCAAATTACATTGTATGAAATTTGATACATAATTGATTTATTATATAATATCAATAAAGTTCTTCCATTGCTAAAAATATGTGCTTTGGTCACATTAGTCTACTCATGCATCTTAATTTGCTCCCCAAAAGATGTTGACCCCAGTCTCAGTTGTGCTTCATTTAATAGGTGCAATTAGATAGAAAGAGAAAAAAAGAAGACAAGAAGTTGTCTTTTGGATTAAATAGTTATTCACTTTACAAATTCAACTTTGATGGATGGACTAATTTGAAAAAAATGTGTCTTTTCTCACTTATCTGAGTTGGGCTCTCCTTTTAAAGAGGCAAAGCGAGAAATGGATTCTCTTTGTCAGTATAAAACCCATCACTCCCATCAAGAGAGAGAGAGAGATACACAGAGGTAGATAGAGAGGTTTATTTTTGTACTGTTTTGTGTCTTTTAGGCCCCATGACAAACATCTCATGGGCATGCCTATGCATGCGGTTTATTCTTTCCTCTTTATTCCCTTACTTTTGTTCTTCACAATCTCTTTCCTTTTTCCTTGCATGGGAATAACTTCATGAAAAATAGAGACATTGTGTTGTAATAGAGGTTAGTCTACATAAAGCTGTCAGAATTTCTTCCACGCAAAAACAAAAAAAAAAAATTTGGTTTTGTGTAACTCTAATTAATATTCTAATATTAACTCCGTTATATATGGATAGTATTTCTTAAATAATATATTATATTGACAATAAACTAGTTCGGTGACTATATATGATAAAATGTTGTAACCAAGTTCATTATCACTACGTGTTTCAAATTTGATGCAATTTGAAAATTTAAGTAAAATTTTCAATTAGGTAGTTCGAAAGTTCAATGGTTTAATGTTTATCGGTTGATCAACAGCCAATCAATTCCGAACTGTTCTTGATATGTAATTTAGTTAGATAAATAAAGACAATGATACCATGGTAATATACTTATTACGATCAACCATATGGAAACTACCACAGCCACATTATAAATAAAGACACATATTTATATATATTTTATATTTAGAATTTGATGAACATGACATCGTGGGTTACACAGTAGTCAAAACAAAGTTTTTTAATGTTAAAGATCATCAAAGCCATTCAAAAGGAGAAAAGAAAGAAAGACAATAAATAATATTGGGCATATGGACGTTAGTTCAAATGAAGAAATGTATAATATCATAGTACAATTTGAAAAATAGGTAGTCTTTCTATTAATGTTTAGCCTTATTAACTAATTATCAACCAATCAAAATTTACTTGATTAATATGTGACCTATCTAGAATTCTAGATTAATGAAAAACACATCTATAATTTTATTTTTATAATAATTCGGTGATTTTGATAGTGTTTGTCACACGGGAGAGTCAAAATGAGCTCATCTTCAATATTAATATCCAAGTAGCTAAATCAATTCTTAAATCCACAAAAAGACAAACAAAGAATGACAAACAAATAATAATTGGGCATATGAACGTTAGATAAATTTCAATATAATTACAAAAGTGCATTTGATCATCAAATTGATTACACACACACTTAGAACGGCTTGACTCTGCTTTTATGCCGCCAAAAACAATAATTAATTTCATAATGCATATTCTTTCAATCAAAAGGGATAAAGCCTTTTTTACCAAACCACTAGGCAAATTCAACAAATTAAGTGGGGTGGAGGCTTTTCCTTTTAGCCCAGTCTTCTAGGTCTGAAAGTGTTGATTGTCTTTTTTGCAATGCTATAATTAATATATCAAATTATTCACAAAAAAAAAAGAATCATGAACCTTCTAAACTATAGTTCATATCCTCTTAGTTGGTGCTTGACCACTAATAATGCATGTCTAACTGTTCATGTCACACCCCAAACCAGAATTTCTGGGTTAATGTGTGATCATCCTCGCCTCGTGTTTATTAATCATTAAACACGCAAGGCTGAGAATAAGCATCACTAAACAGCGGAAGCGAAATATAATTATATAAATCAAAAATCAAACATCAGTCACATACCAGTAAATGTACATACATATAATATCACAGTCCGTGTCACATCCAAAACATAATCTAACAAAAATGGCAATACATGATCTATCAATCCCGTATACAAAAGCGACAAATACGAATTTGCAGATCAAATCAGGAATAAACCTAACCGTCAAGCGGAGTGGCCTTCGGGAACAGCTCCTGACAACACCTGCTGCGGGTCGCCAGACTCTGTACCTAAAACCCACGAAACAACTTGTGGGTGAGCGACGAATCACTCAGTATGTGACCCAGAACTATTTCCTCAGGGGTCCTCTACGGTCAAAGCACTTTTATTTATAAATCTAAGTACAATTATGCTTGTAAGTAAATATGCACATGTGTGAACCTATATCAATATCTAATAAAAACGAAAACACTTTTAATCATGATGCGAATATCCTATTATGCCAACATGCAAAAGTTTCCCCAAACAAAAATCCAAGAAGAATATAATATTGATAGTCAAATCGGAAAAATCAGTATCGGAATACTGAGTGTAGAATTTATATAATAATAGTACAAATAATAGTCACCCCGTGCTGTGCTAATCAGATCAAAGATCCTCAAGATATGTCTAAGGACTGCGATCATAGAGTCTAGTGATACACGGTGCCTAGTGACACCGAGCACTACTCACAAGTTAATAACACGCTAGCCGATGAACATATCTTAATTCGGTGTTTGTTCCTTACTCTAAAACGATCCATAACCAAACATATAAAATAGGAGAAATCATACAATGCAAGTCGTAAAAGTTGTCAATCTCATCCCTCATGAGCAGGTGAGAACTCTACCGTCTGGCCAGATCAATAGGATTTGGGGCTCGAGTCCGGCCCCGTACATATGAGCTCGTGTCCGGCCATATGCACCACACACAATTCCACAAGGGTGGAATTCCGTTCTAGGCAATGTAGCTCCTAATGTAGGTGGAGATCACTCCAGAATCGTTCGTGCCTCAGGGCTCGAGTCCGGCCCGCACGTAATGGTAAAATGATCGAATGAATACATAATCAAGTTTATACATATAATATAAGTCCTAGCAGACCATCCGGAAAGTCAAGTGACACCCCGGCTCAATGGCTGCGAGGCCGACTCGTGTCCCATTCCACAAGCCGGAGCGCAGTCATTCAGTCTCTACTCAGCTCTCACCAAATGCATGCGTGTAAATATGCAATAATATATTGCCTTCTACGAGAAGAAGGCAATCTAATAACCTAATATTCTAATAATAATATATAATACTATTTATTTACTCTACTCCTAATAAAACAGTAAATTCTTTTATTTATCGGGGTTTATGCAATTTCTACCTACAGTGCAGAAAGGATAAACATGCTCTACAGTTTTAATGCATCTACTTAAAATAAAGTGCGAATGTCAGGTCAGGTGGAACGACTTGGTAAGAGTACGCCCACAAAAGAAAATAATTCAGATATCCCACACCTGTAGGGCTGAAGACGCGGAGGCTAACCCTCGGGAAAGATAGTGGAATCCTCGCAAGCTCCGATCAGCACGTCAGTCGGATTGGACCACAGGTCAGACTCGTACGGAATATGTGGATCTGAAATTACGTAATTTAAACTAAGTAAGAATCTACGTCAGATTATACTAACCCTCGTCCCCAATAAATGTGTTTTTGTTAAATCCTGGATTATTTCAATTTGTAAAAATTTCCGATTCGGTCAGTCAAACACTGATTATTAACTTAATATTTGCTAATGATTTAGTCAGATACTGATCATTCACTTTCATTTAATTTAATCTAAGTTAAGATAAAGACTAACGTTATTTCCAATATTTCAATTTGAAGGTGAGTTGTTAGCAAAAACTCTAGTGTCGAAATATTAGCAAACTAGTTAATCGCAAGTTACGATATTCTACGCGGGGATCTACTTACTTTGATCTATTTTAATCTAACTTGATTTCAAAAATAAATAAATAGTATTTTTAATATTTTAATTTGAAGATAAATTGTTTTACGTAATTTAGTTCATTGAATTATATTCGTAAAATAACCACATCGCTCACTACGGTAATTTAATATGAACTTTTAAGTTACTTCAACTGCTTTAACTATATATTATGTTTAATTAATTAAAATAAGTCATAATAAAAAGATCTGACTGATCTGATTCGAGTCTTGAAATTTATTTCAACAATAATTAAGTCTATTAAGTAATTATTCGATAAAATATGTGTTACTTAATTACCTATCTATACTAATACGTATAAGAATCAGAAATATATTTTGTATTAATTACTTGTGCTAATTCATATGACAATTACGTTTACTATATATAAGTTACATGATTAAAACATGTTATTTAATTTATTATCAAATAAGAATATATTTCTAATACGTATAATACCAATGTGCGTTGGTTATCTATGATCTTTATTGGTACGTTAATGAGGCGTATTTCATATGTATAAAATAGAGGAACGATTAGAAATTGTAATTACTTTTATTAAAAATAACTTGAAATTATTCTAACTATGTATATAGACTAAAAATACGTTGTTAATTAATTATTCTAATTAAATTTACGAGTTGGGTCGATTTACATAATTTATTTCGCCAGAATGTTCGTAAGATAATTAATCGCGAGTTACGATAAACTATTCGTGTTCCACTTAATTTAATCTATTTCGATTACTTGGCTACTTTGGTTTTACTTATTTTGACCATAAGCATTTTAGTCGCTCGAAATTCAATTTTAAAAGTAAATTTATAAATTATAACCCCTAATGCTATTACATTACAAAATGTGTAATTTGTATAAATATGACTAAATGTGTATTTAGTTTTTATTATAGTTTAGTTATTTTATATTTTAGATGCAAAATTTGGTTATCAAATTTTAAAACGAAACCTTTAACTAATTTATGTGTTTTTAATTATTAATAACTAAGTCACGAAATTCGTTATTTTATTGCTATTCTAACTATACCGTTAATTCGTCGTTTCGAATCTATGTATAAAATAATATTTTTCGTTGCTAATTAGTTGTCCTAATTAATTAGCAACCATTTTTGTTTACGTTTCAAAAACGTTTAAAACATTTTAAATTTAAAAGCTCGTTGTTACACATTAAAAAAAATTTAATGCGTTGGGTGTTTTATTTACTATTTGTTTCGGGATCATATAATGTCCAATATCGGGCGAACATATGCTCAATTCATGTTATGAGCTATCTATAGAGGCAACAATGCCCTGGACTTTTCTAATCATTTCCCGAGCTAATTTAGGTTTACGTAAGCATCCGATTCTCATTCGATTCCTTATAAAACCTAAATTTTAAAAGCCGCGTTTTTATCCGATAATCACGCCTTTTGGAACAATCCAGATACCATAATTTTATCCAATTTTATCCCTTTTAATTTTCACTTCAGCCAAGTACAATCCGAGTCCAAATTTTAAACAAAATCCCAACTTTTGCATTTAGGTTCCAACAATTTATTTTATCAGTCTAAGGTTAAAATTTCACACAAAACCCTTGAATTTAATTTAATTTTATTTACATATAGGTCCCTGTCAAGTCAAAGTCCGGTTAGGATAATCACAGTACAGTACCAACGGTATCACTGGGCCAGTACCACTGGTACTGGCACCGCACACTCACAAGCACATAGCCAAACAGGGGTAAAACGAGCACCAGCAACAACACAAACAAGCACAAAACCACAGCACAGATCGGTATCGAGGTACCACTGGTACCTCTCTAAACCACATAACAGACCTCACAAAGGCCAGAAACAGAAAGGAAAACGGGGTTTGAACCCTTACCCGATAGGAAGAGGGTCCCAAGCGGGATACTCGAAATACGACCAGTTCCAAGCAAGGGCTCGCCACGGCCGTCAAGGAAAACGAAAGTCCGAGCACCCCCAATAAATGGCACCGCCAAGCACCACAAACAGCGCAAGGCAACAAGAGACAGAAATCGCAAAACCAAACAGACTAACCCAAAACCAAAACCCTAGGGTTTTGGGAAATCAGCAAGCACAGAGGAACAAGAGAGAAGAGAGAAAGAGATTTATTTTCTCAGCACATGAGCGAAGGCAAGGGAGAAAACCAGAAAACCAAAACGAGAGAGAGAAGAGAGATTTATAACCGTTCGAAGGCAACGCACACGCAACCGGGCCAAGGCGTCAACGACGCCTGACATCCGTACTGCGAAATTCGTCGCACGCACGAGGGCGATGCGATGGGAGCAGGTAGCACGGCGGGGTTCGTAACCCAAAAGCGAGAGAAAACGCGGGATCCCTCTCCGCTCCCCGTCTCCAGAATAGAGAGAGAAATCGCCCCAGTAGGGCCTGCGCGCAGAGAGGAAAAGAGAGGCAGCGGGGGAGAAAGAAAAAGAGAGAGAGGGGAGGGGTTTATAAAAAGGGGCTGCTTTGAGATTCGTGCAAGATAGAGATGAACGGTTCAGGTTTGTCTCAAAATTAAAAGAGAAAGAGAGTGCGGATCTCAACTCAATTTGGATGGAATTTGGAATTCATTTCCTTCTCCAGGAAGGAAAAAGAGAGAGGAGGGATTTTAATGAGGTGGGGTCCACTAGCAAAAGAAATTTGGAGAAATGAGAGTTTGAGGTGGGATTCGTATGGTCATTCGTGTGTCGAGTCATTTTATTTTCTAAATTATTGTTGTAATTTTCTAATCTAATTTATTTAATTCGAATCAATTTTCTTAAATGAATTTTAGGAATTTAATTGGTTCAGTGAAATCGAAGTTTTATTATGATGCTTTTAATGAGTACTTATTTATAATCTAATTCGTTCGTTAATTAACTAAAAATTTTAATTACTCGTAATTATTAATTGTTAGTGTAATTAATTAACTTAAAATTTACAGAATATAACAGTTCATCTGCAGTAAGATGCGTGTTTGCACAGATCCCGTCAAAAACAAACGGCCAGGAATCTTTCAGAGAAGTAAGGCATAACTGTGTATGTTGTTCCCATTTCCAGTTGCAACCTAGGCCAGAAATATCTGTATCAGATTACATCAACAGCATATAAAATATACTTTTTTATCAGATTTCATTTTTGACGTTCAAACAGAATCTGAATCATTCAACATTATCTCCATATAAAATATATAAATATATACTTTGTACGTAGATCAAATTTTACACTTTTCTGACTATTTTTTAGATAGGTAGAAAATTACATGACATAAAAACTCGAGATCATTGAAAAGTAGTGACTTTTAATATATATAAAAAATGTAGAATTTAGATATTGAAGAGTACATATTAATTGTTTGAATTTTGAGAACTAAAATATCAATTCAAAATACGGACCAATATGCTGATTAATATTATAGTCTGATCACTCATTTTATTTTATACAAGGATCTGATAGTATTTATTTTTGGAAAAATATAAATAGTAAAGGACAATATAAAAGAAATTAATTCAAAGGAGAGCTTAGTCCCGTTTCCACTATCCCCCTCTGCCTCTAATAAATAAAATAAAAAATCAAATTTGCTTCTAGACTTTCAAAGATAGGCTTGTCAATAGGCGCGGTAAGAGTCGGTTGGAAGCATTTTCATATTTGTATCTATTACAAATTGTACTTGTATATATTCTATCTTTACCCGCTACAAATTATCTTATCCGTACTCTATCATTATCCATTATAGTTGTCAGATGATGAAACAGTAGCGAGTAAATGACGGATAATACTAATATAATAATTATTTTTATTATTTATTAAATAAAATATTAAAACATATACATTCATTTCACAGAGAAAATAGTACTTTATTGGAAAAAAATTGATCATGCTAAGTAAACCAATTAAAGTACATGTTTCATCAACACTTATTAATATATATAATATATATATAATTTTTTTTATAATTATCCAATCGGGTAATAGGTATGAATTAGGCTTTACCCTTACCCTTAAAAATTACCTGTATCTGATAAGTTTACGAAAAAAAATCTTACTCATACCTATCTTATCAGATACGCTATGGGTCAAGTAAATAGATAAAAGAGTGCCATTGACACTCCGATTCATTGATACCTATTCGGTTCTTAATTTTCTTTTAACAAAATAACTTTTCAAACTTAATTTTAATTACGCAAAACCAATTGTTGAATTTACAAAAAGGGTCCTAAGATGTGATTTTCAACTTCTCTTAGATTAACTAAATTAATTTTTCCAACTTATTTTTTTTTTCATAAACTTGATTTACCAGTTCTACATGTATAGAAGTTTAGAACCAACATTGTCATTCTTTCAAAAAAAAAAAGTTCAAGAACCAACATAACTTATTTTATACAACTTCAAGTATTAATTTGATAAAAATAAAAGTTGAAGGACTAATTTAGTTAATTCGTAAAACTTCTCTAAAACCTTATTTTTCCAAATAAAAAAAACAAAGAAATAAACAAATAGTGTACTTCTGCGAGGGAGTATGGGGCCCACAAATCCTTTATGGGCTTGCCATTAATAACATACTCAATTGCTTTTTAGCTTGGACCTATCCATCATTAAATCACCAGATAAACAGTAAGGTCTAATTATACAACATGCCCATATGACTTAAAGGGCTATTTACCAAGGGGAGGCCCATATGACTTGGACTGTTTACAACTGAAAAACTCAGAAAAATAATATTGGATTTATGGGCTATTAGTAGGGGTGTAAACGGAGCGGATAATGCTGATACCATATCCACATCCACATTTCAATGAGCGGATACGGATACGGATACGGATACGGATACGGATAGCAAACAGATGTCAAAATGTAAAATCAAATCTACATTAAACAGATACGAATACAGAGCGGATACGAATAAGGATTCGGAACGAATAATTGTTGGATAATTGAGTTATATAAACTTTAAGATAAAATAACAATTAATAAAGTTTAAATATGAAAATAAATGTATAATTGTAAGTTGATGGAGAGATTGATATTGGAAAGATGGGAGATACAAGATATTGGAAATATGAGAGATATAAGATATTCTATTCATATAATATATAAAGAAAATAAAGAAGTAGTACACAAAAGATAGTGTGGTGTAGTGGTTTGTAGCATGAGGTTTAAATCTCAACTCCATAGGGCAAGGGTTCGAAAATCTGTATCCGGAACAGCTGTATCCGGAACATTTTGCAATACACAGAAATTATCCAAATCCGTTTAATCCGGATATGGATCTTGCTCGGATTCTGAATCCGTATTCGAAATTATCCGAATCCGTATCTGGAATTATCCGAATACGGATCTTGCTCGGATTCGGAGCGGATTATTTGGCTCCGTTTTCAGTCCTAGCTATTAGCCCCAAAAATATATTAGTAGTTTTGATCATGTTTATGATCCGGATAGATGATCACGATATGATGTTGATAATGCTCGAATATGTTTTTTTTTTAATTAATAAAAGTAAATTTTGGAATTAATTTTTGAAGAATTGTCAAATAAGAACTCGAAAAAAAAAATCAAAGTGATGTCTCCATTAGGGGTGTTCAAATAATTCGGTTTATTTGGTTTTAAACTGAACTGAAAAAATTCAGTTCAAATGGTTCGGTTTTTCAGTTTAAATTAATTGGTTCGGTTTCATATATCATTTAATTCGGTTCGGTTTACAAAATTTAAAATTTAAAATTCAACTGAACCGAACTGACCGGATTTTTAAATAAACGAATCAGTTCATTTTCACGCTGGCTTTGGGTGGAAACGAATCTGCTGCGATTCTAAAGAGATCGCAGGACCCTGCTTTTCCCTATCCAACCTTTAATTTTTGGAATATACGAATCTCTAAGCAAACTGATTTTCATACACGGATCTCAAAAAATGTTAAGAGTTGGATATGAAAAAGCAGGATCCTACAATCCCTTTAAGAATCGCAGCAGATTTAATTTCGCTTTGGGTTTCACTCCTACTTTCTCTCTACTTTTCAAAGTTTACTTTTTACTTTCCACTTTTCCAGCTGGATCCTACCAAACCCCTAATCCCTCTTTTCTATTCACTACTCCATCTCTCTCTCTCTCCCGCTCTCTTTCTTTCTTCCCCACTTTTTTCTTTCTTACTTTTTTTTTCTATATTTGAAGTTGATCTCTCTCTCTCTCTCTTTTCTCTGTCATTCTTTGAATCTGTGCTCTCAATTAAATTTCTTCTCCTTTTCGTTTCACTCTTGATTATTTTGGTTATTTCTCCCTATCAAATCTTCTATTTTTTTGGTTATTTTTCTATCAAATCTTCTATTTTTTTGTTATTTTTCTAACTTCATCTCTGATTTTGGTTATTTCGGTTTAACCGAATAAGCCGAAATTTATTTCGGTTCGGTTTTTTTTTGGTTCATTGATTTAATTCGGTTGGTTTGGTTCTAATTTTGAAAACTAAATAAAATTTCGGTTTAGCTATTTTTATTCGGTTTCAACCGAACCGATGAACACCCCTACTCTCCATTGCTTCTTTTAAAATTGAAAAATCCAACAAAATTTATGACTCGTTCAGTTGTATGGTATAAATAATATTTACAACTTAGGCTAGCTATTTACTGAGATGCAAACAATGTCTATTTTTCATAGCTTGAGAAGTAAACTCCAGGTAATAATATCACATATTCACACTACATACCGTAAACTAAAATAAAAAATGGGTAAACTACTAAACTGCAGTTGATCAATCTACGATCATAGGTCTTTGGGTGGGGCCTGCAAGAAACAAATGAAACAATTTAATGCTACTATCATGTGGAACTTCAAGCGAAATGTTTACTACCATGAGTTATTTTGTGGATTTTTAACCAAATAATATCACTCACACACACACACACACACTAATTATTACCTTGAGTTATTTTGTGAAAAATAAGAAGGATGTATTACGAACTTATAATGTTAAAGAAAGTTACCTTCGAAATTGTAAGCGTAAAAAAAAGAGAAGAAATTCCGATAAATTCTTAAAGCCACATGTACTGAAAGATAAATATTTTGGTTATTCATATCACACACTTGTCCGGCAAATGGTATTGTTTAGGTCATTTTCTAAAAAGAATGAAATGAAAGATTTAGGTCATTTTACAAAACTTAGTACTGAACAACATACATACACGACAAATAACTAAAGTTTAGGTCCCAATCTACGACGGGACATGTAGTAATCACTTTTTTTTTTAATTAGCATCTCTATTTCTATTTATGATATTATTATAGTTTCTCAGTCTGAGGTGGCACACAGTCTTTATTTCAATTTCATAAATATACGAGAATTTCTTATTTAAAAACTATGCATTAAATTTTCTTATTAAGAAATTGTTTATATACTCCATACTAGTGAAACCATTGGATGAAGTTTCTTTAATCGCCGATGTGGTCTTAATAGTAACTCTAATTTCAATTTTAGATATAAGTTTATAAACTAAGATTTAATTTCTAAATATTTAGAAATCAATTAGAGTTGCTGAGATAGAGATGCTCAAACAAATATATTTTTAGAACTGAGTACCTCTAAAGAACCTAACTGCGTAGAATACTTTCAATTGATTTAAAATCACTTCAAAATTTATTTGAAATCTATAGAGGGGTTCTGCTTTATGATTCATAGATTAAAACGGATGATATATATTTCATTTCCTGAATTTTTTTTTAGTGTATATTAATGCTCATGGTGGGAGGCTATGGTACTATGCATAACACATATTAGTGTGCACCGTGTACTAATATTTTCATTTTTAAAGTTTAAATAGTCAATTTGAACCCTCCAACATAATTTCCATATAGAATATGTACTTGAAGAGAAAATTTTTAGAATTTTAGGATTCTCTGCTATCTTTGTAAGAATATCACTTGATATAAAAATTTTAAATTATTAAAAATTAATGTTTTTTATCTAAAAAATAGTAAAAAATAAAAAATAAAATAAAATTCAGTTGTGAGTACTTTTTTATATATAAATCATGTTAAATTTAAATTTTGAAACGAAAATATCAATTCATAGAATAGACCACTTCTGCACTAAAGTTTCAGTCGACCTGCTCAGGTACGCGAAACCAACAAAGTCACCGTCTCATCATCATTACCCAATCTGCAGGGAATTAGAAATGACATTGAACCGAAATGGATGGATTTCTCTCTGCAAAATTTTATATATGCTTGTTTTATTCGATTGTTACTATCAATTTTGTTCATGAGAAATACAATATATGTCCATATAACCTTTTTTATATGTTTGTAATTCGTTGCCTACAACATCGATTATTTATAAAATAACAAAATTCAAGTTAAATACAATTAATGAATTTTAGTGATTTATCGTTGTATAAAACAAACTACAAAAAGTTGCACTTGAAATATATGATTTGGATTCATTAATTGTTCAAACTTTGTTTTGATTCTTAGTTGTGAATACAAAGAAGTAGTGGGCGCTCACCGGAAAACAGAAAGGTTCGGATAAGATGGAACTACAGTACCACACAGAAAATCTGAGGACCAGTCTATGCTGTTCATTCTTTTCAAGAGAGAGAGATATATATTATTCGTTGACCAAAGTCAACCCTCAATTAGTCAAGTCATTAATTGTAATTTTTAAAATGTGCACCAAAAGGTCTTTATTATTATGAACATATTTAAATAAAAGATTTCAGAATATTTCACTGTCCAACTTCTCCTTTCACATTTTTTCTTGGGTTTCTGTTGCACTTTCCAAGTCAACAACCAGATAAAGAAACCATGAAAGATGCCAACTACAAATACAGATATAAATATTTTCTAAGAAATCAAATGAGAACCAATATATATGAGAGGTCGTATTTTCATAATCCGTATAAAGCAGGTGGAACATCCACAAGCAAAGAGGGTTCTAAGCTGGCTAGAGGAGACATCGGATTGATTACTTCTTTCTACTTTCTATTACTCTCTTTTGATGACTCTGTCTTTGCTTATATTCTAGTTCTTCACTTTTAGCGTGTTGGCTGATTACTAATCTGTTTGTTGGAATTATCTAATGTTTAGCGCTTATTTTCTTTTGTTTTGTAAAACTCTTGTTTCATGGCAATGAAACGGACTTAGGCTTTTTTTAAAAATAATAATAATAATCCGGATAAATCATAATTGTTTTTAAAAATAATATTTTTTTTGTAAAAGATGTAAATTTGAAAATTCAAAATAAAGAATAATCTTTTGTGATGTTAAACAGTTAAAGTAATAACAAAAAGAAAATAATATCAGGTTGTACCGGTAGAGGGACCAAGGACCACCGCATAAAGTAATTGACAGATAATTTTTGTAAGAACATGTTCCTAGGAGTATCTATGATTAGCATTGACAGCACAGAGCTAAGCATATATGGATAGTAGGATCAAAGATGTAGTTTCTTAGTCTTGATGTTATTAAATCGTTTTTATGGTATCGACGTTCAAATTGTCAATCTGAAGTGCTCAATATTTTCTTCATATTAGAATGTGTTTGGGATCAAATTTTATATTTTTTAAAAAAAATTAACTATTTTTTATGATTTTTTTAGAAATCAGTGATTTCAGATTTTTGTGTTTATTTTTTATTATTCAAACAATGATTTTAAAAAATCCTTAAGAAATAGTAAAAGAATTTAATATGGTGAATATGTTGAGCACGACCATTTAAACTTTGAAACTGCAAAAACAAATTGGTAGTCCCAAGGCTTAGAAAAAAAAAAAAAGCAGAGGCATACTTTCAAGTTATGGGGATCAAACCTCAAGAGTTTCGTATGAGGATCAATTATATAATTTTTTTACGAAAAATATAAAGGTCAATTCTATAGTATTCACAGCATTTATTCTAAAATATATAGCAAAACAAGTTTGAAATTGCGTAGCCCAGATGTGAACACTTTGGAAGAAATTTTTGTTTTGCAAATCTTACAAAGTGGTGTGATAATAGTTTTTTAGAGAAATGATCGGTCAAAATTTCTAACTTTTGATCAAGACTAATTTTAAAAGTTCGCTAGCGTATTTACATCTGACGCATGTAAGTATTTATGTCTATGTCCGCAAGTGTTTATATATAACATATTAAGTATTTATATCTAATATGAGGAGGGATCCAATTACACCCTTTTTTTTGACACATCATGACACCGTTTTTTTTATAGGTTAATTTTGCGATTTTAAAATCCAAATAGTCGATCCAAACCGTTTAACATGATTGATATACTAAAATGTGCTTGGAGATCAAATTTTACATTTTTTTGAATTTTTTTACTATTTATTAAGATGGTTACAAAATCGCTATTTTTCAATGGTCCGAAAACAACGATTTTGTAACCATCTTAATAAATAGTAAAAAAATTCAAAAAAATGTAAAATTTGATCTCCAAGCACATTTTAGTATATCAATCATGTTGAACGGTTTGGATCGACTATATGGACTTTGAAAATAATTGGTGTCAAAATGTGTCAAAAAAAAATGTGTAACTTGATCCCTCCTCATCTAATATATCAAGTCTCTATAAAGACTAAACATATCAACTCTTTATGAAGATTGATCAGCTAGGCTAATAAATTTGAATTTAGCAAAACAAGTTTGAAATTGCGTAGCCCAGATGTGAACACTTTGGAGGAAATTTTTGTTTTGCAAATCTTAGAAAGGGGTGTGATAATAGTTTTTTTAGAGAAATGATCGGTCAAAATTTCTAACTTTTGATCAAGACTAATTTTAAAAGTTAGCTAGCGTATTTACATCTGACGCATGTAAGTATTTATGTCTATGTGCGCAAGTGTTAATATATAACATATTAAGTATTTATATCTAACATATCAATTCTCTATAAAGACTAAACATATCAACTCTTTATGAAGATTGATCGGCTAGGCTAAAATTTGAATTTGAATTTTCTATAAATGCTTTATATCAAAAGTAGAACTAGATAGTGTAAAATATTAAAAAAAAAATATTGATTATAAACTTTTCGCAATGTCTACAGAAATATCAGATATTTATACATGTCACGTCAATTTATTCATATCTAATAATATATCAAGCACTTATATATAGCATATTAAGTCTCTATATACATAGCATATTAAGAAAAGAAAAAACAGAAAAGTGAATAGAACAAATGTGTGCCTAATAAAAATATAAAAAAAATTCAGATGCTCAAATTTGAAAAATAGATTGGATAAACAATTTCGTGTGCCTAATATTTTCTCTAACAAAAGCAACAAAAGGAAGAAGCCTTAATATTTTCTCTAACAAAAGCAACTAAAGGAAGAAAAAGAACAAACGTGTTTTGAATCAAATTTGAAGATGCGGAAAAGGTTCATATCCCTTTCGAATTTTGAGTAAGAATTAATGGTTTGTTCTTTTCATTTTTAGAATTTAGCTTGCAAATTACTAAGAATATATTTTCAGAAAAAATACGGGTTGGACCGGTATAAAAGGACTAAGCCCACCGAATTAATTAATTGACAAAGAAATTTTGTAAGAATATGCTCCGAGGAGTTTCTATGATTAGTATTGACCGCATAAAGCTAAGTATACATGTGTATGTTTTGTACATGCACATGCATTACATTATGATTCCCTCAATTGTTCATACATAATTAAATGGGGAACTCTGAAAGAAGTTTAAAATTCAGTAGCTTAGATATGGAAACTTTAAAAGAATTTTTGTATTGAAAATATTACAAAATATTACTTGCAATTTGTTATTGAATAATTATTACCATCTCTACACTCTAGTCCTCCTCCTATTTCCGCAACAACATTAGAGAAAAGTTATACTATGGTCTTTACTAATTATATAGTTCTCTTTTTTAGTTCCTACACTCGTCATGCTTCAACCTTCATAGATATAAATACTTTGAAGAAAGAAATTAATACATGCAAATTAAGATATTAATACTTGTATGCGTAACTTGATATGACCATCTATTTTTCAGTCTCTCTAGAGTCTCCGCGTCAACCTTCCTCTAATGAACTAGTGGGGACCCCGCATCTCTGCATCAACATTTCCAACCGTCCATGCGTCATATATCAGCTAGTGGCATGTGTAAAAAATACTTGCAAGTATAGGTATAAATACTTGCACGACGATGTATAAATACTTATGTGACGACGAGTCCGAAAGTACGTCATCATGGATCTCATTTGAAAGATAAAATTGCATAGAAGACATTCGTGATTTTAGATTCGCAAAATTCCTCATAGATTGTCAAAAATGTAGACGATATTGAACGAAGAAAAAAAAATCCACTTCAAAAACGTGTATGGACCCTAGTAGTTTGAGTGATTTGAAGATACAATTATTTATGTAAAAATTGTTTACCTTATAGATATAAATACTTTAGAAAAAAAAATCAGTGCCTAAATTTGGTGATTCTCCAGACAGTTATAATAGTTATGGTGCGGAAATAGTGCGGATACTATTATCAGAGTCTTTGTGATTTGACAACAGCATAGGATTGGATGGATATGGTCTATTGGATGGATATGGTCTTCATAGAAGAAGGAAACAAAAATAATAAAAGCTAAGGTCAAGATGAGCTTTGAAAAGATAAGGTAGGTGATATCTCATGGGAATTTTGTCTAACAAAAAAAAAAAATCCGATTTTCTTTCAAATAATAGGAATCTATCTAAACAAAAATTTAAAAATTCAGAAGCTAAAATTTGAAAAATAGATTGGACAAACTATTTCTTGTGTGCCTATTATTTTCTTTAACATAAGCAGCAAAGGAAGAAAAAGAACAAATGTGTCCTGAATCAAATTTTAAGATACAGAGATTTCATAGCCATTTCCAATTTGGAGACGGGTTAAAATCTTGTCTATCTTTTTTTTTTTTTTAATCGTCTGCGTCAGAGAAAATATGTTGTGCCGGAATTAATTGTTTATTTTTTAATATTTAGAATTTTGCTTGCAAATTAGTACGAATATATTTTCAGAATTAATCGTTATTATTTTAGAAAATTAAAAAAAAGTATATATAGAAGTTTAACTAAGGTTTGATTTTATATTAAAAACTATTTTGTACAATTGAAAAGTTGGTTCATTCATTTAGATGGGTTTATCTGTATTTCAAATTAAAACATAGTAGGTTAGAACGCACAAAAACATGTGCCCTACTCATATTCCACATCTTTAACTCTATTTTCAAAATACAAATATCCGAACCATTCAACATGATCTCCATATTAAAATCTACTTTAGACAAAATTTTATATATTTTTGGATATTATTTAATATTTTGTTAGATCGGTATAAAATTAGAAGATTTAGGACCATCCAAAAATATTTATTTTGTGCTTATATAAAAATTAGTAAAAAAAAATTAAAAATTAGGTCTCCAAATAGGGTGCAAACAGATCAGATATTAACTGTTCAGAACCGTATCCGTATCTGAAAATTAGATGCAAATATCCGAATATCCGTGTGGATACATAAACAAATTTGATTTTAAATTTTAATTATTCGTATCCGAATAGCAGATATATATACCATATATTTTAATATATTTTTGAAAAAAAATTATGTGATTTACCGTTATAATTAGATAAATATTATGAACTTTAATATTTTTTATTTTTTTAATAAATAATAGTATTGAAAAATGAATATCATATATGTATTCGAGAAATTAAAGTGGATACGGATATGGTTTTACCACTATTCAATATGTTTACACCCCCCATCTACAAGTACATTTTAATATTGTTATAGGTGTGAATTGAACTCAAGTTATCCCACAATAACAATAAACATCTTTAACCACTAGGCAATAAGCAAACATTTGATATTTTATAAGGAGTTGAATTATATAAAACTTTAAAGAAGAAAACTCAATTAAATTTTAATATAGGTAACTAAAAAAATTAGAATCATAGAGGTGATTTGACATCTTGAAGTATACTCATATTTGTCTTTGTTTGAATCAACTATTTGAACTTTACAAATAGAAATAAGGACATGAGACATTTTAACCCTACTCAACCAATAATATAAAATGAATTCTACTGTAGTTTTGGAGTTATATATTCCTTAATTTTTTTTAAAATAAGGACTTTTGTTAGTCTCGATATTTTATGTTTAAACATCACTTGCGAAAATTAAATGTCTCGTCGAATAAAAATAACTCGTCATCATGTGTGATAGGTTTGTGGTTCGATCTTTATCTTCATCGAATTATGTACATATAAGATGAGAAAATATATGTCACATAAAACGCAAATATCAAGTTGTGCATGTTTTGAAAATAGAAATAATAACGAGGAACAAAACTTACGATTAGCATTGACTTTTATTAAACAAAGCCATTTGCGTATAAATTAGGATGAAATGAGAGTTTATTTAAGTGTAAAATGCGTGCTGTTATCATAGAAACAATTTTTGAATTAATTAATAACAGTGGTTGCATATTCCTAAAACTTGGACAATGATAAAAGCCTTTTTATGAAAAATTTAATAAATTTCTCTCCTATTAAAAACTCATAATTTCTCAATTATCTTTAGCTCCTCATTAATCGAAACTACTCCCAAAACTATTTAGATCAAGCTGTTGTCTCTAACGGTATCTAGAGGAGGTGAATATGGGGCCTTTTAAAATTTTAATTTTAAGTAATTTAATATTCACATCCAATATGTATCTCATGTGTATGCAAGTTGTTCTTAGTGGAAACAAAAAAACTTAAACAAAACAAGTGTAAGTAAAGTAAATAGAAGAGTTTAGAAAGAACACTTGGCACGAGAGATATTTACGGAGTTCGGCACTAATACCTATGTCTCGGGAGCTTCGCGACCTTTGAGATGACGCGTCTTTCTTTATCCAATGAAAAAGGAGTGCAAGGTGAAACCGATGAGCCCTTACAAATCTTCGGAAAGTCACTTGGCCCGAGCACACAAATAAGCTATAGTACAAGAAGCGAATACTCAAGGCTCTAGTGTTTGAATAAACAAGATTTCTCACACAAATCACCTTAAATCTTACAAGAGATTGAGTATGGTGAAGTATATTGAAGTTTGATGCACAAGCAACAATGGAGAATTTTAGATCTCAAAGAAATTTGAAATATTGCAATTTGAGACGGCTAGATCATCTTTCAAAACCTAGATTTTACTTCTATTTATAGAGAAAAAAACAAAAGAAGGTATCTGACGACAACCGTTGTAACAATTGATTAACCGTTGCAACGGTTAGCCCAGTAGGTTAGTTTTGTCTGCGCTAGAAACCCTAACGCTTGTCAATCGTTACAACGGTTGTCACAACATTTGTTTTTATAAATTTTGAGGTCCAAAATGGTTTATTCCGTCGTAACGTTTGATTAATCGTTATAACGAAATAAATCAATTTCTCTTTGTATTGCAGTGTCTGAACTAAACCATTGTAACGGTTCCTTAATTGTTGTAACAATTATTGTATTGTATCTCAATCTCAAGCATATTTTACCAATTTCACAGATTTCTAACTTATACTAATCATGAGCTAAGTCTTCATAGTCCAGTGCTTGATTCTTCATAATTCATCATTGATATGTATATAGCAATTTGTATCGTCACGAACCTACACAATATCTCAAGATAAGAAGCTGTAAAATTCAACAAATATATGTTTTGTAAATTTAGTCAAACAGACTAAGTAGATGATTGCATAGTCTAACACAAGTAATTTTCTAGTTTTTACTGTTGGTCCCAAAGACACTTAGAGGGAGTGAACAAGACCTTTTTGAATTTTTAATCTAAGTTATAATTAACTAATGTGCCTTTAATTTATTCTTGGCGAAAACTCGAATAACTTAGTCATAAACTAAAAATGTAATAAAGTAAAGAGTATAGTTTAGAGAGACTTGATACGAGAGTTGTTTACAGAGTTCGGCACTAATGCCTACGTCTCCGGAGCTCGTGACTTTCGAGATGACGCACCTTTCTATACCCAATGAGAAAGAAATACATGGTGGAACTGGTGAGCTCTTTATAAACTTCTAGGGAAGTCACACGGCCCGAGTTCGAAATCAGCTCAAGTACAAGAAGCGAGCACACAAGGCTCAAAGATGAGAAGTGAGCACTAAAGGCTCGAGATAGAAGAGGCGAGCAATAAAGGTTGTAGTGTTTGTAGTAAATAAAAGATCTCTCACAAACTACTCTAATTCTTGCAATATATTGAGTATGGTGGAGTAGATTTTCGGTTGTTGAATGAGTATTAAAGTTTCAAGATCAAACAACCATGGCGGCTCTTTTTTCAGCTAAGGAGAAAGTGTTTGACGGCTGGAGCCTTGAAGAAAACCTATTATTTGCTTCTATAGGGAGAGTAGCAAATCTAGGTTTATACATGTTATCATATCTGGCGTCGGTTTTGCACAGCCCATAAAAACCCATAAATTCATAATTTGAATAAAATTTACAACATAAAAGTTGTAGATCTCGATCTCCTGAAAATTTTAAGATTTGATTCACTCAAATCAGAGTTCATATGACTAAACGACTGCCAAAATACGAATGATGTATAAGTTGCCCGGTATCAAGTGTTATAACGGTTAAACAACTGTTATAACGGAATAAATCACTTCCAGACCCGTTGTACCACGGATTAAATTAAGTTACCCGTTATCGAATGACAGAATTTCCAGAGA
The DNA here is from genome assembly GCA_964058825.1 of Carex arenaria. NCBI lineage: Eukaryota > Viridiplantae > Streptophyta > Magnoliopsida > Poales > Cyperaceae > Carex > Carex arenaria. The sequence goes on from CAXKVW010000658.1 coordinate 930,747, forward strand.
ACAACCCGTTATAACTGTTGGGTTATGGACGGTCCAAAACCATTGATTAGCTTAAGCTGCGGAAAGAACGTAAAACAAAAATTTTACTTCTAACTTAAGCCAAGGATTAAACGAGGTATGTCAGAATACTTTCCAAGGCGATCCACCTTCAGTATTCCTTGACATCAAAACCCAATTTAATCATTTTACAGATCTACTCCATAATTGATTTCTAAAACTTTAATCTACTTACAAATTAAATAGATTAATATAACATATTTATACCTTGATCCAAATTCCAATTGGATTGCAGCAGACCGAGAAGATCGAATCTGAGGAACGTCTTGTCTCGGAGTATCAGACATCTGATACCTCTATCGGTCGTCCACCAGGAACCACCAGAGCGCTGGCTTTCTACTGCCAGTAATACTGACCAGCGGGATTCGCAAAAACACTATTCACCGAGAAAAGGACAAAATAAATATACCGCGACTTTCGCAAATATATTATTTCCTAATCCCGTAAACACTATTCACAGAAGGTGTGAAAACACTATTCACCGAGAAAAGGACAAAATAAAATACCGCGACTTTCGCAAATATATTATTTCCGAATCTCGTAAACACTATTCACGACAACCGTAAAAGCACTATTCACAAGAGGCGTGAAAACACTATTCACGAAGATCGTAAAAACTGACTGCGTCTCGCGCAAAATCAGATTCACGAAACTTCGCCAAAACACTATTCACAACACCCGTAAAAACACTATTCACAACTCGTAAGATTATACGTGGATTACGTATATCTTTCTTTTCTAGCCCAACACTATTTGGGAGAGAAACCGAAAGTTCTAAACGACTGACTTTCAGATCGATCAGACTTCGATCGGATTTTTGGAATTGATTTTTCTCTACCCCTACCCCTCTATTTATAGACTTTTGAAATGGTCTAAATGACCAATATGCCCCTAGGGCAACATGGTATTTACCAAAATGCCATCGAGCCCATTAATCAATTGATTAGTTTGGGCTTTGACTTTTGGGCTTTGACTTTGGGGTTTGGGCTTTGACTTTTGGGCTTTCTAATTAAAATATATTTTTAACTTAGGCCCAAAATTCAAATGGGCTTTGAGCCCAAAATATTAATTCATAATTAATATTTGTAACCCACTTTATAATCGATCTGATCAGTTATAACTTCTTGCGACTTTTGTTGCGATAGCTTTTACATAACGTGTCGTACACGCTTGTAAATTGAATATGTTTAAGCTTGTCATCTTATATGACATTTATAATTTAATTATATCATGTATAATTAATTATAACTATCTTAATATTAATTATAATCAATTTATAATTAATTATAAGATTCTCTGATAAGTCTCCTTTACGGTGTGACCCAATAGGATCTGTGTTATGTTGGTAAATAGAATTAAAACCATTTTAACTTCTATAATCATATGAGGCATCTGACATCTACACTATGACCATCCAATTACACAGATGATGTTGTACTATACAATACCACGATCCAGTAAAACTATTTTATTCGTGTTAATTCTTATGTCTCACAGTATCAGATTAGTTTCAAGATAGGTGTGTGTCATCCTTGCAAACTTAATCTTTTCTTGATCTTGAGGAGATTATCAAATATAATTACTCTTGTAATTATACTGCTAGCAAATAATCTTACTCTATCAAGGGGCCCAGTGATACCGTAACTCGTATAGAGATACGAGGGACAATAGTACTTTTGGTAAACCATCACTACCTCAGCTAAGCTATGTATACCGAAAAGCTACCGTTATGACTGCGTTTTACCGACAGCGTTAGGTAACAATCACACATACACATCTCTTAGTAGGAAAGATGAATACCTCATACTTTAGAACTTAACACTGAATGAAAACATTAATGACACGTACACAATTCCATTTAATGTTTCATTCGGGGTCTGTCTAATACCATGTTCCTAGAACATGTATCTATGTGATTAAAATGACATCTCATGTCAATGGTCTGTAAAACTTAACCATCTTTTAATCCACATACTAACCTTGTAACGGTAAATTAGTGTTCCTGCTAATTACCTCGGTTAGAGACTCTTAAGAGTATTTATCCTCTATATTATGAAGCTCTACAATTTCAAGTCATGAACTCGAAATGATTCATAAATTCAATAATACTCAAGGAACAAAATGACAGTTTATTAATCACTCAATTCATGAACAAAGCTTTATGATAATTTATCGTATTATTGACTTCTAGATTATTACAAACTAACAATAACTTCTAAATGACCGTTATAACGGTTGTACAGTTTCAGCATCCTTCAACAATCTTCAAACTGGCGTATCTCGGCGCTCAGGTGTCCGATTTTGGCATATTATCACTTTTCGGAAAGCTTGTGAAGAGTAGATATTGATTTTGAAGTCTTAGCCTTCATTGGAATAATAGTGTAGTCAATTATATCAAAGACAAAGGAAAGAACCTCAGCAGTCATGTTGCACTTGATGCTTCTCAGTCTAATGCTTGGTTCTTCATAGCTCATTCTTGATATGTATATGTAGCAATTTATATCGTCACGAACATGCATAATATCTCCAGACAAGAAACCGTAAAATTCAATTTATATATGTTTTGTAAATCTAGTCAAACAGACAAATAGATTATGGCACAATCCAACATTTACATATCTAAAAGAATAGTGAAAAAACATTAATGTGAAATTTTATGTATAGATCATGTTAATGATTCAGGTCGGCTTCTTGAATTTTAAAAATGAAGATGTGAATCTATATTACGGATCGATAGGTAATATGCATATTACCATAGCCTCACTCATTATAATATAGTAATGACGATGATGTTGATTCCACGTGTGAAGGCAAACTTTCAAGGAATGGGGTCAATCATATAAAACATTCACATAATTATGGTGGTCAATTTTATAGTATTCATAACACTGTATTCTAAATTATATAGCAAATCATGTATAAGTAAGAAAATGTTGAAAATGAATTGGGGTCAATTTGAGGTCAATTTTGTAGTATTAATAGCATTTTATTCTAAATTATATAGCAAACTTATATATAAGTAAGAAAATGTAGAAAATAAATTGGGGTCAACTTGAGGTCAATTTCACAGTGTTCATAACAATTTACTATAAATTATGAGGAGGGTTCCAATGCACCCAAAATTTCATGCTCCCATTTGCACCCATTTTTTAATCTCTTTTATGTTCATTTTCAAAGTCCGAATAGTCGATCCGAACTGTTCAACACGATCATCATAATAAAATATACTTGGAGACCAAATTTTATATTTTTTGGAATTTGTTTACTATTTTTTAAGATATGTACAAAATCACTTTATCGGATGGTCTAGAATCTCCTTAAAACAATGATTTTGTACCTATCTTAAAAAATAGTAAAAAAATTCCAAAAAATATAAAATTTGATCTCCAAGCATATTTTATTATGATGATCGTGTTTAACGGTTCGGATCGACTATTCAGACTTTCAAAATGAAGATAAAGGAAATAAAAAAAAATGGGTGCAAATGGAAGCATGAAATTTTGGGTGCATTGGAACCCTCCTCATAAATTATATAGCCAAGTTATGTACAAGTAAGAAAATGTTGAAAATGAATAGGGTCAATTGAGGAACATAGATCAAATGGGGGTCAATGACCCCATATTTTTTCAAAAACAGATTCTTACTATACAGTTTTGTTATATATTTTATAATAAATTTCTACGAGTACCATAAATTGACCACCATATTTTTTATAAAAAAAATATATTTTTGACTTCCATTATTTTCAAGTAAAAAATACTATTGTACAATGTGTACAATAATGTTGTCCCAGTTTCATCTTAATGTCTTGGTTAATAATGCTGCTATGGAGAATCAGCATTTGATCTAGTAACAAAATGTGAAAGGTCATGAGTTCGAAACTCACAAAGTGAGAAATTCTCTGTAATATAAACAAAAGTTTGAAAAAAAAAAAAAACTGATAAGCTAGATATCCATCTTTCATTTCAAAAAATAATGCTGCTCTAGAGATCAGCAATTGGTTAGGCAGGCTGGACCGGCTGAGGAACACCGAGCCATAGCCAAGACATTCGTATAAATGGTCTATTTTAGTTGAATTTGTAAATAACTTTTTTTTTCTTATTATCAATAAATTTGTCAAGTGAGTCCGCTCACTGACCTTAAAAGAAAAGAAAAGCTTTTCAATACCATATAATGCACGATTGATTATAGCCAAATATGCTTGTTTGCTGACAATATCGGAGGATGCACACTTTGTCAAATTAATTAGTAGGAGACATTTTGGGGGACTAAGATGACTATAATATTTCATTTGTTTAAGATCGGAAAAATAGTTTCCTTTCAGCATAAGAAATTTGAAATAATCATTCTAAAAAATTCCTTTCTTAATCCTGGGCATTTTTCGTAACCATGTATGTTTCCTAATACGGAACTCCTTAGTTATTCATATTTTCTATAAACTAACAATAAATAGCTGTCACCTAAATTAAATTATATATATTCACGAGATAATTTTCTACACCGAGTTGCCAATAGTTATTTCCCGTATGGACATGCACAGCACCACATCGAGATTTTTTCAGATATAAACAAATTTTCTCAATCATAGCATTTTTTTAATAAACAAATGAACTTAAATATGTTAAATATGTGATTGACCTTACAACATGTGCAATATATATTTCTGGTAATATGTATCACGTGTGAAAAATAGAGAAAAACAGCAACAGCAGGTCCCCCATCTTGTCTTGACGCGGATACGTGGACCCGTTCCTTTCACACGGGATAAGTGGACCCGTTAATCGGTCTAAGCATTAAATGCAACATTTTATATCCTGGTTCTTGACTTTCTTTCCCACTATCTATACATTGGTTTAGGCATTAAATGCTAAACTTTTCTGGTTCTTGACTCTCTTTTCCAACTATATAAACAGAGCCGTGTTTCTCTAGCTGGAGCAAACGCAGATAAAGAGATAGAATAACTTGATAGAGAGACAGAGTACTGAGTGAGATAACTGTATTTAGAGAGAGAAAATGGAAGACACGGGAGCAGAGTACATCTCATACTGGGAAACCAAGATGTTTTTTGAAAATGAAGAGCTTGACAGGTAAGCAATCATTCATTATTACTTGTGATGAAATTAGCAAATTTTAGAGGTCTTTACAAAATTTCCTCATTGGGTTATTAAAAACAAATAAAGAAACATTCACACAGATTACTGAATTATCCATATTTGCTTGTATTCTTTTGATAAAAAATGCTGGTAATTTGTTAATATCAAAATGAATTAATACTGATTTAAAGATTTTTCAATTGTGAAGAATGTATGGATTTGATGGATTAGAGGATACAATGTCATGCCAGGATGCATTGTCATGCCAATACGACTCGAGCTCACCTGACGGCACTACATCATCGATTGCTGATGGTGGCATTGCTTCTCCTTCTGCTTCTTCCTTGGCAAACCCCAATAAAGCAATAATGATGGAGAGAAACCGGCGAAAGAAGCTTAACGAGAAACTATACACTCTCCGAAGCGTCGTGCCAAATATCACAAAGGTGAATTAATTTTCCATATGATTGTCAAACAAAAAAAATGAAAAATTGAAGTTGGATAAAAAAATGATCTGAAGAAATTAATTATTTTGATTTCAGATGGATAAGGCGTCGATAATAAAAGACGCAATCAGTTACATCCAGGAGCTGCAAGAAGAGGAAAAGAAGCTGCAAGCAGAGGTTTCAGAGCTCGAATCAGTGAATGAAATTAAGCCAAGTGCAAGTGATGATAGTGAATTTGATCATTTGATGAGATTCTCGCCTCCAAAGAAGAAGAAGGTGATGTCGACATCATCGTTACCTCTCTATTTAAGCTCTTCAACGATTGAACTTGTCGAGGTATCTCTCTCTCTCTCGAGAATAACGATGATGAAACAATCAATTGAAAGTGTCTAATTGGCTCAAAGTAATAATTAATTGGTAGACAAAATTAATATGATAAATTTGAAAAACCCACATATGACACAATTGATACGATACTGTGTATTAAAAGTTGTAAGTTTGAAATTTAGTATATGTTAATTTAGATAATTCGAGAGTTTTGATTCTAAATACATTCTAAAAAAATGATTTTTTTTCTTTATCATTTGCTGGTGATTTAATAGGAACACAAATTTTACTTCAATTTTGCAGCTAAAAGTGTCAGAAATTGGGGACAACGTACTGACCGTTAGCCTGACATGCAACAAAAAGACAGGAACTATGGCCAAGCTATGCCAAGTGTTTGAATCGCTCAACCTTAAAATCATCACTGCAAGTATTACGGCTATGTCTGGTAGCCTTCTACATACTCTTTTTGTTGAGGTATTTAATTTATTTTTATTTTTTTTATTACGCAATATTTTTACATAAAAGTATGACCTCATCATGGTGAGCTAATGAGCCCTTTGACCTTAAAAAGTGAGTTGATTTGGGTCTGTAGCATCTAACAGTGAAATTAAATTGAAATGATTTTTTTGTTGCACTTTGTTGAACGTTTGTAGAATATTAAGATTCCTATGTTATGAATGTCCTTTTCATTGACATACTTGACATAATTTTCTTAATTTTTTTTTTTTTTTGGAGTGAACAATCAGAAAAAACACATTTTGCACAAGTAAAATGAGACCCAAAATAGATTGGAATGGATAGCACAAATTAAATAAACACGAGTCCCAAATGAGAAATTCCTATTTTTCACGAGTTTAATTTTTAACATTATTTTTTCCTGTAATGCTATTGAAGATTTGAAGTAGTTGAAATATAATCACATGGCTAAAATCATTTATAAAAACTGACAAAATATTTTAATCTAAAAGGGCACATGGAACGTGAGAAATTAAGTTTAAAAATTTGGAAGGCGACACCTGGACACGTGACCAAAAACTGTAAGAGAGAGAGACACTTAAAATATCATCCGTTCAGAATATTGTTTATTATATCTACCTCTTGGTACAGGTTTCTCTTTTCATCCACAACTTCCACGCGCTGATTAAAACAATGAAAACGATAGGTTTTCGGGTTTATAATATTGTAAATATCAACATGTCACATCTTTCATTTTCAGATTCGCATTATTTAAGTAACGGCAGGTAAATATAGGTTTGCAAGGTCAGTTGTTTAATAGGATTTGTACGGTTGGTTAACAATTATAAAAAAATGTGATATATTAAAGCTATTAAAATTAAGATTTTAAATTAATTTTAGGCTGTCGTCTATAATTAATAATCATTATTAATATTTCATTTTTTTTATTGATGAGGCATTTCAATTTTTTCAGAGTGAGAAGATGGATAGTGTTCAATTGAAGGGAAAGATCGAGGCGGCTATCGCAGAGTTCGAGACGCCGAAGAGTCCGATCAGCTCGATGAGTTTCTAATCGGATCACAATTAAGATGGATTTTAGTAAAAATATTACTTCTTTTTTGTGAAAATCCTGATAGTGGCTATGTGTAACTTCAGCATATGTGTAATAGATCTGATCAGTTTGTGCGTGAGAAACATATTAGCTATTGATGTAACAAAGAGTGTGTATGTATTAAATTTTGAAGATATTTATTTTCTAGAACAATTTTATATTTCATCATATTTTTAATAAAAATATATTTTGTACAGTAATTATGACTTGTGTAAGAGATCATATGTTTGAAATATATTTTTTCTTGTCAATATTTAAAATTATGAGGTTAAAGTGTTAAACCCATTTTTATGTCAATAAATGTGTATTATGTACAATTTTTTAGAAGCTTTTACGCCGAGTTGTATTCCGCGTTTAAAATCACTAACATAACGCATATAAAATACTAAGTCATTGTTTACACTATAATAAGTTGTATTTGATTATCTTTTTAAAATATTTATTTTTCTATTGGAAATCTACTTAATTCAAGTTTAAAACCAATTTTTACCATAGAAATAAGTCCATTATTTGTAAATTTCATCAAATTCGAAAAAAATATATATTTTTCGAACTTTATTCTAGAAAGAGAAATATATATAAAAAGTAAATAAAAATTTAAATAAGGTAATTTCTATAAAATATCTTTCTTTTAGCAAATTTTGGATACATTTTTGTAGAAACTCTAAAGACGTGTACCATGAAAAATAATTAGGGGTGAAAACATAGCAGATAATATAATATTCGTATTTTACGGATATATGTATTTGAATATCTGTGTATATATAGATACATATATATGATCTTAAGTTTTAATTATCTGCATCTGAATAGTAAATAACTAAATATATATACCATATAGTTAAATATATATTATGAAAATTTGATTTTATTTATCATTATAATTAGATAAATATATAAACTTAATATTTTTTATAATATTTATTTGTATTTCCTATCTGATTTGTATCCGTATCTGATATTTATATATTATGATGTCTATCAATAATTTTTTTATTTTTGTTTTTTACTATTTATTAAGATGGTTTGAAAATCGCTGTTTTTATTAAAATTCTGCATCATTGAAAAACAGTGATTTTCAAACCATCTTAATAAATAGTAAAAAAATTCCAAAAAATGTAAAATTTGGTCTCCAAGTACATTTTAATATAGATTAAATAGCTGTCAACTTGGATCGACCGATTGGACTTTGAAAATTAGAGAACCGAACCGTTTGTTCCTGAGATTAGGAACAAACGTTTTGAGCTTAGCCAACATATATATATATATATATATATATATATAGAGTACGGCTAACGCGCTTCCGGAAGTATATCAACGATATACTTCCGGCCTCTAAAACCTATCGAATCGGCTTTAAACGACAAATCCAAACCGTTAGATGTTCAATCTATATTAAAATGTGCTTGGAGACCAAATTTTACATTTTTTGGAATTTTTTTGCTATTTATTAAACCGGTTTGAAAACCGCTGTTTTCAATGCTCCAGAAATTTAATAAAAACATCGGTTTTCAAACCGGTTTAATAAATAGCAAAAAAATTCCAAAAAATGTAAAATTTGGTCTCCAAGCACATTTTAATATAGATTGAACATCTAACGGTTTGGATTTGTCGTTTAAAGCCGATTCGATAGGTTTTAGAGGCCGGAAGTATATCGTCGATATACTTATGGAAGCGCGTTAGCCGTACTCATATATATATATATATATATATATATAGAGCATGGCTAATATGATTTTAGCAGCATTTCAGCTGAAGTGCGGTCGACTTTGCAGCTGTCCGATTTGTATTTAGATGTGTGCTGTGATGATCTGGAAAATAGTTAACGGAGCGCTCCGTTAGCTAATTTTACAAAACGCTGAATGCATAGCCCCATTTTGGTGCTCCTCTCCACCAGTGAGTCGTCTCTCCTCCCTCCTTCTCTCTCTCACTTTCGTGCTCAGACCATCTCCTCGCCCCCATCCCTCTCTCGCGAGTTCTCTCCGAGATGAAACAACAAATACTGTTAAGATCAGTACTCTCTCGAAGTTGTCTCCCTGCCCCATCCCTCTCCATCTACTCTCTGTCACAATCGGATCGATACTCTCTCACTCCAGTTCGGTGAAACCCTAGGGCATTTTTTGCTTCTTCAATTTTCGTGAAACAACTGGTATATATCTCTCTCCTTCCTCACTTATCTTGATTTTTTTTTCTAATTTGCCTAATTAATCTAGTTTATTTCGAAAAAAAAAGATGCTGTGAACCTGGAGAATAGAAGGTACATTAGCCGATTTTAGAACCTTGCTTTCATTATTGGATTTTTCTAAAGGGTAAATAAATAACCCTTTGCATTAACCACAAAACTGCACTGGTATACAGTGCATTAGGGTTACTGGTACACAAGTACCTGTGCAGTCTGGTTACAATTAATTAGAATTAGTGAGGAATTTATTTCCAGTTCTATTGGTTTCAACCAATTTGCAAAACATAACAAGTGAGGTTATTGGTTACTGGTACACTGGTATGGTGGGCATCAAGACCAATTCTAATTGGACAATGCCCTTGATTTGTGTGGAGTTCCTTTCTACACAAGTGAGGAGGCTTGAAGTTTTACTTTTTGTATCAGTGTCATTATCTGTTAGAATTCACTAAACTTAATTTGTGGTTGAGTAGTTAAAACAAATTTTATTTGGTACTTTTTTTTTTTGCTTTTAGTTTTCCACATAGAAATTGCAAGGTTGTTACTTCAGGTTTATGGGTAAATTAAGTGTTAATTCCAGTGCCAGATTTTGGAGCATTTCTTTGTAGTTTTCTATACAGTATTTTCATTCATAATTCATTACTGAAATATGTCATTGTATATGCCTTACAGGAGATACAAGCAACGCAATCCAGTAGAAAGCATAATCATGGGAAGCTTGATTAAAACATGTTGCTAATATCTGATTTTACAAGTAAAATTGGGTCTGGCCATGAATTTGGTGGTGCAGCTTGCATGTTGGATTTTAGTGTTAATGTAAATACTGCCATGGTTCCATCTGTAAAGATCAAACTTTTGTCAGGGTTTTCTTTGGCGGGGGGGGGCGGGGGGGGGGGGGGGGGGTTGGCGCGGTTAATTTTTAGAGAGATAAAATTTGATATGTAAGAGTGATTTTATAAAGGTATATATGAAAGTTTGACGATTTTTGGGGTTATACAGAACGTAGTAACGTTCCTTGAAAGTTGGAACAAATCTTGTGAAAAAAGGACTATTCTATTGCTTGTTGTACCTGATTTTGCAAAGTATGTCATTTAAACGAGTAACCAAGCACATGTAAATTTTTGTACACTTATTATTTGTTGTAATTGTGCACTAAAACTGGATGTGTGCATTATGGTTTGTTGTAATTACAACTTTTTTAGAAATGTTGTAAATATAATAGTTGTGTACCAGCTTGTATTAAACAAGAAGGTATACAAGATAAATATTACTAATTAAAATATGGTTGTTTGTTTGTTCTATACTTGTATACATTACTAATTTACCAGTAACAAGAAGCATACTTCATCCAAAGATATTATATTTGGCACTATTACAATCGCAACTTCACATGACATGCAGCCTTGCAACCACACCTCTGGTCCGACACTTGCTTTTCAGGAGTTCTTTCATTTGACGCAACACCTATCTCCCTTGAACCATCCATTTGTACTTTTTGACTCTTTTTTGCATCCTTGCTTAGAGCAAACCAATCGCAATGAAGTAATCTCACATTTAGTAGTCTTGTAACAACTATTCTTACGGATACTAAATCCGAGTAGATATCCATATGCATTGTAAAAATCGTATGCCGCTTGTCGACTAGGAAAATCCATCCCCAAATGAGGCTCGAAACTTGCCTCTTCCATGGCATCTTCACCTTTGCAATCCTCGTCATCTATTGGCAAATCATCCATTTCACTATAAATTAAATCATAAAGTTTGAGATTACTAATTTAGCATAGAAGGATCAACACTAGTGCATTATAGACAACTAAGATTTGAGAATAATTATACTGTTTCTCAAAAATTTCAATTTGCCTTAAAATTTTAAATTAATCAGAAATTTCATATCAACTATAAATGTACGACCATGAGGTTTCCAATGTAACTTTCTCACAATTTTGCCATGCTTGATAAAAGTACAATATCTAAATTAGTACAAATTGGTTAAAATAACAGAAATAGAACCTAACAGATCAATTTAAAATTAACCAAAATGAATAACAAAAATTAAAATTAATTGAAAACTATATGCTTCATTTCTGTTTTACTTGGTTTCATGCAATTTATAAATGTTATACTGCTGTATTCTTTTTATGTTCTTTGTCATTATGTCAAATAGTTGTTGGTCTTTAATAAAACTAAGCACACCTCACTCAAGCAATTAGTTACAAGTTTCAGAACTCAATAATTTTATATTTTAATACTAATTATTATCAAAACCAGCACAGTGAAATGTGTCAATTTCATCCAATTTCATCCAATTTCATCCAAACCGGGAAATGTACCAATTTCATCCAAACAATGAATAAATAAAATAATGAATAAATAAAATGTACCAATTTCATCCCACCCGGGAAAGAGAAGGAGATAAGGGAGGAGGTAGGGTAGTGCAGCACAGTGCTTCGAAAGGAAGGAGAGATGATTTAGGGAGAGACTACTTGGTTGCAAGAGGGACGACAGAGCGCTCCGTCGTGTCGGGTAGGGTAGCAGGGTCTATGGAGATGAGCCCGAGAGAGAGGAGATCGAAGGGGAAATAGCGGGGTCGAGGGTAGCTAGGGTTTAGCAATTCTACGGGACTTGCTCTCCATGGAGCACGAGAGAGAGAGAGCGAGAGGAGGTCAAAGGTGCCAGAGAGAAATAAGAATGAAAAGAAATATGGAGGAGATGAGCTAACGGAGAGGGCTTTGCATTCATTATTTTGTAAAATAATCTAACGGAGTGCTTCGTTACCTATTTCCCATGATCATCACAGCGCACATCTAAATACAAATCGGACAGCTCCAGAGTTGACCGCACTTCAGCTGAAATGCTGCTAAAATCACATTAGCCATACTCTATATATATATATATATTAAATAAATGATATTCGATTGATCTTTTTATTTTCTGAACATCATGGATGCGCGTCTCATTGCAACACCCGTATTATTTGCAGTACCACCGCCAAAGCACATTGAAAATTTGTCAGGGGGTATACGGAATATAAAAATTAATTACTACCGTTTTACCTAGTAAAACTATTATTAAACGACAATGTTTTACCGACAAACAACATAGTACGTGAAAGCCTAATCACCTCGGATCCGACTCTGCTGCTTTTACCATCTAAACCATTCAAAAAATTTCATTCACGTATCTCGATAAAGAAGCTTTTCCATGCACCAATCGCAACAAATTTTAATGGTTGAGATGATAAAAACAAGATCCTGCTTTTGTGGAATAAAAGCAGCAGAGTCGGATTCAATCACCTCTGGCATGTTCTCGTCTCGCGTGTATATATATAGCGACCGGCCGACCGCACATTGGTACCACGGGATAATTCATTAATTGTTAATTGTTTTTCTTTTGACACGTAGCCCGGAGGCACATTACTCAATTATTAAGTCATGGGTCTTGGGACCCACAATCCTTACGAAAACGAACCCACTAAAATGCCAGAAATTTTACTTTTAGAAATTATATTAAATATTTTGTTGGAAAGGAGAAAAATGAAAGTTTTTTATCGGCGCATTAGAAAAAAAATCGAATAAAGGATTCAATTCCTTTTATTTTTTACGCAGAATTAGGGGTGTTCATCAGTTCGGTTCAGTTCAAACCGAATTGAACTAAGCAAACTAAAATTATAGTTCGGTTTCAAAAATAGAACCAAACCGAACCGAACCGATTTAGCATTGCAACTGACAGGGGCGGATCCAGGATTTTCGTCAGGGGGGGCAAAAAAATATAGAATCGGGTTTAAATAGCTAATCGGATTTCAACCCATTAACTAATTAGGTATTTGATAAAAAATAATGCTTTAACTTATACTTTATAATACTCTGACTTGTAATTTATGATATTCTGACTTATAATTATAGTTACCAATCATATATCAAGAAATTTATTTTAATTTTAATTATAAATTTAACCCGAATTACCAATTAAACATTCAGAGGGGGGCAAAGCCAATCGGAACCGATAAATCTCCACTAAAACTCAAAATCCAGGGGGGACGGCTGCCCCCCTTGGAATACACTGGGTCCGCCCCTGGCAACCGAACCGAACCGAACCGAAGTTTTATTTCGGTTTGTTCGGTTTGTTCAGTTAAAACTGGAATATATTAATTTTTTTTATTTAAAAAAATTGTTTTGTAATAAACCAAAGTATATTAAGTATAAATCGAGATATTAAGAAATAAACCAGAATATTAAGAAATAAACTGAAGTATTTAAAGCAATTTATTAAGAAATAATTCGAGATATTAAGAATAAACTGGGGCGGTCCGGACCAAATTCATAATATATAAAAGTTCGGTCGATTCGGTTATTTTCGATTTTCAAAATTTTTAAACCGAACCGAACCGAAGTTATAATTCGATTTTAAAAAACAAACCGAACCAAACCATTAAACTGAAAAAACTGAACCGTTTGAACCGATCTAATTCGGTTCGGTCCAAAACCGATTAAACCAGACCCAATGAACACCCCTACGCAAAATCTTAGCCACAAAAAATGTTTGATCTGCATACAAAATCTAAAAATTTGAATATATAATTATTGGAAGCTGATATCAGTATCCGCATTACAGTATTCGCATTGTACCTGCAATATAACTACCTGCAATATTTTTGTTAGATAAAAGTTGCAAGTATTTTTTACATATGAGTATATGACACTAGATAATATCTGAAAATATTAATTTTAAGTATTGCAATTATTTATATCTATACACTGAAGTATTAATACATATGTGGTCAACCATGTTTGTTAGAAGAAGGTTGACGTGAGGACAATTGGGGAAAGTTGATAAAGGGTTGCAGGGTCTCCACTACTTCATTTGAGAAAGATTTATGCGGGGACCATTGGAGATTGAAAGAAAGAGTGATCATATCAAGTAACTCACACAAGTATCAATTTATTATCTTGAAAATATTTAAACCTATGAAGGTTGATGAGGGGCGAGTGTGGGGATTAAAAAAAGGAGACCATATAATTAGTGGGGACAGTGCGGGAATAAAAATAATTATTCATAATTATTTACAAAATATTTACTATGTTTCTGAAAAAATATGTAAAATGCTTGCGGGAATATTTCCCAAAAAAAGAAAAACCAGTTAGAAGCGCAATTCAAAGGTAGTTAAAGGTAAAGAACTTAAATTTTTATTATTTGAAAAAAAAAAAAAAAAGGAAAGCAGAAACTTTTTTACACAAAATGTCTATTCCCAACATAAACAATTCCAAAGAATTCCAAACGATACGGCCCAGTTTTTTACTATATCTCGGCCCAATTAGCTTTTTGTTTTCTTCCGAGAACTCTTAACTTGGTCACTTTGTTGATTTTCAAACTGACAACTTTGTTTTTGCTTGAAATATTAATCTGTTAATTATGGTAAATGGCAGATCAATTTTTTATAAAACAGAAGAAAATATATTTGTTTTCGGATGAAAGGAGTTTCACATATTTCTCATTCCACTTAATGTAAATATGAATTTTCATTCTCTTTGATAGCTTATAAGACGGTAAAAATACTTTTCATTTGAAAAGTTGCAGATTCATTTTAAATCTAATAAACCAAACACTATTTTTTTTTAGTAAGAATATGAGTCATGCTTTCATTGGCGGATCCATATAGAAATTGGGGTAGATAAGTGTCTACCTTTGGATTTAAATTTTTTATTTCGATCTAGTATTAATTGTTCAATGTGTCTACCCCTGGTTCGATATAGTGCCTACCTCTAATCCAAGTTAATCTGATTTCTTCTGACTTATGGTCGATTCTGTGTATTTGTTTTTTTTTTTCCAATCTACGATAATCTACTTCTTAAATAGATTGAAAGAGAATAAGAGAATAAGAAAGGTCTGACAGTGAGGCCTATTATTACAATTCTAAGGATATAGGTTGGTCGAACTTTTTGAGCATTTTATTATTCAATACTTATATTTCAGTTAAATTTTTATCTAAGTTTTGACCTTGATTTGCTAATTTGCTAAATTTTTATCAGATTTTATAATCAACATAATTATAGGAATTGAGATGCAATTGTGTCCCCAATAAGTTAATGGGTTTGAATCCGATTAGTGTCCTACCCTGATAGAAATCCAAGATCTCCCCCTGCATGCTCCTATTTTATGAACCGCAATTGGTTACATTGTTTTAGGATTTAGAAAAGAAACCTTATGGTATATTTACATGGTGAGAAAAATAAAAGAAGAGATTAAAGGGAAAAGTTTGGATAGAGTAAGAATAGAGCTAATCTCAAGTTTGAAAATAGTAGGCTAATCTAACAAAATATTGAGTTAGTAGAATAGTGAGAAAATTCATAAAAGACAAACAAAGCATTAGCTGAATTTTCTCACTATTTCTGAATAGTGCTAATCCGGATTAGTGACTATTTTTTGCCCATTCAAATGCACCATAAGAGAACAAACAGAAGAAAAAAAAAAACGGTACTGGTAATACAAAACAGTAGCCAGCTAAAAAACAGACGAACAGTGAAAAACTAAAAAAAAAAATCTATGTGACTCTTCTGTAAAGATGGATGTGCCTATTTAACCTCCTCCATCAATTCATTAATAAACAGAACACTAATAGAAGGGATCTTTTGTTTGGGGAGGTTGCATACGGTAAAAATACTATTAGGTCATAATCTTGGTGACACTAAGAGCATATTCTACAACAAGCACTTAATGAAAATGAACGAGAATAAGAAGAAGACAACTGGCAGAGTTGACTCCTCTACACTTGATTCAGAGATGACAAAAATCGCCAAATTATTTCAAAATATTCGATTTTGGAACAAGTAACTCGTGTCGATCAGCTGCTATCACGCCCTAGCTTCTTTTTTTAATCATTAATGAGTAAGGCTTGGGTGCTATGGATAGCACCGGAGCCTCTATGCAACGGCTCAAAATTTGAGTTTTTAAAATCCTATCGGTCGATCCGAACCGTTAGATGTGTTCTCTGTATTGAAATGTGCTTGGAGACCAAATTTTACATTTTTTGGAATTTTTTTACTATTTATTAAGCCATTTTGAAAATCTGAAAAAACGGGTGAACAGTAAAATTTCTGGACCATCGGATCAGTAATTTTCAAAGTGGCTTAATAAATAGTAAAAAAATTCCAAAAAATATAAAATTTGCTCTCCAAGCACATTTCAATATGGAGAACACATCTAACGGTTCGGATCGGCCGTTAGAATTTTAAAAACTCAAATTTTGAGCCGTTACATAAAGGCTCCGGTGCTATCCATAGCACCCAAGCCTTACTCTTTTTTAATCCCTTTCCATTCCTAAAAGATGGAACTTGCTCTTTTTAGTTGAGCTTTCTATTTGCAATAATTCTATATTAAATCATGACATCAGGTTGCTGAGGTAATGAACTTTGACTACAAAAGTGAGTTGACTTGAATCTTGGGTCTAAAAGTTATTATTATTATTTATGTTTTCTTTTTTGCATTGATTCATAACAGAGGTCTAAATGTGAGATGAAATGAATTTATTTTAATCTGTCTCATTCTACTCAAAATGATTATAAAATTGTGCTTCATTCAATTTTCTATTTCTCATTTTTGTTAAATTTGGACCGTGACTGGTCCTATTATTAATTTACTGTCATTATTGAGGTATAATAATATTTTATTTCTTTTTCTGATAATAATTGTATATTAAATCATGACATCACCTTGCTGAGGTAATGAACTTTGGTTCTTTGACTACAAAAGTGAGATGAATTGAGTCTTCGGTCAAAAGGAAATTTTTGTTTTCTTTTTGCGTTGATTCATAACAGAGGTCTTAAAAGTGAGATGTAAAGAAATTTCGGGGAATGAATGCGTGTATAATTATCAAGATTCCGATGCTATGGATGCTTTTTTCATTGACATTTATGACTAATTCTGTCACTTTGAGTGTGCTTCCTTTATTTGTGGGCATATTTGAAACCAATTACAATAGGAGTTCGAAAGCAAGGGATTCCTTTCGTGAATCATGCCAAATTAACAAAATTAATTACTAGATGATGAGGAGGAATCAACTTATAATATTTAAAAGTTACAATATGTTACAATATTCGATTTTATAATTTTTAAAGCTTAAATAGTCGATTCAAACTGTTCAACATGATCTCTATATTAAAATGTGCTTTGAGATCAAATTTTATATTTTTAAATTTTTTTTTATTATTTATTAAGTATTTTACAAAATTGATATTTTTAGACAATTCAGGACCACTGAAAAACAGCAGTTTTGTAAAATACTTAATAAATAGTAAAAAAAATGTAAAATTTGATCTCAAAGCATGTTTTAATATAGAGATCACGTTGAACGGTTTGTATCGACTGTTTGGACTTTAAAAATTACAAAAACGAATGTTGTAACATGTTATAAGGTCCAAAATATTGTAATTGGATCTCTTCTCTTATTAGATGTCTCCATTCTTATATAATGCATGTAGTTGTCCTGATCCGCCAATGGCTAAGATTGAAAGATGAATTTTCAGATTTAATATCAGTCCTCAAATCACATAATATGTTTTTTTTTTATTAAATGCATCTATTTTATGTGTAGAAGTCTAAATTTAGTTAACAAATATACTCGCTACACATACTGCTATATAGTTTGTCACAATTAAGAATGAATTTCTCGCGATATGTTTCATTATTCCTCCTTAAATCTATTTTTTGATTCATGTAATTAAATTATTTTCTTATTTCTTCATTTTCTCTTATTCATGCATTTATAGCATATCTTATAAAATAAATGGATTAATTGAACCTGCAAGTTCTAAAAATATTGTACAGAGAATGAAAATTTTCAAGAAAAAATATATATGGTTTTATGAAACATGTATATAGTAGAGTATTCATAAATATGAGAGGAAATGTGAAATATTGTATCTTTTATTATTAGTTAAGAGGATATAGGAAATATCGACCTTCTAGCTCAGAAAAAATGCAACTTAATTAATTATTTTTTAGCAGGTTAACTAAATTCGTTTATTATTTTAAATTAAGATTATTAACTTTTTGTCAAATTATTGCCCTCTTTAGTTATTATATGATTTGAATAATATTCCAATAACATAATTCTTTGTCAAAAATTTTTTAAAGACAGAGCCTGCCATTTTTTGGTTGGTTAAAAGTAAGAAAATACTCTATCATCGCTGTTTTAATGTGTGCATTTTCATAAATATTATTCATTTTTTATTTTTTAATTAATATATTATTCATATTTGTTTGTTCATTTTCATAAATGTTACACTATATCAAAGAGGATCACACTGGCAATGATACTTCAAGAACTTTTTTTATATTATATTTGATCTATTTTTTCCATTTGTTGTTTCTTTTATTGTTATTTATTATTTGAATTTCTGTTTTTTCGTGTGTACTTTTTATTTTCATTTAATATTTTTTTCTTAATTTTGTGTGAATGTCAAACAAAAAGATATATTCATATTTTTTTTTCATCTGCATCTTTTATTTTCATTTAAATATATATATATATTTTTTATTTTGTGTGAATGTCAAACAAAAAATCTCTTCATATTCTATTCAATCTTATAATATGTCCCCGTTGCAACGCACAGTCACGATACTAGTATAGATATAATGTTTGAAACCTATCAGTGCGTTTCCTTGGCGGTAGCGAAGAAAGAAAGTGACATGTGCAATTAATGTCATGATTGATTATGTTTAATTTTTTTTATATTTTAATTTAGTAATTACAAAAATTAGAAGAAGAAGAAGATGCCAAAATACATGAGAAAAATTGAAAAACTAATTAAAATAAAAACAATGTTGGAAAAACTGGTAATGTGACGTGATCAAATCAGTTTATATTACGTGTCTATGCTACATGTCTATGATGTGCTATTTTTTAACAGAGAGAGGTACGTGCACGTCATGTAACACGCAAGTCACGAGACGTGACATGATGTTCCGTACTAGTAACGTGTCGTGACAAAAACTGGTAACAACGTAACTAATTTTCTTCACTAATCGACGGATCCCAAAAATTGTCCATTTTGTGATTGTTCACTATTACTGTATTTCTATAATTAATAGGCTGAAGGACAAAATAAATTATTAATAGCAACGCAGACTGTATGTGGTATGAATTTCATAAGATCTTTTCTCTATGACATTTTTTTTTTTTTTTAAATGAGCTAATTGGCTCCTCTATGCTCTCAAAGCATCATACACATGGACAGATTCAAAATTTCCATTATAGAGGGTAAAACAATAACAAATTGAATTTAAATTCGTTAGCTAATTGAATACTAGATAAAATACAATACTCTTAACTTTTAATTTTCAATATTCTGATTATAATTACTTATCTAAATTCAAAATTTTATTTTAATTTTAATCCCGGTCAACCTGAGTCCGCCGCTAATCATACAGTGAATATGGAAAGTTTGAAAAAGACTGGAACATGTGAATATGGAAAGTTTAAAAAGTTAAAGAAAAAAGAATATGGAAGTGAGAAAAGAAAAAGAAAAGATAAATATGGAAGCTTGTAACCTTTCACACGGTCCGTGTGCTATCTAGTTACACTTTAATAATGGACTTGGACTTGGGCTCTTCCTTGTGGGCTTCTCCAATTAAGTTTGTGATTATTGAATAAAAAAGGTGACATTTTATTTCTACCAAATGATTGTTCAATGGCATGATTATTTATATCATGTGAAAAATGTGATTTAGACGTCCACGACTAAATTAGAAAGGACCTTTAGCTTAGCATACATTTAACACGTTGTGAAATGCATTTTCAAATCTGCACTATTTGTGTGAGCAGTTCATGTGCATTGCACCACCTATATATTTCATGTTTATTGTTTCGATAGATTGTTGATCTATATAAATGAGACTACGCAAAAGATTTTCATTTGGTATTATTACAACACACGTCATATTATTGTTTCCATAGATTATATTATTACAACATAATTTGTTAAGTTATTTAAATGACATAATTTGATAAAAGTATGATTATTATTGAAAAACACAAAAGTTCTTATAGATTAAAATAATAAGTGGCATAATTTACCTATTACATGCCGACTATAAGATATTAGAAAGTAATCAAATTAGTATAATTAAATTATTTATAAATTTATTCAAATTCAAACTTTTTATTTGTATGTACATTTTAGAATAGTAGTTGTAGCAAATTAGTTTTTATGTTGGATTTTCTCTTCATATTCTATTCAATCTTATAATATGTCCCCGTTACAACGCATGACTATTAAAGTTGTTCATCTAGCAACTAATGGTGTGTTGTCTTTTCATTCAGATTGACGTAAATTCTAAGATTGACGTGGTACGTGATATTTGTCTGACGGAACTCTGGTTGTATATAGGGTTTATGATTTTTTGTTAGTTGTTTTAGGGTATTGTTCATAGTTACCATTCAATTTTGTGGTATAAGATTCATATTTTGGTTATGCTGCCTTTGTACAATATTGTGATCCAATAGTTATCATTCAGTTTTTTTGTTATCTGTATATTGAAACTAATAGAAACTAATAGAGAATCAGTATTCAGTATCATGCTCAAATTAGGAAAAAAAAATAAAACAAAATATAGGCTACATTTACAAAAAAGATGCCCATATTAGTTAAATTGTAATTAATGACAATAAAAATCTCTCTTCATATTCTATTCAAATTATAATATGCTCTCGTTGCAACGCACGAACACGATACTAGTATTTATATTATAAGCTCTGTTTCTTGGTGTCAATATTTAAAAATTTTATTTAGTTTTAGGCTTCTTGCCTTTTCCACATAAAACCCTTGTTTTTATTTTCTTACTTATCAAGATAATCTTATGTCAACCTAAAAATATTTTCCTTAAGATGAACTTCTCTTTTTCAATGAAACCTAATAAACTTGCTGGCAGAACATTATCCTTTTTAGCTCTTTTTATACAATAAAATTGCACAATTTGATTAGGGTTTGTGGTTTGGGATTTTGGGGTTTTGAGATTTGGAGTTTGGGATTTAGGTTTTTGGGGTTTTTGGGTTTAATGTAGAAAAACTGATCAAACTGGATTTTAGTATGATTTTATTTTATTAGGCCGACATAACAGAAGGGAATAAGAAGTGATTACGAACTTCCACTTTTAGAATGATTCAATTTCCTTTAGCATATATTTAACACATTGGGAAATGCATTTTTAAGTTTGCACTATTGGTATGAGCAGTTCATATGTATATATTGCACCACCTCATATAATTCATGTTTTTTGTTTGCAAATATTATTGATCTATTTAAATAAGATTTTAGCAGAGTGTTTCATTTGGTAATGAGATCTATCACAACACAATTTGTTAAGTTATTCAAAAGACATTATTTGATGGAAGTAATATTATAATTGAAAAAAACACAAAAGTATGTACATGACAACTATAAGATATTAGAAGATAATTAAAATTTAGATAATTAAAATATTTACAATTTTTTTTATCAAAATTCAAAAAAGGGTTAATATTTTATCTTAATAAGTTCATATATTATAGTTATAAATTTCAAAAATTACAACAATATTTTTCATGCGGTGTCAAATACATGTACAAGGTATGAATATAAATTTTCATGTATGGAATGAGTCAGGTCAGATATGAAATAGTTTAAAATAATATGAAACAATATATATATCTGATTTATATACAATTCATTGAATCCGTTAATACTCATATGTCCTATTTGTCAAAATTTCTGAAAAATACAAATCCAGCAGGAAATTGACCCGTATTGTATGCAAAAAATCATAGAAAAATATTTGGAAGAAATATTGTCAGAAAATCAACTCTAAATATCTATATGTGCATAAGAAATAGTTAGATTTTATTTCAATATATCTGTTTTGAAATTTTTTATTATATTATATTTTCAATTTTGCTTGTTCTTCAGTTTTAAAATAAAAATATAAAGACTAATTTTTTATTTTGTAGATTTGACTATGTGATCGAGAAAAAAATATGTAAGACAAATTTATATCCCTAACGAAAATTGACATGAGTTATTTTTTACGTATTTTTTTACATAAAAAGAAAAAAAAGATGAATAAGCATATTATCGAAATAGTTGTATACCAAAGACCCCACAAGTAGGCCTGCTAATTGAACAGGGCCTGTCCATGGACAATCGGGCTGAACACTTATTTATTTCATATCAGACAAAGTTTGATCCGAACGAAGCCCGATGTTCTGTTCAGTTCAAATTAATTTTCATTTACGAACCGAATCCGAACAGAACCTGAACAAAGTTTGGGTATGTTCATTCATCCGCCCGTTCGAACAGATTTTGAGCAGCCCGATTGAAAGGGTTTTGAGCAGTTCTATTCTAACAGCCCGTTCAAAGTTCAACCTGTTGTGATGCTAAAATTGTCTTATCTGTTGATTATATTGATGCTAAAATTCAACCTGTTGTGATGCACCAATCTTATCTGTTTCAATAATTTTCAACCATAGTAATTTACTGTTTCAGTAATTTACTTTGCACTCTTGAGTATAAATTCATGCTATTGAGCTATAGATTTTGCTCTTGTATATTTGATATTCATAGCACACTATGCTCTTGTGCTACAGATTTTGATTTGTAAAGTACATATTCATAGCACACTATGCTCTTGTAATTTACTGTTTCAGTAATTATGCTCTTGTGCTACAGATATTCATAGCACACTTTTTTTTGTAGAGTATAATGTCGCAATCCCAGACGCACAAAAATTCTGATGTTGCTGTCGAGTCCGAGAGTGGATCGACCATAGCAAAACGAAGTCGAAAAAGATCACGAGCGTGGAACTATTTCCGTGTTATAGGAAATAATGAATCTTTGTTTTCTTAACTTTTTTTTAATAAGGGTTTGTTGGTAATAAAGAGTTTACTTAATAATTGCAGGTTACTAAAATCTATATAGGGATGCCGCTAAATGCTTTGGGAATGAGAGTAGGTAAACTTAATTTCCTTACCTAAGTACTTAATAATTTTTCGTCTTAATTTATTTCCCGCTTCTGGTAGCGCTAGAAATCGGAATTCGCACCTCTGAGTCTACCAAGTCGCCAATTTCTGAACAAAAGAAACGTCCAGCCCTGTTCAATTGAACCGGGCCTGTACCGAACAGGGCTCAATTTTGAACAACATTAAATGAATTGAACTTGGACAAAAAAAACTCTGTTTCGGGCCGATCATGAACAGGGCCCATTCATTTCAATTTCGATCTGAGCTGGTAATGAACAGGGCTTTTGTTCATTAGCAGGCTTACCCACAAGGCCACTAAGCTTTTCACCTAAACAGATTTTCCAAAAGAATTATGGGCCTAAGTGACTCAAAATGCTAAGCCCAAAAAGTTTAAAAGAAATTATCAAACTGGGCCTGTTAGTATTTGAACCACCAAAAAAAACAAAGAAACAAGAAGCAATAATATATTTCCATTTTTGGGCTAAACAATAGTTTCCTTCTTCTTTTTCTTTTGTTTGAATATTTTTTGTTTTATTGTGAGAGAAGGGGGTATCACAAAAAAAAAAAAAAAAAAAAAAAAAGAAAAAAAAAAAAAGACTATATATGGGTGTTACGGAAGTGGGGTTTATTATGGACACTAGACCATCTGATTTATATAGAGATTCGTGCAAATAGTTATAACCTGTTTGTTGCATGAATTGTCCTCTATGTCGTCTGATTACGATTAATGATCGAATTTTTTTCAGATGGAACTAGTCAGAAATGCTTCTTTTTAACACATCCATTGGATTAATATAAAAGGATCCATATTCATTTAACTAGAGTTCTTATCGAATTATATGCCATATTGCCATTAAATGATATATGGACACTATCGATTGCAATTTGCTATACCGTGATCGTAATTACATCTTCACCACACAACGAATCGTGCCAAATATAAAAAATTGAACATTGGTATCAATTTTTATTTTTTGACGATCCACATTGCTGTCAATTGAACAAGCTTTAAAATTACTAGATGTCCTCAACAATTGTACCTCGTTGTGTAAACCCAATGAATTAAAAAATTTAACGGTTTTATCCTTTATATTTTTTATTTTTTTATAAGTACTTATATTTTCGAGTCTCTTTTATAAAATAAAATAATATTATATTAACTTATTCAACGTCTCCAATTTCAATTTTTATAAAATAGAATTACATTACATTAACTTATTTAACATCTCAAATATCAATTTTTTATAATATAAAATTACATTACATTAACTTATAAAGTGTCTCTCATTTTATTTTTTTTGTTAGATTTAATTGCATTGATATATATTGTGCTTTTATGTGTTTTCATTTCAAAAATCAGAGTTATAATTTTTTTAAAATGAAACCGTGGCTCATCACATCAAAATAAATGGTTGTCTTTGAAAATATTAACTTTGATTTCTTACAATTTGATTTTGCTGTATTTGTCTACATAAATTTAGATGGACAAAAAGGGAAGTGTTTGCTTTCAAAGATAACAATTATTTATTTCTGATGTGATGAGATCATTATACAATCTCGATCAAATTATATGACGCATAAGACTTAATCTATTCTAAGTCTTTTGAGTCACTTTCATATTCCTTAATATATAATCGTTACGCAAGAAAGAAGAAATTACTTTGACTCAAAGTAATTTAAAAACTATGGATATAAATTCTGAAGGTGTGCTTGACACATCTATCGCTTTCTCATGGAAGTTTGTGGTAGCTGTTCCTGTCCAAAGGATTGTTTTTTGTTTTTTAACAATTGTTTGGCAAACTTTTATTTGTCCATACTATTTTGAGTAAAACGGCAATCAATTTTTTTTTACCATTGTTTGACAAATACTCCTTCTCATGTCACTTTATATTTCCATAAAGTCCTATAATTAACATTATTTTCATTGTAAAAAATGATTTCTTTATTTTTTTTATTTCATGATTTTTCTTACAGGTATGTGTTTATATATTACTTCATGTGATTTCATGCCTTTAGTGTTTTAGACATGTCAATTCCGTTGAGAACACATAAGAATTTAATTCAATGAATATACTTTTTAAGCATATATTGTTCCACGGATATATTTCCAATGTTACTAACAAAATATTTTACGAACGTTGTTTGGCGGACATTAATTCTTTCCGATGTCATTTGTTTTAATTTTTCACCAATTACCTCAAGACCATTTCCATTAGGAAAAAATTTATTGAGATTTAATTCTTTTCATGAACTTTTTTTTCATGTTAATTACGTAATGTTTATAAAAAAAAAACTAGTGCATCCGAATTATCCTGAAAATGTCAATTATTTTATAATTAGCTCATTTATAGTCCGTACATTGAGAGGGTTCAAATGCCTCGTAACTTTCATACCTCATATTATTTATCTATGTTTAATTTCAATATTCAAACAGTCAATTTGAACCTATCAACATGGTCTCCATATTAATACATGCCCGGAGACCAAATTTTATGTATTTTTTTAAAACTTTGTACTATTTTTTTAGATAGGTACAAAAACAGTGATTTTGTACATATCTAAAAAAAATAGTAAATTATGTTGTTATATTAAAATTGACTATTAGGACTTCGAAAATATAAATAAAGGATATGAGAAATGATGAGACATGAAAAACACAAGGTATTTTAATCCTCCTCCATTACATATATGGTCGCAAACATAGTGACAACTTAATTATTCAGGAAAAGTTCAGCGGGATAAAAAAGTTTGTAATTCGGAAATAATTCGGAACTATACATTTAGAGCAAAAAAAAAATCCCACAAGAGAGCAAAAAAAAATTGCGAATAATTCGAAAAATCGAATAATACGCGGATTGATTCGCCAACAGCTCAAATCCAAATTATTCACAAATAATGCGCAAATGTTATTACAACGGTCACAAATGGTGAGAAACAGAGTCCAATTTTTTAAAATTCACTAATTTTTTTTCTCAAAAAATTAATGAAATATCACTATAATTCAAAATAATTGCAAAACTATACTTCATCTTATCATATATATAACAGTTGTGTCCATGAATCCGGTTATCTACATCTATTAGCATGTCATAACTTATAAGTTATATATCCGGTTTTTTTTATATTCAAACGACAAATTCAAACTGTGCAAACTTTTTTTTTTTCATAAGAGCTTTCCTTACATAAAAGTTTTAATTTTTTAAATTGATTTAGTATCAAGACAAGCAGTTATAATGAAAAAAAATTAGTTAATTTCGATACATTATATTTTTTCAAAATCTTTATATTTAAACATTTTAAAAATAGTAAAATGAACTTTTATAAATGTAAAATTTATGTTTCAAATACATTTTAAAAATTTGGAGATTATGCGAAGGTTTTGAATTTGTTATTTAGACTTTGAAAATAAACATATAACGAAGTGCATGCCTATTATATCAGTAGTGGGAGCCGACTCCTCCGTCCATATCAATTTTTTTAAAATTCATACGAACCAATCATACTTGCACAAGTTCTTGACACGTGTTAAAAGATATGTTCATGAGCATACTAGGAGACCAAAACGATGTGCTGGCAAGGTACCTGAAAGGTTAAATTGGGGGCCCGATTTTTGGATTTTTATATATAAATGCACCGAAGTATGTGTAGTTCTGCCACGAAGCTTGTTTTCACGGGCAGCCCGTTCCTCAATTGCACATTTGGTCCCGTTAAATTTTTGGTTGTCAGGAAGTGTAATTTTAGGGTCCCCATAATGAGCCTATTTATTATATATTGATCAACAGAAATGATATAATGCACTTTACGAGTTAACTTATTCATGTTTGCATTTTTCTCACTTGACCAAGAATTAATGACAGCACTCATTTATATATAAAATGAGAGAATTAACCTGCTTTCAAAGAAATTGAAGGAATGAACAAAAAAACTGACTGACAACATTTGTTGAATTTTTTTTTTTTTTTTCTGTTGAAATCTTTAATTCATATTTTGAAAAGAGGTTTACATCGCTGGAAGTGAAAATAAAATTACACATCAGCTTATGAAATTAGATTTGAAAGACTTTGGAGATGCTCTTAGAATCAATATCCCCTCAATAATTATCTGTGTTACTTCTATAATAATTATGGTACTGATTTTTCTAAAATTGTTATATCTTGTAGATGAAAGAGAGGCAAAAAAAAAAAAAAAATCAAAATAGCTTGGTTTTTTAAAAATAAAATAAAAGCATTGCATAATAAGTAATTGTGTGATTTATTTACTGAAAAGTATCTTTGGCATACACCAATTCTCCGGACACATTTATATCACTTAATTGTAAAGTATATAAACAAAATAGAACGTGCGCCGAATGCATGCAAATTTTCTATTCAATTATTTTAGCACAGAATCTGCTACAAGTCGTAGAAATCTCATATTTTAATGTATTATTATTTACAGAACAGAGTTATCTATTGCTTGACTTAGAACAGGTCATGGCACAATTAAAGTGCATTACGTAATTGACAATTTAGAGTCCACGCAGAAATTGTCATGGATAAAATCATCTCCATTCCAAGTCTTTTCTTGTGTGATGGATAAGCATGGAATGATAAGCATATTACATATCAGAAAATGCTATGAAGCTATATCTTTATTTTTGAAGTCAAGCAGTTGATCTAAAACGTTTAATATGATTTTTATATAACAATATATTTTCAGACCAAATTTTAAGTTTTTTAGATATCTACAACTATTTTATTTTTGTAAAAAAGTACTACTCTTGGATAATCAATCTTTGTATCAAATGATTTTTTATCTGTCTAAAAGTTTAGAAAATATTTTAAGAAAAAACATAAAATTTGATCTATAAGTAAGTTTTTGTACGAATATCATGTTGAGTGGTTTAGATCGACTGGTTGAATTTTGAAAATAAAAATATAAATTCATAACAAAGACCATTATGTTACATGAATATCACCATAATATCTCTCATAAGCAAATTACTAATTATAACATTAGAAGACATTTAGTTTTAATATACGTTTAGTTTTAAAAAATACGAACAATGGATACATCAAATACTCAAAATGGACATAACACCAACAGAAATTATTTAATCTTGAGGCATGAGTCATGACATAATAAGGGGGAATTTCACGTATACCCCTCAAAAACTTCAAAATTACATATTTTCTCCTCTAAAATTTAAAATTACATATTTTCCCCTCCAAACTTCAAAAACTCACATATTTACCCATTTTATTATATTTTGGCAAATGCTTCTATGGACATAAGGACCTATTTGTAAAATGAACATATTTTTATTTTCAAAGTTCAAACAGTCGATCCGAACCGTTCATCTTGTTCTCCATATTAATATGTGCTTGGATACCAAATTTTACATTTTTCTGAATTTTTTTACTATTTATTAAGATAGGTACAAAATTCAATGGTCTGAATTTGATATTTTTTGTACCCATCTTAATAAATAGTAAAAAAATTCAGAAAAATGTAAAATTTGGTCTCCAAGCACACATTAATATGGAGAACAAGATGAACGGTTCGGATCGACTGTTTGAACTTTGAAAATAAAAATATGTTCATTTTACAAATAGGTCCTTATGTCCATAGAAGCATCACTCTTATATTTTATATTAAAACACATTATAAATTCATAAAATACCCATTTTACCCTTTATTAAAAATCATAAAACATTCATCTGACTCCAATTTGAATCTTAAAGGTTCCTCTAACGTCTGAATTGCTTTAAGATCTGTGTGTGTTATGTCAACATGAATCTTGAAGCGAGCATGCACGAATATTGAAGCAACGTGCACAGATATTGATGCGATGCATGCATATCAAAATCTCTTTAAGATCCGTGTGCATTATATCAGTACGAATCTTAAAGCTAACACACACATATCTTATTGCTATGCGGATAGATCGGACGGTGGAGGAACCCTTCAGATTCAAATTTGAGTTCGATGGGGCGTTTTATACTTTTAATAAAGGGTAAAATGGGTATTTTATGAATTTAGAATGTGTTTTAATATAAAATATAATAAAATTGGTAAATATGTGAGTTTTTGAAGTTTAGAGGGGGGAATATCTAATTTTAAAATTTAGAGGGGGAAATACATAATTTTGAAGTTTTTGAGGGGTATACATGAAATTGCCCCACATAATAATGTGGATACCAGTAAACCTTCTTTGTTTTTTAATGAATTCCGTATTAGTGGAGAGGATGAATAGCTGAAAGTGACGACCTCAAATTATAAATAAATAAAAAATTGAAGTAAGAGGACACCCAACCGTACGAAAATTAAATTATTGCTATAAAGTATAAACCCTTGAAGAAGAAACCATATGACGTATAATAACCCGTACCAGTTCAGGAATCCTAATTCTATGTTTGAATCATGACCGTCTGATTAGAATCTGAATTAATTCAGTCCGAAATAAAATACACCGGACCACTTAATAGTCGTGGATTCCACATCCAAACAGAAATGAGATAGGAGTAGGTCCGATGGTCATTGGACTTACTTTTAGGTTCAATTAGCTCTAACATTGTATGATTAACATCAAAATTAGTGCACACGAAAATTGAAACAAATCTGCACGAATTTTAATATAGTTAACACGAATCTTGATGTAATGGAATGGTCATTTCATCCATCGAACCAAAGTAGGTCCGATGAGCATTGGACCTACTCTGAATTCAACAGGAATAATTTTTTCCGGTGTATTTTGTACACAATACCGGATGTAAAAGGTATTTCCACGCTTTGCCGTAGCGTCGTGCTAAATTTGCATTTGCTGCTGATGGTGATATTATGTCGACACTAATACATGCGGTGTTGATTACAGACTGCGGTTTCTGTTATATTTACAACTAATCCAATAATATATCCAATCATGTTCAAAAAATTGTTTGAAAGTTCAGGATGTCTTTTCTCAGGTTATTTACCGAAAGCTTATCTGATATTTTTGTTATAAAATTGAATACTTTTTATTTTTATTTTTAAATAAAAATATTAAGATCTTAAAAAAAAATTGAGAACATAGTGTAAGAATGAATATTTTTATTTGCTGTAAAATTAAACATTTTTAGATGAAAATATTAAATTTCTAAAATAAAAATTACTGTATCAGTACCAAACCGTCCCACAGTGGGGCGGTTTGCCAAAAAAAAAACTAAAAAGTAATAAAAAAATATATTTTTACTGTAGCAGTACCAAATCGCCTCACAGTGGGACGGTTTGAATATTTTGACAATTAAATTACAATAATGGGTATTATTATTATTTTATTTATTTTTTGGGTATGTAAAAAAAACACGGAATTTAGAGTCCATGCCCAAGTTGTCACTGGATATAATCATCTCCATTCCTTCGAAAACAAGGTTTCTCAAGTCTCTTCTTGTATGACGAATAAACATGGAATAATATCCATATTACACAGTGTAGTGTTAAAAATTTATATCTTCGTTTTTAAGAGCGAAGCAATTAATTTGAAATGCTCAATATTATTTTTATATAATAATATATTTTGAAACTGAATTTTACCTTTTTTTAATGCCTTTTACTATTTGTTGTATGTAGAAAATTACTACGTTTTGGATTGTGAATCTTTAGATCAAGTGATTTTCCACCTATCTAAAAAAAGTAAAATAAAAAGAATGTAAAAATTTAGTTTTCAAGTACATTATTCTTTGAATATCATGTTGAGTAATTTGGATCTACTATTCAAATTTTAAAAATGAATATATAAATTCATAATACGGACCACTAGATAATATGTATATCAACATAATAGTCTCGCTCACAAGCATATTGCAATATTATAACTCTAGAAGACATTCAGTTCCAATATACATACTGGGAAACAAAATAAATCAAAGAATCTCTTTAAATTTTACAAAAATTATTTAGTTTTCTAATCGCATCAATTGAAATTGACGTCGTCTATTCTGTTGAAGCTTGAATCAAATTTTTAGAGCAGAGAGAGAAAGATGGGAGGGGAGAGAATGCATTTGATTAAGAAAAAAAAAACAAGAGAGAACGACTTGGTTTGATATAATATGGGAGAGTTATTTTAAAATGAAAATAGTGAAAAGAGAAATAATCATAAATAGTGAACTTATTTATTTGACAAAACTAATTATTATATGAATATTTCACGATACAAGTTATATAAGTAATTAAAAAATCGTATGTAAATATTTCATATCAAATATTTTGATAGTGCTAGTCATCACATCTATATAATTCGTTTTCATTATTTGCTTTGACAAAAAAAAATCATATTTTGATAATGTTGGTTATCATATCTATCTATTGTGTGTTTGTGTGTCGTTTTCATTAAATTCCTTTTGAAAATTACAAACTGGTAATGTTTTCGTGATGCAAACTTCTATGTATGCGCCCATTGGACATATCATAGAAAAAAAAAAGTATGAAACAACGGATACATCCAGTAATTTTGAAATGGACATAAGACTAAATGACACCACAATGTGAGATCAGGAAACCTTCTATGTTTTTTTTAATTTAATCCCATATGAGTGGAGAGGAAAACTTGAAGTGATGAGCTCAAATAAAATAATAATACATAAAAAGTTGAAACGAGATGACACCCAACCGTACGAAAATTAATTTATTGTTATAAAGCCCTCAATTGGAAAAAAAATTTCGGTAGAAATTAACAGAAAAAGAGAGAGAAAAATAGAAAGAGTGTACGGATTTTTAGATTGATAGTAAGTCCGGTACAAATTCTACCGGTCTAAAAAACTCAAAATTTAGACCTGTAAAACTTTTACCGGTCCTAACTTTTTTTTTTTTTTTTCAAGGTTTACTGACTGATAAAAAAAAAAAAGTAGTTAGAACCGGTAAGAGTTTTACAGGTCTAAACTTTGAGTTTTTTAAACCGGTATAATTTGTACCGGTCTTACTATCAATCTAAGAATCCATGCACTCTTTCTATTTCCCTCTCTCTTTTTCTATTCATTTCTACCGAAAAAAAATTTCCCCCTCAATTCATAGTAGGTCCGATGGCCATCGGACCTACTTTGTTCCGATGGGTATGATGACCATTCGATTACATCAAGATCTGTGCAAACTAATTAAAATTCGTGTTAGGCTGTTTCAATTTCAGTAGGCACAAATCTTGATGCCTAGAGCTAATTGAATCTAAAAGTAGGTCCGATACTCATCGGACTTACTCCTATCTCGCCCTGAATTCACGGCGTATTTATGTACAAAAAATACCGGGTGTAAGTCTGTAAGAGGTCCCACGCTTTGCCGTAGCGCGTTCGGAATTTGCATTGGCTCTTGCTGTTGATGGTGATATTCATATTGTGTCGACGACTTGTTCAAGAATTCGTTCCCTGAAGTAACTCAATTTCTGAGTTTTGATCCATACCGTCGATCTCTAACACGATATTGAAGGGATGCATGCATACCATCACATGTCGAATTTGCTCGAATCTCTGATTGGACAGTTCGGATTAAAGCTCAAAAATTAGATTATCGGATACGGACTCCTGGTTCACGCGGTGTTGTCTCCAGACTGCGGTTTATGTAATATTTACAATTAATCCATTTGTATACAATATTTATTATCTGAGTCTGATACCATTAAATTGTAGGGTTTACGAGTCTTATTAAAAAAAAGTTGGTGTAATTCATTGAAAGCTTATCTGATCTTTTTATACCAGAATTTTGATGTCTTAACTTATTTTGCTTTTATTCTATCAAATAAATAAAAACATAGCTAATAAAATAGTCATATAAAGATGTACTTAAAATAATGTAAAGGCACACTTTTATAAATAAGTTATGTTAT
Source organism: Carex arenaria (assembly GCA_964058825.1). NCBI lineage: Eukaryota > Viridiplantae > Streptophyta > Magnoliopsida > Poales > Cyperaceae > Carex > Carex arenaria. The sequence goes on from CAXKVW010000658.1 coordinate 964,232, forward strand.
TTATATATTCACTAGTGTGAAGCTACAATAGTTTGTAAAGCATAGAACGGTTTGTGTTATGGATCAATATCTTGATTTAGAGTAATTTTATTATCTTTTGATAGGTAAATATTAACCATATCTCAAGATTTTGAACTACTAATTTTCTACTTATTTAAACAAAATATTAATTTTAAAATTTTTGTTTTCAAGTATATTTATATATAAAATTATATTGAGAAGTTTAGATTTCGTACTTTGCAAAATATGATAGCCTCGCTCATGTTCAATAACATATCTTCTCCTTTCGAATTCTATTTGTTCTTAAAATATTAATCATATTGTTAAAATAAGGATTGCCATGGATCCCTCTTCTCTTTCTAACATTCATTTGAACGGACTAATGCTCCAAGTCCAAACAACATCCTCTCTTTTTCTCTCTAATCCTAAAGCTGCATAAATTTTTACACTGCACAACCAAACTCTCCAAAAGTAGATTATTTTTCTTCCGAAGGGAATTTCCTTCCATATGCTTCTAGAAACTGTTACTGTTATACTGTATATCAAGAAAAAGCTCGTTTCTTTGTACTTCTACAACAACCTCAATTTCCCGTTCAAAGTTAGATCTTTCTCAACTTAAAAAAATTGTGGCCTCATTCGGTGGGAACCACCTTCCGTATCAAATTGTATCTCTTATTAAATCTCAATTCGTGAATTCGTGGCAAGAATTAGACCTGACTGGTTTTGGTTTTGGATTTTTCCTATAAAATATTGCGACTTTTTAGGCGCAAAACCACCTCACCGTTCGAAGATTTTGGGTTCTTTTCCACCGTTTTGGCAGTTATTTCTCCAATTTCAATCCAATTGGTATTCAAATTGGATTCTATATATTCTATAATTCAAGTTTGAGTTGTTTCCAGTTCTGAATAAAGCTCTTTCTTTTCTCTTTCTTTTTTCTCAATTCGAATTGAATTTTTTGCTGGAGCCAATTGCCACCAAAGATTGAGACTATGTTGCAGTTGTTAAGAAAAAAATCACCAATTCTTACGATCATAGTAATAATCTCGGGTGCTGTATTCTTCTCTTATTCTTTGATGAATTCATACATAACCATTTGGCCCCAAATTCACAGTCTCAGCACTAATAAAAACATCTCTACTTTGAAAGTGGGGCCTGAATATCCCCCGGCTTTTGCATATATAATCTCGGGCACCGGAGGAGAGAATAAAAGGATAATTCGATTACTTCAATCGGTTTACCACCCAAGAAATTACTACCTTTTGCAATTGGATTCTGGTTCGACTGAGGAAGAGAGAATTGAATTGGGAAAGTACATAAAGAATGATCAAATTTTCAGAAAGTATGGGAATGTTTTTGTTTTGGGAAAGGCGAATGCAGTTGAATGGTCAGGATCTTCTATAGTCGCCGCCACTCTTCATGGTGCAGCTGTTTTGTTGAAGATTTGTAAGAATTGGGATTGGTTTATCAATTTGAGCTCTTTCGATTATCCTCTGGTGACCCAAGATGGTATGGATTATAGTAATCAATTGAATTGTATATTTTAAGTTATGAGAGTTGTTCTTAGAATGGTATATATCCTCTGCTGACCCTAAATGATATGGAATATTTTTAGTTTGATTTTATTAATTTTCTGGTAATTGAGTATCTTAGACTCTTAGTAGTACACAATCTAAGTTCTCACCAGTTGACTGTTGCCTAGTTGCCTTATTAGCTATTATCTCCCTGTTTTGTTTACTATCTCTAGCTTTATATCCCTGTTACTGACTTTGTTGGATGTATGATTTGTTATGAGACTTTTATCCTTTATTCTGGGAGCACTTCCCGAACTTACCCCTATGTAAACTTTTTATGTTTCAAAATGAAACGGGCATATGCCTTTTTTCAAAAAAAAAAAAAGTAGTACACAATCTATGTACAGCTGGTTCCAATACTTGTGCTTTTTTCTGATTCTATTACTTGATCTGTATCATGCCAGATACACTACTGATAAAATTGTAGCATGTACCAGAATATACTGGTTTTGAGTTTAGTATACCAAACTACCAACTTATACATGTTACTGCCTTAATTTCATTCATTTTGGACTTTTTTTAGATAAATTTCTTTCGAATTCTGGAGGAGTGTACATAAATTGAGCTGCTTAATAGGAGTAATATCCGATCATAAGTTTCTTTTCTATGTTGGTTTGCAGATTTGCTGGATGCATTTATGTCAGTACCTCGAGATTTGAACTTCATTGATCACACAAGCAAGCTTGATTGGAAAGAGTAAGTGGGCCCCACCTTTTAGAAACTTTATTGATCTTTTCAAAGCAATGTTGGTTCAATTTTATTTTATATGTAAAATCTTTTCTTTTTATCGTTAGGGATGCAAGGTTTGATAAAATTTTAGTAGACCCGAGCATATATTCAAGGAAAAATACAAAATATTTCATATCCACTGCAACTCGAAAGACACCAAATGCCTTCAAGTTATTCACAGGTATTACTTTTTGTATCTCTCGAACTTAATTGAGCTTATGTTATACATTCTTTGTTAGCACAACCGCACAAACTCTGTACCATTTAGAAAAAACTTTATATGGTACATTCCAGGGTCTCCATGGGTGATCCTTAGCAGATCCTTTGTGGAAGATTGCATTCTTGGCACCGACAACCTCCCCAGAAGGCTCTTGATGTACTTCACAAATGTAGTGTACTCCATGGAAGCCTACTTCCAAACCGTTTCGTGCAATTTACCAGATTTCATGAACAAAACAATAAACGCCGACTTGAGGTTTTTTTTATGGGACAACCCACCAGGTTTACACCCGTTATTTCTCAAGGGGTCAAATTTTGACAAGATGATATCAAGTGGGGCCGCCTTTGCCAGGCGGTTTGTAGAAAACGAACCAGTGCTAGATCAGTTGGATAAGGAGATATTGAAGAGAGCTTCCAGTAACTTCACTTACGGGAAGTGGCTTGAGCACGGGGATATAAATAGTGTAGCAAGTGGGCCCATGGGTCAGAAGCTGAGGCAGTTGATTTCAGGGGTTATACGGCAAAGTAGTTGCATCTAAATAATAATTTTTTCTTCAACATATACATCATATCAGGTCTAGGACGAATTGAACATCTATTTGCTGACATCGCGGCTTGATTTTGGTGGGAACTTCTTTTCGTTTTTATACATTTACAGATAGGATTTCATTTGACTATAGGAGATCTCATACATGTAGATATGTCATAAATTTAGTGATACAAATATGCAATTTCTTGTTGTATGCTGTACAAACTAGAAAGACCATTTATTCCTCATCAATTTTTGAATATAGAGAACTAGTTTGTTTTCTTACAATAAGACAACCCTGAAAATACAAAAAAAAATTCAGCGCCTGGTACAAAAATTTAAATTGTCCACTCAGTTTTCAATTGTTTTACAAGCTTGTAATATAGAGAATGAATTTTCCTTTTATACAAAACCAGGAATTCATATGTAATTCCCTTGGTAATAATGCTTAGGTCCAATTACTGAACGTCTCCAGTGGCTGTGAAAACGGAGGTGAATGTTATTCGGTTTTGAAGTGGGCAACCGTTATGTATTAAATGGCGGCAATGCATTCAATGTCAAATTAATTGATATGAGCAATTGCATTGTTTTTTTCTTATTTTTTTTTGTTGTTGGTTGAAAAGATAAGAATCTGGATTCTATGTAGCAATTGGCAATGATTTGCAACAAGTCGCTACAGTATGGCCCCACATTAAATTGGACCCTGGCACATGTAATCTCTTGTAATGTTCAGTATTCTACATGGCATATCAGATTTGCAAATATGAATTTTTACCATATATGGGTAAAAGCCCAAAAAATTAATTCATCAAGAATAAATTTATGAAAAAAATAAATAAACTATACAGTAACTTATTCATTTATAATTCTGACATATGAAAATGTACAAACATTACCCAAATTTCTCACATTTTACAACTTAATATTGCTAACTAGGTCCTAAGCTGCAAAACAAAGAAAATCAAGGGTAACATCGGTACATCAACACCCTGATTCTCCGAGCTTGATTTTACCGGGTCAATACCCTAAACGGGTATGACATCCACCTCTGAGGCCTCCTTGCAAAGGACCACAATCCCATCCAGTGTTGTGGGGAGGAGGCACCGGGCCCACTGGCAGCCAGTCGATATCGGCTCTGAAGGTGGTACAATCATTAACACGCTGTCGTGTCGTTTTACCACCCCCATTACACTTACTGTACTCCCCTCTTTTATAAACCTTGAACAAATAAAGATAGATAAATTTACCAATGGCAATAATTTTGGTACAGTACCGGAAAGATACCAGAAATATCACTTACCCTTCTCTGATGCGCATGCTGTGCTCGTCAGAGGAGAGGTTGCGTTGAGAGAGCCACTGTACCAGCTCAGGAGGCAGATTCTTATTTTTTGCGGCATTTGTGTCAGAGACAGTGCACTCATCCACAAAAGGGATTACTTTTGCACCATTTCCAGCCTTGATGAGAGCTCTCAGGCCCGACTGGAAATCTGACACGTAGAAATCCACCACGTGCCTCTGCCACAGACAAGAAAAAAATGTATTAGAAATTGTTAATAAACTATTATAGGCTTGAAAAATGAGAACTTTCCTATAATAAACATTCTCACATGGCGACATATGCAATGTGCCCCTTCAGCATTAATCTGTAGAAGACACTGTAGATATCTATTTTATTAAATACTTTAGCTATCACATGCATTTGCCCCAAATGATCAATGGAGGTGGTCAAATTTAAGGCTTATAATTTTCCATCCATGCCAATAGCTAGTAAAATTTTGAAAAAAAATCTTAAAATTATACAAAATTCCTTCCTTGATGAGTTCGGAACTATTTTGTCTTCAATCTATAAAAAAGATTGTAAATTTATCTATTACGTCTCCTCCTATGCATTGAAATCTTTTCTCAGAAAAAGAAAAAAGAAAAAAACTTGCATCACCAATTCAAGAACCAAGGCAGGTTGAATAACTAGATTATTTCAAAATTTCATATACTCCCTGAAGGAAAATATTAAAAGATCCTACTTTCAAGTTCATGTGCATAAATGATCAAAGAAAAAGGAAAAAAAATCGCTAGTGTCTAAAAAGTACCTCGACAAAGCGACTCTCCCAGGAGAAGATTTTCCGGCTCTTGGAGCAGCAGCCTGTGGAGGTGTAGACACAACGAGGCACCTTCTGAAAGGACGTCTCTAGTGGAACATTGCCACATGTGACGATCTGCATTAGGGAGTCTCAGATTTCAGTACAGTACCAGTTAATACTTGACCGCATTACTAGGAAGGTTGTTTGCGGAGAAATATATGGAAATGGAGCGGATTCTTTCTTAGAGGGATGGGTCTATAGAAATAGTAGTAACCCCTCTTATATAGGCCGAGACAGGAGAGAATACCGCCTTGGTCATTTAATGCGCACACTAGCTTTCGGTTTCTTAATGTTAAAATTATGTGGTTCAGAATTCCAATGGTGGTCAGAAACAATTATTATTGTAAATGCTTTTTGGGTAATGATTTTTGTTGTTAAAGTGATATTGGAAAATGCATCTAGGTTAGCCTTTTTGTTATTTTTCATACCATATATAGATGAGTCTTATATACCTTTTCATGTAACAATTAGTAGCTTTTCTGATGCATAGTAGTATGTCCCTTTCAATAGAGTATACTCACTCACTTACCTACAGTTTTGGTCACCGTCATGGTTTTGTTTTCGCAGTCGTTTTCGGGCCTTACATAAGACAAATCTATATCCATTCCATGCATAGTATAGACGAACCAATTATAAAAGGCAGTGAACAACACTTGCTCTTGGTAATACTAGGTCAACAACACTTAAAAGAGTTATCACCAGACGGGAAAATAACTGGGCTTATCAGAAGCAAATTATCTAAATTTGGCAATCTAGTAGAATGTAAACATAAAACAAACTCAAATGGAAAGAAAAGAAAAAAAAAAGATTGCCAAAAAATTATAACACGAAAGAAAAGGCCATGCATACATACCCCGGTAACCTTCACAAGCTGTCCATCTTTGGCTGACCTCAGCTCAGCATCAGCATACCTTTTCATAAACCCTAACACTGTCCGTGGGCCCCGCCACCAGTTCCAACCCCACAACCCCAGAACCACCACGAAAACAACCCCCACAACCGCGAAAAGCACCACATTCCTTACTGCATAAAATATAAACGCCCCAGCCCCAAACCCCACAAGAAACAACACCACCATGAGGCCCACCAGCACCTTAGGTAGGCCCTGCTTCACCCTCCCATTATTAGATTTCCTGCTGAATTTGGTCACAGCTGGGTTATTTATAACAGTACTGCTCTGCCGGGTGAGGTTAGAACTAGAACCCGGTACAACTGACTCAACCAATGGGCCAGATGATTTCAGTGGGCCCGAGGTAATCAATCCAGTGGCCGGGAGGAGAGGTGCAGTCATTGGTGTGGACCCACCAGACAGAGGCCCAGAACGCTTGATCGGATCTCCGTGCTTGTTTATCGGGCCTGAGGTAGATTTTTGTTTAGCCAAGCCAGTACTGGTACCGGACTGGGGCCCACTAACAGGACCTGACTTCTGCCTGGGCCCTGACATGGGACCAGATTTTTGTCTGGTACCGGAACCATAAATAGGGCCCGATTTTTTGGTCCTGGCTGGGTCCGCTGCTGGGATGTCAAACATTTTCCCAAGCTCTTGAGAGTTTTTCACGTCGCCTCCAGTGTAAGGAGCAGCAATTGAAGATGAAACGGCATTTTTCTCTTTGGGTATGTCGGGGCGGCCTGAGACATAGAGGCCGCTGCTTAAGTAGTAACCCGGTTCCCTTTTGCTCATTGTGGGTCCCACACTTGGTTTAACTTGTTTTTAAATTTGATACAAGGAAGAGATTAGATGGCAATTCAACCTGATATCAATCAAAAATCAAAGTAATTGGTACAGTTTAAAACTAAAATTTGCATGATGGCTATGCCAAGTATTGTTCTGGTACCTGGTACCACTGGTATTTTAACATGTGCATACAATCGAGCATGCATTCATGGCAAGTCTGTTTGTACTTAGTTTGATGTCGGTGCACAGAACCGACAAATTCGGAGTTGTTGAAATTTATACAGCTAAGCATTTATTCATCATTCATGAATTAATTTATAGTAAGAAAAAAGCGCGGGTCGGACAACTAGGTCGTAACGGCTACTCATAATTCAAATTAATAAATGCCATATTCACACACTGGCATTGGATGAGTTCAAAAGCATACGCATTTTGAAATTCATTGAATTTGAGTTACGAGTTTCCGAATTTTCATAGCTTTCTCTATGGAAATTGTATTTGTATAAATAACTTGGCTTATCAAGATAAAATTTGGTAAAAATTATTTTATTCAGAATAAAGCAAATGTGTCATTTGTACAAATACAAATTGAATTTAAATTAACTTGTATAGGTTATCAAAGAAAAACGATTTTAACTTTAGCTTACCCACACAATAAGATAAATCTCCTCAAGCACTTTAAACTTAAAATAAGAGAGCACAGATTCCCCAAGTTTTGTTTCTTGATAAAAGATTCTCCAAGTTTTGTAATGATGTCACTTGAACCCCAGTCAGTATTTCAAGAGAAAAAGATCTCAATTTTTTAACGCAATCTACAATTTGTAAGACCAAAAATCGACATTTTGCAAAGGAAATAAAATGATAATAAAATTACAAATCGAAATCTCAACTAAACCCATATGGGCCATATCTCAGTGAATGCTTGACTAACAGGTACCGAGGAAACCAAAGGAGAAGTTGTAAAATTTAAGTTACAGCAAAAGAAAGAATTTCTTGTTTGCTGGATTGATTATATCTCAAAACCTAAAGAGACCCATTTTATGTGAGTAAAAAAAAATAATAATAATAAGAAATTGACACAGTAACTAATATATATTTTACCACCATGACTTATGAAATGAACCAAAGAAAAGAAAAAAAAAATTGGAAAAAAAAATATACTTAACAAATTAAACACAAAAAAAGAACAGGAATTAATACCGTAAGTCATGGGATCCATACCTTTGGAGAATGCTAAAGCGAAGAGGTGAAGAAGAAATGTCGGTTCTTTGTCAAAGAATTCGACCTTTAAAAAGAGAAACAACGCTGTCAGAACTCGAAAGAAACCTCTCTCTCCCTCTCTCTCTCTCACACACACACAGAGTTTAATCGCAGAGCAAGCACTTCACCAAGAGGCGGAGATGAGAGTGGAAAGAGACAGAGTAAGAATTTGTTTGTTTATTTTTTATGTAGTTATATAATAGAAAACGAGATAGGCTCAGTGTATCTGAATATTTTGCAATGACCATGTTGCCCCTCTGTGACTTTTGGGTGCCGCTTAGTACTTCTTAGGATCCTCTCCAATTCGGAAGAAGAGGTTCGATGCATGTCCGATCACAATCGTTCGATTCGCATCGATATTTTTAAGAACGGTTTAGATTCATCGGAAGTTGAGATTAGTACAGACTGAACTGTACATCAGACGTATTTTGGTTTGACCCCTCCAATTGTACTGAATTGAATCTATGATGCTATCAATATCTTGGTCATCCGTTTAAGATCTGACGGTTAAAAATAGATTTTGACTATATGTACTGTTGTTGGTATTTAATTTAAAATATGGACTCAGATGAAATATGAACTGCTTCTATTCTATGGAATGTGGAACTCAGATCTGCTTCAAAATATCCAACAAATTATATGCATATAGACAGGAGCCGATCCCATCGAAATATATTCATATAAAAATTATATTACTCGTAGTAATAGTTTATTTATCGTTAAACAATTTAACAAATTGAATGTATGTTTTACAATATGTACATTATGAAATATTTTCAAGTACACAAATGTAAATTTGTTGAGCTATTTTGTTGAATCTTTTGAGCTATTTATGCGTTAGTTTAGAAAATGGAACTCGTGTCAGAATTTGCTCAGGTCAATGTTTTTTATAATAAAATTTTGTGCATAGAAGAATGTAATGTTTAAGTATAATCTGTCAAATTTTGTTCAACTAGATAAGATCACATCTACTAGGGTTTAATAATTTCAAGTTCTTAACTATGAGTGAGCCTATGGTAATATGCATATCACGGATGGTCCGTGATACGATTCAATATCTTCATTTTCAAAGTTCTAACGGTCGATCCGAACCGTTCAATATGTTTTCCATATAAATATGTACTTGCCGACCAAATTTTACATTTTTTAGAATTTTTTTACTATTTTTTTAGGTAGGCAGAAAATCACTGTTTTTGGATGGTCCAGAATTTTCAGATCAAGTGATTTTATACCTATCTAAAAAAATAGTAAAAAAATTCTAAAAAATATAAAATTTGGTCGGCAAGTACATATTTATATGAAAAACATGTTGAACGGTTCGGATCGACCGTTAGAACTTTGAAAACGAAGATATTGAACCGTATCACGGACCCATCTGTGATATGCATAGTACCATAGGCTCACTCTCTTAACTATTGTGGTCCTTGATCTCTTTTTTATTAAAATAATATAGTTCTCGTACTTTTATATGCACCAATTTAGTATTTTAATATTTAAACAAAACAATTAATGAAGTTGGTCCTTAAACTTTTTAAAAGGGATATGAATACAGTTTTTTTTTTTATTTGAAAGTGAATACGGATTTCAGTTGCGGCTAATAATCTGAATCCAAACTTTTATTTGAAAATTGAATGTTCGTTTCATATGTTTATATATTATTTTGACTGGACTTTTGAAGTAATCTAAAAGCTTATCACAAATTCAATTAATTTGAGATCTAATTACTCAACTATATATACTCATGTTTCATTTTTGTATTTTGATTTATAATTTTCAGCTTGTATCCGTATTCAAGACTATGTATCTATATTTGTATCCAAAAATTATAAACGAATATGGATATAGTTTAGCTATTACTAATCGATATCTGATCAGTTTCAGGAAACAACTTAATTTTTTTAATAACGTTTAAGGACAGATTTAATTTTCTTGGAAAAGTTAATGGACCAAATTAAATTTGAATTTTCCTTTCCACTTTGTGTTTCACGAATATAGATAAAGGACCTGACAGGAACTACAATAGTCAGTTTCATGGGAGATACTCTGGATTCAATCCGTATGCTTGACACCGCGACTAGCTTGAGTGAGATGGAAGGGCCAAGAGATACTGAAGTACTAACTATCACAAGTGGTAATGAAGAATAGAAAGCTACTGGCTACTGGCTACTAAATGATTTTCTTTTGTTTGCTTGGTTTAGAAATAATTTTGTATCAGGTAATAAACAATGCTGATTTGATGTGTGTGTTTTGTAATTTGTTTTGCATATTGTCTAGAGATTGTTAGCTTCTATTGGCTCTTGGCTAGGTATCGGTACAGTGGTATTACTCAATACCAAACTGTTTTGTTTGTATGGTTTTCTTGGTAATAGAAAATTGGTGGTTTATACCACTAATTTCAAAAAAAAAAAAAAATCTATAGAAAAAGTTGGTAATTTGCATTCCCCTATGTTCCACAAGTATGTTAAAGTAGATAACTTATTTTTGAAATTTTGAAATTTGCATTTGTTTTTATGCCTGCATGAACCAAATTTATGCATACATGAAACTGTATTTTCTTTGTATATGTTTTGTAAAATTGAATTTGGTTGAAGTAAAAATGTGAATTAGACAGAGTTGCTATAATTTTTTTAAGTGAGTGAGTTTATCCAGAAAGAAACAATGAATGATTTTATGAGCAATGTAGAACAAACCTATTGCTGAATTGTGGACTTAGCACAGTGATACAAATTTCGTCTCTCGCAGATTTAATTTTCGAAAATTGCTTCAAAAAATGTTGAGTGTGTCATAACTCTTTAATAAAAAAAAATTATTGGAGACCGAGGAACCCTAAGTAATTATTAGAACCTCTCTTAAAAATATAATTATATTGTCCATGACCATATATTTATTTAATGAAGCAGTTCATCAGATAACAGTTAATAGCTAATATAGTTTCTCTTTGGAAGTGTGTCAGTAAGTAATCACATAAGCTGCTATTCGAAGTCTCTTTGGAAGTCTCGGATCCGGATCCTCTAAAGTAACTCAATTTTTGAGTTTAGATCTGGATCCTCCTATTTGAATTTGGGTCAATCCGGTTTGAGGTAGAGCACACGGGGCCTCTTTAATCTGATGGCCTGATTCAAATTTGAAGGTCCGGATCTAAACTAAAAAATTGGATTACTTTTAGGAGATTTGAACATAAAATTCCCGGGGTAAAAAAATGATGTGCATGTAAACCAATGGTTGGATATATGCACGAATCTTGATACAATCCTACGACTCAAAAAGTACCTAAAGGCTCGTATCAGTTTTCCAGTCCTTATTTCCACCAGCCATTTATGATAAAAGAATACAGATCTCCTTGTTATGATATGCTGGCAAGGACAACATTTAATCATTTAACAAATTTTAGATAATAAAAATTAATGACAAAACATACTTATGGTAAACCAACTATTTGTCTAGCTTTTATGAGACAAATGTTTTGCTTATTGCATTTGTTGGTGATAAGGATATATATCTTAATGTGTGTATATCCTATATATATGTTTATAATTATATTTTGTACCAATTGAAAATAGTGATGTATCTATTAACTTAATTATACATTTTAATTATAATTTACTCTTTCCTATAGTTTGGATAAGCCTTCTGAGTTCTGACTTGTCTAGCTTTTGAGCTATTTGTTTTTTTTTTAAATATTTTATCCACACTGTTCTTAAAATTTAGAAAAAATAAATTATTTTTTAATTTTGCATGGGTTTCCAAGTTAATCTGAAAATTTGTAAACTATGTTCTTTTCAGCCTATTACAATATTAATCTAGTAAATCTCCCTATAAAACAAATATTGTCAAGTAATAAATTACAACCATATGCGGATAATCCGGTGTATAAATTAATTTGGTGTGCTTATTTATAATTTTCTTAAGTTTCTGTGTTATCAAGTTGACATATATTGTTAAATTAAATACAATTGGCTTTAGGTTCAACAGAGAACTATATATATACTTCAAGTTGTTTCATTATTTAATATTCAGATTTCCAACCTACACTTCACATACGGAAAACAATATATTTACTACTAAATTAAAAGCTGATTCTCTAATTAATTGTTACGTACTATATCTAAAATGTGTCATTCATTTATGAGTTCAGATCATCTGCAGTACTTAACTGTATGAGTTTAAATTTAGATCGTTCAATTAAAATCATGATCAATATATTTCAAATATGCAATGTACGAAACTCCATTTAAATTTAGTGTTAACATATAACAAACATA